>JAEMON010000002.1:43408600-43463354 GCA_030264115.1 Lygus lineolaris | reverse complement strand
ACACACACACACACACACACACACACACACAGGAGGTGGCTGAGCTGTTTGCGACGCATTTCTCCTCTGCGTTCGAAGCCACTTATGACTTGCCCGCCTGCTTTTCCATCCCTGGATGTGGTGTCCATTGGTGTTCTCACCGTCACTCAGGATGAGGTTTATCGTGAGCTGAGCTCGTTGGATGCTAGCAAGGGTATGGTACCTGATAGAGTACCCCCCATTCTCCTTGAATCTTGTGCAGCCCATCTACGTTTTCCTCTCACTACCACGTTCAATAAATCCCTGGTGTCTGGCTCATTTCTATCGGTTTGGAAGAGCTCTTTTGTACCACCAATTCATAAGTCGGGTGATAAATCGGTTGTCAGCCACTTTAGATCAGTTTGTTCCATTTCTACCGCGTGCCCAAGCTGCTGAGAAGCTCGTATGAGAATTAGCCCCTCGGTTCTCCCATTTCATTGTTCAGAACAGCACACTTTCCTCAAAGGGCGCTCTACGGTTAGCAAGTTACGTCATGAAAACATTTCGCAGGGGGCACCAAGTTGATGTAGTCTCCACAGACTTCGCCAAACCGTTCGGCAAAATACCGCATTTTTTTGCTCATTGTCGCGAAATTGGAAGCAGAAGGAATTTTCAGTTCTCCACTGGCCTGGCTGTCGTGCTGTAGTTCTACCCATATTAGATTATGCTGCCATGATTTGGAGCCCGTTGTATTCAGTGCCATATCCATCAATTGGAGCGTGGTCAGCGCAGGTTCTTGCGATAGATCGGTTTTAAGCTCAACATCTCTACAACGGATATCGACTACGCCACTCTTATGGAGAAGTATGATTTGAAGCCACTTCAGGTTCGTTCGTCAATAATGGATAATATGACTGTGATGTGAAAGCTGGTCCGTGGGCAACACAGCCCCCTGTCTAGATTGCCCAGTGCGGCACCGACTCCTGATTTGGACATCTTCAGCAGCCCAATTTCTGCTATCAAGAGATGCATCTCGTCGTGATTCATCGCTCCCATCATCACTCTGTCATCTCTACTAGCTCTGATCTTAAACTTTCAATTTACTATAATTCAACTAAATTCACTCAAAATTCATTCTATTACTACTAATTAATTGTAACTGCCATCCCTATAAGTATTAACTAATTAATATATAGGGATTATATCATACAATTATAAATAATATTGTCCTTGAAGTATCACATGTTAGATATTTTCCATTGACAGCTGTCGAACTGTACTTCTGTATTTTATATATTGGGTACGCCCGTTTAAATGTAAAATAAATAAATATTTAAATTTATTTCGAAAATACTCGACATCACACAATACTGCCCAAATGCGGAATTCCTGAATATGAGTACGTTCAATCTGTCTTCATCCTGCTCATAGCTGCAAATTCGTACTTCGTATTTCAAAAATCACACTATGACCGTGGACATTTTATATTTTGACCTTCTTGAGAAAGAAGGTCTATTTTTTAGAAACATTCTCGATTCTTACAAGTTACAAACATTCGCAGAAAGTCCCGAAAGTTCCTGCTCAGAGGAATTTAGGCATTGTTTTGAAAGGGATGATGTCTCGAAGGGGCGGTTCCATTTAACAACGCAGTAGACCTACACGCACCACGCATGCCGTTAGCCCAGGTCAGAAAGGCTCAAGGCCAGGAGTTAATTTGGGCATCGAATCCTTCTAAGTCCTCCAAGGATAGGGAAAAAAATCAATCCAATAACCACAAATCCCACCAAACGGAGGGGAAATCGTAGTATAAGAGGGGATGGTAAAGATATTTTGTAATGAGAAGATACAATATTTTCGTAGGGGATTGCGTTGGGGAGATCTAGAGAAATGGGAAGATAATTGAGACACTTTGTAAACGAAAATATGAAGCCTTCTCCCCACGGTCTGTATAGAAAATTGATGGAAGTTCAGGTAAAGGGGAGTAATGTTCGAGGAGCAATGGGGGATCATTACAGGTGAGGCGAGTGTTCAGGGATTAGTGAAAGAGCCAGAATGTTGATTGATGGATGTTTTGGTGTACGTCGTGAAGTGTTTTGGATAGCAGAAGAGGGCTAAGGATATTTTACGAAGCTACATACATAATGTAATCGTAATATACGTGGAGGAACTGAAAATAAATCGACAGGATCCCACACGATTCTGTCTAGTAATGGTATATCCATGTAGGGAAAAGAGCCTGGTTGTTCGGGGGGAACAGCGAAGAATAAAACCTCGTAAAAGGAACTTGTCAAGGGTTAGTAGTACGAACCAGACGTAGTTCTTGATAAATCTGTAGACAGGATCCAGGGTGAGGGATTGCCCCGTGGAACGGAGGACGGCTGCCGACATGGCGCCCACTCAACTGAAGTCCGTTCTCTGCCTCTGGAGGCGGCAAAACCTGGGGGTGGGTTATCGACCCGGACCGACGCACTAACCAACCACGCCTTGGGTAAGTCCCAATGTCCCTTCTTTACACCGGGCTAAGACGAGGCTCATCTGTTGCTGAGGACAGCGTTCGACTGCAGAAATCTGCAGCAAAGTCCGATAATGCGGAATTCTCAAACGTTATAGATATTTGGTTTGGAGTGTCAATAAGGATTGCATCAAGGCAAAAGCAAGAACCCTCTAAAATTAATGACAGCGTTCGAATGCAGAAATCTGCAGCCAAGTCCGATATGCATTTGTATGGAGTGTCAATAAGGATTGCATCAAGGCAAAAGCGAGAACCCTCTAAAATTAATGATACCTACTGCGGAGTTTATTTTAGAACCTGGTGAATATTTGTACATCGAGACAGTAAGACTAGTATTCATGTGAAGAACATCATCATGGAAAATACAGAAACCTATGGGCAAAGATACTGCTGAGTTTGAATAATTCAGAACCTGCTGATTATCAATCTGTCCCCAGAACGCATGACATCAAGGCATTAATGATCTTACCACTCGCAGTTAAAGAAACGAGGATCATGTTCTGAGGACAGCATTAGACCCCAGAAATCTGCAGCAACTGATACTGATGAAGAAGTAATATTTGTCTTTGAGTGCGAAGGACGGCATTAAACCAATGCAAAAACCTCCGGCGAATGATATTGACTTCAGAGCTGGGTAAATATTTATCCCAAGTGCGCATGGCATCAATTCAGTATTAATCTTCTGACCACTCTATCAAGACAGTAATCAATGTGGATACTGAGATCAGCAGAAAATGATGCTGCAGTTTTCCTCAAGTATCTAGGTTTTCCAGGGCAAAGAGCAGAAAAGTGTAGCAAGTGGTAACATTCACAAACAGGAATTCATCAACAGAATCTATATTAATTGTATTGAGGGTGCAGGGTCAGCCGACCGCGAATTCTTGTTGATGGTAATGCTTATGCGTAGAGTCAAGTGTCCTTAAGTTCTTCTGAGGTATATAGGTACCTACCTACAATCAATCTCCCATCTACCAACGATGTACGTCATTGCTATGTAATTTGAGTCTATAGGTACCCTCTGAAGAAATGTGAGATTCTCTCATCAGGAGGAAGTCTTAATAGTTTCACTTTAGGATTAGTTTCAATTAAATGAACTTTCAAATACATGGCATTTAGTTCGGCAGTACCAATGACGGGCGCAGTTGCCTCCTCGTCTCATATGAGGACTTAGATGGTTACTAGAGAAAATCTATCTCAGCGCCCAGGAGCATGGGGATCGACTAAAAAACCACAGAAAATGTCCTTCAAAATAAATAAACAAGAGGAAGAATAGGTTCATAAAATCAAGGAACTTGAATAAAATGAGCAGTGAACAATAAAACATTCATGAGACACAAATAAAGTGTGAAACGGAAATCAATAAATAAACCTAAACCTTCGATAGAGGGAGAGAACAGAGGGCATTGTTCACATTATCACTTCAAAACTGAATAGAAACCCGCTCGTATTGAAGAGCTCACTTTTCAATAGGGTAATTGAGTTTCCACGATGAAAGGTGGATTGCAAAAGCGGAATATAAATTCGCTGACATTGTCCTGTTCCCGGTATTTTAGAAGCAATGGTGCACCATTACGTATGATTCAAACACAATGCAAAGTATACTTTATTACTGGATTCTTGTGAAGTACCCAAAGGAACCGTTGAGTTCTTTATAAGTTTCTGAGTTCCACGAACTTCTCAATGAACCAGGCTCTCTGAATTGCACGACTACAAAAAGAGTTTCCTTGAGATATTAGCATAGATACACGCTAACGTAAGTACCAGAATCACACTACAGACACACAATCTGACTTAATTAGAATTTCGAAAACATTTTTCTATTTTCCGACAGATTTCAAGGACAACATTTTGGAATCATTGTTCTACTGCTATTTTTCCTTGTCTGAGTCAAGGACGTATTCATCACTGAAATTTGAATTTAGTTCAGACGACCTTGGCACAGATACGTATTATCTTGAAAGAAAGCGTCTGACCCAAATAGGTTAACCTGATAAATCTTGACAACACCTGAAGGACAGAACAAGAGCGCAAAAAATACATTTCAATTAGGCCATTGAGGATGGAAAACTGTGGGAAAAATATTCTGCTGACGTTTTATTCAGGAAAAGTGGCCTGAGTAAGTTGGAATACAAACGAAAACCAGATTTCAGAAGCATTACGTAGTGAAATAGATAGAGGTTATATTCAACTTGGCGTAAATATGCGTAAACGTTTCGAAGTATACAACGAAGTTAACATACTGATTTAATTCTAAAATTTACACGAAAACGAGCCTCAACAAACTGCATATTGGGAATAAATAAAACTGTTACGACAATAAAATAAAGAGCCACGATCAACAGAAGAACTGCTTGGAAGTACATAGGTAAATGAAGCAGGATGGAAGATTTTCATTTAGTTATTATTGGTAATATTTGAACAACAGTTTGTAACAAATGTCATTTCAACTCTGAAGAAGATGCGATCTGTTCAGCAACCTTACTCAGTGTGGTGCTTCATGGGGCACAGCTTGTATGAGCAGAGAGCAGGTAGGTATATAAAACCGTGTGGATGACGATAAGGAAATGTGAGAGCAAAGATACCATGGACAAAGTCCACACAAAGTCTCCAAAAACAAAACTTTTGGACAAGAACTCAGATCGATCACAATATTGTTTATCTACGTTTTAAAGAAGCTACACAATTCAGCACTGTTCAGTTCATTCATTAGTAGCCCACCTTGTAAACTAATGGTTCTACACCTACACGCTAGATGTCATGATAGTGTTTTGGTTTCGTGACAGTCGGCACACACATTATGCAGCGGATTAGAGTCTAATGAGTCTCAGTAAAAAATTTGAATTTCGGCGAGTAGTGCGGAGCGACCGGTAAGAGAGTGAAGGCTATGACCATGAATGATTTTCCACCACAAAATATTTGGAGAAGAGCTCTTGACGAACTTAATTTTTGTCTATCAGAAAAAAGCGACCTTCTCAGCAATCTCGGCCAGCCTGTTAGCTACAGCTGAGCTGTTCCCATTGTATAAGTAAATGTGGCAACCAATGAAACTTGGATACCAAAAAAAATATTTTGACAAAAGCTCGTGACGAAAATAATTTTCATCTAAGCATGAGAAAAAGTTCCATTCATGCAGCATGAGTTGATGGGCAAATTTTCAACGAATAATTTTAACCGATTTGGAGGGTGATTCTTATAGGAAATTTCACGGTAATTCTGAATATTTCCCCTTAATAATTTCCTATGTTTAAGATGGTCATTGACACCAAAAACCTCAGAAAACACTCTTTTAAAGCGATTTTTGACTCTTAATTTTCAAGATTTGACCCCTTTGGTCCTTTCTTTTGATATTATTGAAATTTTAAAGTTGTTTTTTTTGGATTTTTTACCTCGATTACAGGTTCAGATATCATCTGGACTGAGATTATATCGATAAACCCCATCCATTCCATTCTTCAACGATTCCTGAAATTTAATACTTATAAAAGTGTTAAATTTCAGGAATCGTTTAAGAATGGTCCAAAAAGGATTTCCATGAAGAAAATTTTCAAAAATTTGCATTACAAAAATTTTGAAGCCACTGCAATAGCTTCATTTTCTTCGAAAATTCGCTAAAAGCGGCCTGTCAGTAATCTTGTCCAGTCTGTTGGATTTTGGATGCTGCGTGGGTGGCCAGCTAGAAATTGAAGCATCATGCGATAAGAAAGTGGATATGGAAGAAAGAAACTACAGATATTCCATACCTGCAAATAATCGGACAACATAATCTGTATGGGTCTAAGATGAAAAAAGCGACTTATTTAGTTTAGCATGCGGAATGAGTTCATCTAAGAGTACAGGTTGTAAACAAAACTACATGCGGTAAGCGACTGTGGCAACGATGAAACCATGGACACGGAGTTCCACCGGCAAATATTTGCTCGTGACGAGCATCATTTGTGTCAATGATGAAAAGAGAAGCAACCTATTCAGCAGTCTTACCCAGCCTGTTGCATGCTCACTGACACATGGTAAGATCCTCTCATAGCACTACGGGAAGGTGCTTCTGATAAAACGCGAAGGCCTTATCGACCAGGAGAGCGCTAAAGATCAGCGAACGTCACATGTTTGCGTGCCTCCGCTCCCTTGGATACCTCGGAAGGGTGGCATGATGGATTATGGAAGTTTCTAGTTTCAAGCGGATCCTTGAGCCAAAAAGTACAATAAAAGACGATGAGAGAACTGGATCGACAGTCTGAATGACAAGGCAGTCAATACTTGGGGCGAACGGTTTTTAAATGAATAGGAAAGCAAAGGGTAGGAACCGAACGATGGATCAACAGGTAGTTTTGGCCTACAAGGCAAACTTATCAACTGCGACAAGAACACAATCAGGCACTCTAAAATTTACATATTAATGACATGACATTCTAGGTAATGGAATATGTAAGTGCATGGGTAATCTAATTTCTGATCTAGGTATAGAAATGATCAATCATCCAATATCAACGGAAAATCAGACCAAGAAAATAATATTTAAAATGAATTGGTGCTATAACCTACGCTATGTCTGGCTATATGAGGGTGACGGCGGTGAGGTTTGCTAATATAGCGGTAACGGTTTGCCAAATAATTGGAACTTGCATGGTTTTTTTAAAATTTGTTTATTTGAAAGACCTTAGTGCCAAAGAGGTCCAAAAAGGTGCTATATGAGGGGTATCCGACGGATTGAAACTTACCGAAAATGGCTTTTGTAATTTTAAACTAACTGACGTCACCTGGGCGGGTCCCTCAGCGGAACCTAAATGACGTCATGCGCTCCCTTTCAACCCTTTTCTAGTCAATTCAACACTACCTCAAACCAATCGTAATTCTAAGCTTAAATTGGCGCCATTTTGAGGTTCAAAATGCAAAATTCCTACCCATGCAGGTTCCACATTGTTAACAAAGAACGCCCTCCTCTATTTCTACCGCGGCTCAAAATACAACCCATACCATGCACTATGGCTTCTAGATTTGGGTAGGCACTCCGTGAATGAACTATCTCATAGAAGCTACTTACACACCTCAAAAGAATTAAGGGATCTCTGATTCAGCTGATCACAGGTTTTAAATTTTCATATTTCTGCCAGGTTTAATATTTTTAACTTTTATTTACGTTCTAAATAAACAAATTTCTTAGGTGAGAAACAATTTTCAAAGTGTACTTATTCGCTGCATGCCTCGCCGTATTCAAGCTGTAATCAAGAGCCACGTAGGCAACACCAAGTACTGAAGACCGTGAAGTTGCGAAAAATTAGGTTTCCAGTTTTTCTCTATTTTTATTCCTGTTTTGACCCTTTTCATCATTTTTTCAGTCTCACATTCACTGTACACTTTGGAAATTGTTTCTCACCTAAGAAATTTGTTTATTTAGAACGTAAATACAAGTTAAAAATATTAAACCTGGCAGAAATATGAAAATTTTAAAAACTGTGATCAGCTGATTCAGTGATCCCTTAATTCTTTTGAGGTGTGTAACAAGAGCTAATCACGGTATAATTCAAAATCTAAGAAAAACAAAAATGACTCACTAGAGCTTTAATAATGTGGGAGGCAGAAGCGCGCAATTTAATTCAAGGTGGCACAGTGACACGTGCAACGAAGAACATACCCCGGAAAACCGAGTGAGCGAATGTAAACAACTTGACCTTGGTTAACATATCAACATTCATTGGAGATGAGTATCGAGTTCCATGGGGAGGACTTGACGGATGGCGTGACATCTCACACCGACAAAAAGGTGACTTTCGTCGTGCCAAGGTGAAATTATTGTATCAAGATTGTAGAAGGAGATGGTGTAGGATATCGAAAACAACACGAGAATAATGCATGCACCGCCAAAAGGAGCAATTCAGGACACGAGAAGAGTGCTGGGAAATACACAGAAATACCTATTAACCTGTAGGTATCGTAGAACGGTGGGAGAGAATGGTGGTGTTATATCTTTGACAGTTTAATATCTCATTAGATAGGTACCTAGTCCCGAAATCCATGATTAACAAAACCCATCTCATAAATCCGTGTCTTTCAACGCAAACTTATAATTCCAGTTACGCAACGTAGTGCACAACTAGATAGAAATACGACTAAAATCATCCCAACTGTCCCCTTCATAACAGTATAAAATGAAAATAGGTACTTACATAATTATCATAGAAAACCAACTGTACCTGTTGCCAAGTTCAAAAACCTAGGTAAAATGTCTGCCTAATTTGCTCGCCAAGCTATATAATGCGTGGGTACGGTAAGGGTTTACCACCAGATTCAGTTGATAATTTTTGCGACTCACCTGAAACAAAAAATTAAGATTGTTAATATGCTATCAAACACTACGATAATGTTATAATTTCTATCTTTAAATATGTACAGATACGCGTACACACTATATAAATATACACTTACGACAATGTCATACCAGTCTTCTAATATACTCGTTTTGTTTTTTGATTTGTCTCGGTACGAGTGTTAACGTTTCAATACAAGAGAAGTATGCAACATTATTTTCTATTTTTTAATATATACGTACAGGTATACACGTATATACACACAGTATTCAATTTGCAGGTACAATTATGTACACGTTTCAATACATACACAGTGTTTTTTTGTTTTTCAATATGATAGGTACCTACTTATAACGTATAGGGACGAGTATCATATACGTTTCAAGAGTTATGCCTAGCAATCATAGGAGTGAATTGGCTATACATAAACATGTCAGAAAATATAGTTCTAAACGCTTTGAAGGACTCAATCGATAGAAATCAAAACTAACTATTTATTAGGTCCGGCGTATCCGATTAAGTGCGTAAGTAGTTTTGGCCAGCTTTCCAGGGTTTCTGAACAACTGTTAATTTTTAACATTGAAATTTTGCTTCCGAACGCATGACTGACTTCCACAATCGTCATCTAATTTCGATTGAATTTCAAGGGATTGTGCGGATTGGGTCCTGGATGGTCCCGTATATATTCGCCAGTAGGAATCTTAGGGTATCAATTTCTCACTAGGTAGGTAATAATCCGATTTTGCTCAAATTTGGAGGGTAGTTGGAGACTGGCCTCTAGATGATTCTCTATGCATTTTATAGCAATGGGTTAATCGGTAGCCAAGGAACATGTAAAAACTTCAACATAATGAGCAAGAAATTCTCGATCGTGATGAAAAATATCACAAAAACAAAAATATCAATACGATCATGAACTTCGAGGAAACTACATTTGTATGTGCCACCCCACTTGTTTCTCTTAGCTCTGTTCCAACTAGCGTCAGTGCAGGTGCAATTGGAATATTTTAGCTGCGCAGAACCTTCTCAACAATTTGTTGATAAGAGTGTGTGCAGAAGGTTCTGAGTACCTAAAAGATTTCAATTACACCTGCAACGCTAGGTTTGGAACAAACCTCTTGAGTAAATGGTATAGGTTACAACAAAAAATCGTACGTAGCATCATACTGCACTATTAGGTATTGACTTATTCAGATGTGATATAGATGATGGGAATTGGCTAATATCAGAAACTATCACCAAAAACTATTTGGTGATGGTCTCAATAAGCAATTTTTTTAAAGGCGTTTTTATTGAAATCTGAGTAATGTGAGGTTTTGGCAAGCTTTTCTGGGTTCCTGGATCTGTGGTTCCTGGTTCCTGATCCACTCCCCTAGGCGGTACTTTGGTGGCTCATCGCAATCACTCGGTTCCCGTTCTTCTAATTCCGAGATGAGAGATGCGAATACTTTGAAAAGACCAGCGAGAGAGGTCTGAGTGGTGTCGGATGTTACGTCAACGGTGAGTCATTCAAGTTCACCAGACGGGACCGCCAGACGTAGAGTCCCACTCTCTCCTTTTGGTACAGCCGCACCGGCCAGACCGCGATATTCGTCTTGTTTCGCGGTTTTTCTGGAATTCCGTTGTCTTTTTTGGGCATGGCAACGAACTTGGGAACCCCAGGGTAACAGGTTCCACGCTAGTTTCATGTAATTCTACTAAGAAGGACAAATATCAGGGTTAAAATTTCTTTACTTCAGTTGTAACCTTGTCGAAAACCAGGGTCGAGCCTGCAGCTGGAACATTGTTAAGGGGGCAAGGGACGGAGCTCAAAATGTCCTCAAAAATGCCTAAATCTCAGCTACCGAAGGGTTTATAAGAACTCTTACAATATCATTATTACTACTTAGGACCAATAAGTTCAAAATACGGATAACCTCCCCCCTACCCCCTCCCCTAACCATTTTAACGTTGCACAGTTTTTCCCCATTTTTCTCGACCAATTTCCAACGGATTTTGATGCGGTTTGCGGCATTCTTCCTATTTTTTATTTTCTACGGATTCTAAGTGCCTTTATGCCAATTTGTATTTTAAAAAAGGACGTGAAAAATTCAAAATTACGAACTTAGAATTATACATAGATGCTCTCCCTAGAGAATTGAATGACAAGAAGAATGCAGCAAACCACATCAAAATCGGACAAAAATTGGCTGAGAAAAATGGGAAAAACTGAATTACATGGGTCCTTGGCCCCTTAATCAAAAGAGGTTGTTGCAACCATGTTGTACAGTGCAACTATACAGCTAGAATCTTGATGAACCTAGTGGCATGTTTCCCCCAACTACAGTACAGAGATACCCCCTGTTTCTCCCCTATTACCTACAGATATATGGATATATCAATTAAAAAATATTTTATCTCGCTGCTTTCTACTGAGAGAATACAGCCCAGAAGGGGAGTGCTATCCCATCCCATATTTTTGTGCACGGAATTGGTACCTATGAGTAGAGATTCGTGATGGGAGATCGCGAACAGGGGATCTTCACGACCCAGTCAGTATCGTGTAATTTATTACTGGTTGATAATGGCCATTATTACCAAGAAGATTGAGGTAATTAGACGAGAGAGACTAGTAGTATTAGTAACAAAATAGTAGGTATTGAGTGCATTACACCAATATAAGTAGGTTAGTCTTCAGAAACGTAGTTTCCCAGAGATCAATATCGACTTGGTCTAGGCTATTATGATGGCCAAGTATCCAACAGCAATGCGACAGGAATGGGAAACTTGCCAAAGTAGACCTCGCGAAAAAAAAAGCAACCTACAGACCTAGTTACACACCTCCACAGTTACAGATCCACCTCTATGTTCTGCAAGATGTTCTTGCGCTTGTTTGTATATGGAGAGCTTAGTCTAAAATAAAAATGAAAATACGTACAACTTTTATCTCCGCTCACCTTTATGAACTGTCTTTCTTCCCAACATCAAAAATCTCCTAAGAAAAGATGAAATACTGTTCAGAAACGTATAAGGTAAGAGGCAAACATAATCATGTAAGATAAAACGTGAGGATGATAACCACCTTCTACTTCAACAAAACAACGTGAAAACTAAATGAAGGTACTCGAGTGAATGACTTGTCTGTAGGATAATTGCGATGCCATTGTGAATCTCCTTCTGTCTTGATAGCTCTTTCCAAAACAGAATGATAATGTTTATAAGCGAACGATGTCGGAGAACAATGGAGTCAGAGAACAGCTTCCGAAAAGATACGTACTTGGGAATCTGACGATGGAAAATCACTTTATAATTCAGAGCCACGCGGAAGCTTCCTCCTAGGTCATTTTAATTATTTTTCATAGAATCAACCCCTCCCTACCACGTTTAGCATTAGCCAACATTCAGAAACTCCGTCATATAGATCGATGAGATCTTCCATTGGAGTTATATAACTAACCTCTCAAACGTTTGTCAAAAGTTACAAGAGGAAAACGCCTAAAATTGTCCATTTCTTATAAATCAGGACTACAGGTACCTTTTTCTATCTTTCTCAACTTTCAATGCAGTGAAATGAAATCAGGCTGAAACGAGACCACCGTGTGTATCAGGAGAACAAAATGCAAAATGAATCAGATCGATTTATCGCGAAATAAAGAATTGCAACCTACATTAAACAAAACTGTCCCTATACGCCCGCATAGAGAGACCTTCCTCCCTTATGAAGCAAAAAGCGGAAACACCAGTAGGGATATAATATCTCTCCTTTGATCCTTTGTATTGTAAAATTTGTAGCTAATAAAAGAATGTCAAAGTCAAAGAAAGTCTGCAAGTTGCAATATTGGAATTCCTACAAAACTTGAAGACTCTTTGCTACAACAAACCAGTATCACACAAACGGTTTGCTCCGTTTCAGAATCTCGATATCCTTTGCCTGTAGAGGCGAAAAGTTATCAGACGAGCCAAGATTAGGGTGCTCGATAGTGTCAACGACAATGTAACGCTGTTCCAAGGGGGAACTGACGATATTTGAACACCAGTTCTCCGCTTGAATAAGGAAAACTGAAGTGTATGAGATAGCGACTACATGATGAGAGCCGAATTTTGGCGTTTCCTCGAGCTGATTCAAGTGCGTGAATCTAAATAAACATCTTATGAACATGATCTGACAAACCACTTCTGCTGAACAGTCATATAGGACATTTGTAGACGTTGTATTCACTCAAGTGAAACTTGAGAAGATGGAATGAGTGGCAGTTATTGGGAAGGTACGATATGTTTAGAAACTACAGCTAACCAATAATACTAAGTTCTTTGCGGGAATTTAAAGTGTACCGGGTGGGTGTTTCAACATAACCCTACTGAAAAAATTGGGCGAAACTCGACCAAAAATGTTGTAAATTATTTTGTTTGAGCTCAACAATATTTTCATAACTAACTATTTTATTTCCTTGGAACAATTTCAATGGTACATCTACAGCCATATTTAAAGGTACCATAATTTGAGGCATCTCCCACTTTCATAAAATGTATCAAAATCTTAGTACCTAATTTTCTCAATTTCAATTTTTTTCAAATATCGATCAACTTGATTCCTAGTTGTTACATGATTGTTATTCCATCATAGCTGTAGAAGGTAGGTCATACTTTAGTTTTCAAGTAGGAACCTACCAAAACCCGTACGTAGGTACCTACCTATTAGTGTTTTTTGCAACGGTCGACTGAACTATTCATTGGAAAATTAACATTTAAAAAAAAATTATGACGAGATCTCATCTTCATTGGCCACAGATAGCTTTGCAAAAAATTTCGAAAGTGATGGTATGTCCAAAACATCACCATTATTTATCGCAAAACTATATATTTTTCATTACCTAATCAAAATGACTTGGGATTGTCACCATACGATTCAGAGAGCAAAATTACGAGGAAAACGATACCTAACTCCATTCAGTAAAATAATAAGTAGATCTAGGTATTTTCAGAAATGTGTTAGCGAATTTTCGAAGAAAATGAAGCTATTGCTATAGCTTTAAAATTTTTGTAATGCAAATTTTTGAAAATTTTCTTCATAGAAATCCGTTTTAGACCATTCTACAACGATTCCTGAAATTTAACACTTTTTCATATGTATATACATATATATATTTATTTATATATATACATATGTGCCACTCTAGACGATATCTGCCCGAGGGATCGAGATAAAAAACCGAAAAAAAATCTTAAAATGTCAATAATATCAAAAGAAAGGATGAGTCCGTTAGCCAGAATTTTTGGAGTACTCCAAGGGGTCAAATTTTGAAAATTTAGAGTCAAAAATCGCAACAACAAAAAAAAAACGTGTTTTTTGAGGTTTTTGGTGTGAATTCCTATTCTAAACATAGGAACATAATGGTATATTCGGAATCAGCGTGAAATTTCCTATAAGAATCACCCACAAAATCGGTTAAAATTATTCTTTGAAAATTCGCTCATCCACTCATGCTGCATGAATGCAACTTTTTTTGCTCAAGCTTACTATGAATTGGGGGAGGGGGTCGTCAATGCATGCAAATGCGTCAACGCAATTCGCCTACGTAAAATATGAACCACTGATTACCTAGAGATATTCTGCCCAAGTTTAAGGTAAAGACCCTAGAATTACTAATACCTACTAATTCTAGAAGGTACAGGGTTAGTTTAGGGCCAATAAGTACAAATAAATTTGTTCATTGACTCAATAGAAGATAAGAATTTGTTTAAGAGGGTACTTACCAAGCACGTCTGATGGATTCGTAACTATTCATTCACAACAAATTTAAAACGAAAAGCGATGTGGGTTGGTACCAAAATCGGACCAATCACCTCCTACCTAGAAAATCGCGAAATGGTGGCAACGAGTTACGTGAACAATTGTTGTGGAAAAATTGAGTTTGCTACACGATTTAGGAACTATAACAATATCAAGGAGGTTGAGCAACTCAACTGTAGTTTTGAGCAATAGGTCAGATGAACGAATCCCTATCAGTTGGATGAAGAAAATCAAATACCTCCACCATTCCTCGAATCGTGTTTTTACAGGCATTAATCAAACGAAACGTGCTTCTAGAATGACAACTAAATTTTAATTTCGTATCAAAAATGTTTATTCAAATTCATTACTCAACGAAAATCACGACGTAGGTTTAGTTTTAAATGCTTTAGAAACTGTAATACATTATTATTCTGCTAATAATTATTGCTATTAAAACAATGTATAAAGTATTAGTACGAGTAGAAGTAATAATATGTAGCATTCTATTCTTTTTTGTTAGTGTTTCTTACATTTGAATGTTAAAATACCTACCAATGGACATCGCCTGCGAGCTATCATTACGGACTTTACTTCATACGAGATGGAGAAATGTAAGTTCATTTACCGTGCTAAGAGGGAGCCTTTTCTTGTGAATGCTTCAACTAGCGCGACTTCATTTTCTCTACATGGTCTGCGGAACACAGTGGAGTCATTAAAACAAAAAATCATTATTTTCATAGCAAATCAAGCCTATCATCCTCAGTATTTACGAGTGTAGGTTAAAATGGGGGGAATGGGAGCCACTCGCCTTGAAATGACCATGGATGGGTACTGAAAAATCGATGAAAGACGCGATTTTTGCAAACTCAACCGGATTGATCTGGATCTAGTCCAACGAAAACCCACATCAGTAGGTAACCCCCCAACCAAAGAGAAACAACCCATGAAGTAGCCACTTTCAACTAGTAGTACACACCTTATGTTGTGGTGGAGGTTAAAATTTGTGAAAGTCTCAGAGGCGCGAATATGATCGTCATAATATTAAAAATAGAAAAACAATTCTTACAGCAGTCTAGTGGCTCCCATTATCCAACCTGGTTCTGTGATAAATTCCTGGGCCCGAGCAATACTACACTAACTTACTGCCCGATTTTAATGGCTTTTTATGGGATTGTAAGGGTTAGCCTCAAGAAGTTCCCCTAAGAATTTAATCACCTTCGGACCGATGCCGATGGTAGCGTGTCCGCATGCACAAACGTTAATATTTAGAAACATCGATTTCTTACGACGTAATTCCTCGATTTTGCAGAAACATGGAGGGTAGTTGGGGGCGATTGGACCAGTGATGACCAATGGGCATGCGCAAATTTGAAATGTTGTTGTCACAGGCAGAGCTCTGAAACTATTCGACCTATTTTGACGACATTTTCAGGGATTGTGCGGGTTAGCTCCTTGACGGTCCCCTACATCCCTAAATTGGCATAAGATCGATAGCAGCCATTGCCCATACGCAAACGTGAAATCCTACGTCCAAGACATGCTGTGTGAGGAAGCTTTTCTGCACAATTTTGAGTAGATACCTACCTAAGTTGAAAATTTATCGTGTTTAAGCATAAACAAACAACGAGAAGTGCTGGTTCGATTGTTAAGCAATCAAAAGCTCTATCGTCTATCGAGAAACAATCAAGTTCGAAAATGCACTCCTCAGCCTCGTTTAATCGTAAACTTTCTCTCTTATCTCGATAGCTTAGCTTTATTAACTCTAAAAGTTACCGTTACGAACTTCGATTACCGAGGGAGTTGGCATCCAGAACCTTTTCTTATAAACGCTTCCACTAAAATCACGTCGTTTTCTTTGTTCGTTCTGCAATATTGAATAAAAATCAATCAGAAATTAATCCTGTTACGAATCGTTCAGAACTAAAGACACTAAACCCTAGATTTGTTGATTATAGACTCTTTAGTCAGAACGTATAACATCAATCCTTAGTCCTTAGTCAGAAAACGTCAATTACTGAGGGGCAAGTTCACAAGGAGTTCACAATGTTGTTCATGTTTTTCTTTAAATGACAAACATCAACACATTCGAGAATTTGTTCTCCATTTCGAAGGAGAGGCTGCTATTGACTTGGCAGGGCTGAAATTTATAGAGGACCATCTAGGGCCCTGACAATTTCATCGAAAGTGGATGACAAATGTGGAAGAAGATTCGCGGACTCGCTCAAAAGAGACACAGAACACAACCAACTTTTGTCCAGAAAAGTCTAAAACGTAAAATGCGACTGGAAATTTCAAATAGGAGGAAAACAATTTCACTACATAAGTTTAGTTCACAAACCATGATAAATGAATGAGGGAATCGATCAGGAGGTGCAAATGTTTTTCCTCCAAAATCTAAATTTCCACTCACAATTTACGCTTTAGACCCTCTTGGAAAAATTTGGTTCCCTCTCTGTCTGTGTACGCAATCGTTGCCGAAATCATCATTTCACAATTCATCTTCTTCCGATTTTGATGATATTTTAAAGGATTGTGCGAGTAAGCCCAAGATGGTCACCTACCAAGGAAGCTACGTGCCACACCCAGTAGGAATTTCTCTGCAATTTTATGCAACTGGTGAAAGTGAAAAAAAAACCTCCTGGTCCGCCTATTTTGAGAACGAACACGATTTTCAAAATTAAGTAGGTACCTACAAATAATCACTCGGAAGAGGTCAATCGTGGGTGATTCTGAAGTATCAAGATCTTCAGAAAGATTTAATAATGCGGCCTCCCCAAGTCGGTGACTCACAATCCGGTCCAGGAGCGGACGTAGTAAAGAACCGAATGAGTCAGCCTCTCAAGAGTCGAGTAGGAAAGGAACGAATACACCACAGATTAACAGACAACCCGACATGATTTTTCCTCTGTTTCATACATTTCTAACTGTACCCCCGATGAATGAACCATCTTCCAAACGTTTGTGAACCACACTTGTTCTCCGAAAATCATGAAAAACTAAAAAGGGATCCCAAAAAAAAGTGTTGTCATTTTTGGTTCAAACGCACAAAAAAGCCCTGGAAAAGTGGTTCTTTTATCCGAACTAATTTTAACTCTGTCCAAAACCCGTGATATTTCTTCGGAATGATGACCAGCACCTGATAAGCAGCGATTGGACATCCAGTAAATGAATCACTTATTCAAATCCAAGGAAATGCAGCTCTATCCCATCTTTGATAACATCATAATGCCATCAGATTCATACACGCGAAGATGTCTGATTGAAAGAGCCTTTTCAGATCCACTCGTGCAGAGCATCAACAACGAAACACCACAACCGTATTAGGTTAATCTGCTCCAGACGAGACAGTTTCATCGATTCAAATCCGGGAAAACCGCACATGCGCTGATTCCTCTGCCAGACTACATGTCGAACTGTCCAAGAATGGGCAGCACCAAAAGTTGATCGGCCACGAACTGATTTTTAATAGAAGTACGTTGAATAACTATAGGTGTTTGATAGTCATACCTTTTAAGTCACCCGACAGTAAGAT
The DNA here is from genome assembly GCA_030264115.1 of Lygus lineolaris. Lineage (NCBI taxonomy): Eukaryota > Metazoa > Arthropoda > Insecta > Hemiptera > Miridae > Lygus > Lygus lineolaris. Next base: position 43,445,298 of record JAEMON010000002.1, on the reverse strand, counting down.
CGTGGCCTAGACACCAGGATAATTTTATTCCTACTAATTCAACCACAAACCCCCTTTTATTCCCATTTTTTTGTTTCACCTTTGGAATCGAACAGAAATTTTTTTGTTAACCAAAAATGAACTGGTTGCTTCAGCTTTCCATCCTCGGCACTTTGCTTAGTTATACACCGGGCAGAAATTAATAACTATCTAATAATAATCTTAATTTGTTCTTTCTTGATTGATTTTTCTTCTGATACGTATTATTTAGACCCCAAATTTTTGTTCGAAGCTTGGCGTTACTGTTACTCCCCTCCAAGGGGTAGAAAATAGTGGATGAAGTTTTAAAACCACGAATAGAAAGCATGATTCTTTACAATATTTGAAGGTTATCTTCAGGATCTTATGACATCACTGGCCGGCCCCACTTGTATTTCGTTATCCAGGTTCCAAACGCTCGCTTCTCTCGTGTGATTGGCTCACCGTTCCAGCCGTTTGGCTTTGCATAAAGAACGAACAAACAAACTTTGAGTTTTATATAATAAGATTTAGAGCACTGTACGTTGTAAGGCCTCGTACCTAATGTTCGTACACGAACAATTTGTCACCAAAGTGGCCCATATCCCACGAGCGGTTTTTCAGTTTTTTTGAGCTGGTTTTTTGGGTGGAAGTTGAAAAGGAACACGTGCTGAAATCTCCAAACATAGCGCATTCTGGTGGTCAGCAGCGTTTTTTTTAGTAGGTACGGAAACTCTAACGTCACTACTAGCTTGAGGTGTCAGGTTATCAGGTTTTGTCAAAACCGCCCGCGCAGCAATGTCCAAAACTCGAGCGGCACCTCCCACACACCGCAGTAGGCAATCTGCAGAAGCCTAAGTTTACACAGGCAGGTATAGAAAAAAATGCAGTTTTCCGTAGATTTCTTTGAAAGTACGGACTTTTTTCAGAGATTCCCTACTCGGTATATATTATTGTTCAACTATTCAAGAGAACTTTTGCATTGTTACCTGTCTTAATTGTCTGGATATTTTTTTCACCAGATAACAATTTTTGCAAGGCTTCTTGTTTTTTTTTTTCAAGGTCTTCAGCAATTATCCTATAGACCAATACAGGCAAAGGAGCTCATGCTGGTACCTCCCTAACGAAACAGATACTGGTAGTAGCTCTTAGAAATGCCATAAATTAGAACAAAATCTAATTTCTAAATCTGCCCCAGATCTGAAAAAAGCTCCGCCAGAATGCGCACTGTGCTATATCTTCAATGTCCAGCCAAAAAAAAGCTGGAAAAACGCTTGTATGATATGGCCTTTAGTTACTATGGACCAAAATTGAACCTGACCTAGGACCCTATAAAAAATTATTAATGACCTTGCTGCCTGCAGCGACGTTTGCCTAGTCATGGAGGGGGATTCAAGGCCAGCCAAGCAAAAGGCGACATTAGTGCTCTCCTCTGCATGACAAACCAGCAAAGCTGAGGATCACCAACCAATCCTGACAACCTCCAACCTTCAGGCGACGTGACGATAAGCCAGTGGCAAATAGCTCGCCGAAAGTAGAATGAAAAGGCCATGGCTCCTCAAAATGTTGTTTCCAGAATTCGGGTTTTCTTTGTTACAACACAAGATAAGCAATATTGTTGACAGTTCCAATAACGATAGTAATGTACGTGTGCTTTTGTTACCTCAAAACAAGTAGCATTAGAACATTTTAACTGGGAGGGGCACACTGGCACTTAGGCAATAGTTGATCTACTGTGACAAGAACATACCCATCGACCCAAAGGTGTCTGAATGCGAATGGAGGAAAGAAATCACACGAGCATACCTGTGAACAAAAACAAATCAATAATATAACTTCCTAGAATAATACTTACACTTGTGAAATACACATACTAAATGCTGTGCTAAAACCATTTACATAGAATGATACAATACACAGCTAGGTATCTGAATGAGGAAGTAGTTGGAGAATTGAAAATTGAAGGAGTTGAAAAATCGAATAGTAATTAAGGGGCCAAGGAACTTATGTAATTAGTTTTCCCCATTTTTCTCAGCCACTTTTTGACCCATTCTGATGCGGTTTGCAGCATTATTCTCGTTATTCAATTCTCTAGGGGGGATCAGCTATGTAAAATTTTATAATTCAGTAATTTTGAATTTTTCACGTCTTTTTCTACAATTCAATTGGCATTAAGGCACCTCATCCCACTAGAGAATGATAAAATAGGAAGGATTCCGCAACCGCATCAAAATCCGATGAAAATTGGCTGAGAAAAATTAGAAAAAACGTGCAACGCTATAATGGTTAGGGGAGGGGGTAGGTTATCCGTTTTTTTACTTATTGGTACTTAACTATAATAACTTTATGGTAAGAGTTCCTATTAGGTTTGTTCGCACAGACAGTCCAGAATCGTTCTATCCAGGCCACGTCCCTTTTAGCGTGTTTGCAAAGCGTCAAAACTGATCCAGGATTGGAACTGGGCTGTTAGGAATGGTTCTACCCATTCTGGATAGTTTGTTCGCACAGACACAGTCCGGAACCGTTCTATCCCATCCCTCTTCCGAACGCAGTTCCACCCGGGACTGGTTCCAGATTTTCTGTGCGAACAAACCTACAAACTCTTCGGTAGCCGAGATCTAGGCATTTTTGATGTAATTTTGGGCTCACTCTCTTGGCCCCCAATACATTTTCAGAGCAAATTACCTGAAGCCTAGCTCACACTATTCTTTCCTTACCCATTAAGATCGGAAATTGAGTTCAGGAATCGATAGCTATGTTGTGTAAACCGATAGCAGAAATCGGCCAAAACCCCATAGTCCTCATCCAGTATCCCCATCGTAAATCCCGGATGTACCCCACTTCTCCCACCGAAACATTCATTTTCGGTAGGTACCTATTATTCTTGTACCGCCAAGTTTAAAAAACCCTCAAACAGTCTGTAATTTATGTTGGAAGAAGAAAAGAACGCCGAATGGCCGATCTCTGTGGCCGTGGAAAGAGGAGAAACAAAAACGTACAGACGGAGAGAAATTGATTGATTTTGGTCCAATTACCTAGAAATAGCAAAATTTTAAGACTCTGATCAATGTAGAGACAGAAAGAAAGAAAAATTGTCATAGTTTTTGTATTTACATTTGAATGGTAGAGATCTGAGTACAAATTACTTTAGCATCGTGCGATCCGCAAACGAATGAAAAAGAGAGCAGTGAACCCCTACATCCGCATATTTCAGTGGAGCACTAGCATCACCCTTCTTCAGCGAGTCATCTGTCCTTGATTTTGGCCCAAACTAGAGGGAGTATTCACGATGAAAATGGTTATGATTTAAATTTGAATAGGTACTATAGTAAATTAGGATAAAAATTATGAACAAATCTTGAGGGGAAAAACCAAAGTTTTTCCTCAGGGCAATTCCTCATTTACAGCCATAGGTAACTAGGTATACAATCGTAGACGGCAGTAATTTACTTTTCAATCTTATTTGACTTTTAAATCCAGCAGTTAATCACAATGATGTACCAACTTATATAGAACAAGTTTTATCCAGTTCTGAGTTAGCATTGCATTGCGTAGATTTAAATAGCGATTCTCCACCATTTGGCACTTCTTTGTTTAGGACCGACCAACGTGTGAGCGATATCAATCAAAGAGAAATGTTTACGAGCGAATGAGTTCAATAAACCGGGGCAGCCGAGGATTATAACTGCGCAAAAACCGTGAGATCCCGCGACAGGATTTATTATTATCATTTGAACGACGAGGACGCCATGTCCGCTGGCGGAAGCGGCGCATTAAAAGGCTGCCACTTGCTGAATGAAGAGATCAGCCTGCCGATTTGCATGAACTAGAGACAATTCTGAAAGGTACTCAATGAGAGGAAACGGTGCTTGACCCGAATTTGCCTACCACCCGTGGTTCAATGGGACTCTACTTGCTCTGTGCACATTGAATTCTATGAATGAGCATTTTTCTGGAATTTTGATGACTGAAGTTTTCCTAGATAAAATCTCACTTTTCGATAGGTGACAATTTTGTATCCTCCAGAATCAGAATTTCCATTTGCATTTCACGTTCTGACCTATCTGAATAAATTTGGTTTCATGTCAGTGTGCATTTCTGCCTGCGAATCCTTTCAACGCACATAACTGTCATAATTGCCATTCATTTTAGAAGACATTTTCAGAGATTGTGCGGCCCTGTCGGGTCAACAGCAGCATCTGCGCATGCACAAACGTGAATTTCTCAAAACGTCAATTTCTTACGATTCTACAAATAGCCATTTTTGTGGACATTTACGCTGATTTCGGCCTCAGGATATTTTTGTGGAGATGAGGGGTATTGGAGCTTGTTTTTACTTGGGAGAAGAGTTAGTCCTGTGAATTGCATCAAAATCGTTAGAGCAGTTTGCGAGAAAAGCTAAAAAATGTGCTAAAACCGACGTTTTGCTTCCAACTCTACCGAAGGTAGCGGAAGCTTTGTTTTCACTTTGAAAATCGAAAACAATTGTGTCCTCCAAAATTGAAATTTCCACTCGCATTTTACATTTCAGAACTTACTGAACAAATTTGGTTCCGTGTCAGTCTGTCTGCATTTCCTTGTTACAGCCATATCTTCCATAGTTTTAATCCAATTTTGTTCAAATTTTCAGGGATTGTGCGAGGGTAGGGGCCCTTGAACGCTCATATGAATTTCATATAGATTGAATCAACGGTACGCTCTATGCATGCGCTAACGTAAACTCAGTTCACAATGATGTTGAAATTTGTCTAAACTGAGAAACATCAACACGATCAATAGTTTTGAACTCTCAATTTTTTATCTTAAATTTATGTTGATATGTTGTCTAAACCGACAAACATCAACACGATCAAGAGTTTTGAACTTACAAAATTTTCTCGGACGAGAGGAAGCTATGTGCCATTTACACTTGGCTGAGTATTTTCACCTGTTTTGAATATTTCCTCCCCCTGATAATTGACCTGGAGGACTGAAATTCTAAGTGTCCCATCCTCAAACATGTAGGAACCAAACGTCGAAATCGGAATTTTTCATCATTCTTGTAGGGGCGGCAAACGTGTCCACACACATACGTACATACGGACTTACATTCTCTTTTCCATAATGTTGAGACAATTGATCAGATGTCGATTAGGACCCAATGGTGGTGTTTCAGAAATTGGGTTTCCTGCTGATCGTAATACTTTCCTTTCCCCCTTCAGATGGGCTGTGGAAAGTAAAAATTGAAAATACACTGAGTAGGTAGCTTATACGTGCTTTCTAGTCGAAGAGTAAAAATGAAGGAATAGGAAGAGGAAAGCGAAGTATGGGCGTGGCCAGTTTCGAGGCGACCTTGCAGGGATCCCAATCAACTCGGTTTCAAAGTGACCATGCGAACTGCAATATTGACTGAGATTGAGCTGCCCGTTTCAAAATTCAATGTGATTTCTAAGAACTGAATGAATTCTTTGACATTTCTCTTATTTCTTAAAAGATAACACTATTTTTCCCTTTTTTACCAGTAACCTGGACTACACTTTTCACCCGAAACAAAAGGGATTCACCCGAAGTAGGGACCTACCCTTGAATGTTTCTCTTTTAGGACCAAAGAAGACTCATTCTGAGTAAGGGTGGAAATCAAAATGTCTGACGATTGGAGCATTTGAAATTAAATGCCGTTCACATGTCCAAATTTGACTCGGAGTGGTGTTTTAGGGAAGGGGGAGAATTGGATTTATGCAATATTCAGGTACCTACTAACACACAATACACCAACAAACTCGTACTTCGCCTTGTGCAACGCACGAGTTGAAGTACATTTCGATGCTGATACGCTGAAATAACTTTCTTGAAATGTTGCAGACGAAAGCTTCTAATATATTTCCTCCCAGGCGAATCTCATAAATTAAAACTCGCCAGGAGTGTTGCCAGCGACTGTCTTCAACAGGGGTGCACTCGGTGACGCTCTGGTCATGGGAAACTGGCAAGTTGGCGTCCATATCGAAGAAAAAAACGCGGTACAGCTATAAACAAGGACAGTGGAGGAGGGAGTGGTGAGTACCATCTTTATTTAGACATGCTGAAGAGTTTGATAGGCTTCCTGATTTAGATGATACGTAGGTAAAGGTAAGTATTTTTCGTGAGTCGTATGTATTTGTATTTCCAAAATAAACATCCTTCTTTGCCCCACTTGATAGTTTGAAAACAAGATCCATTGTTGAGCTTCCTTGCTGCCTCCTCTTGCCAATTCTTTTCCAGGCAACCCACAACAAACCTGCCATAATTATTTTCATCCGATTTCAACAAAAATTTTCAAATTTTTTCTTGTTGGCTCCTCAATTTGTGTTCCCGCATTCTTTTTTCAAGCTCTGCACACATTCTGACTAGGATCCCATAAAGACTGGACACTTCACGTACCAGAACTTTCACTTTGCTTGAAAATCAATATTGGAATCGGTAAAAACCGTTTGAGCCTGATTGAGCCACTACCAGATCTCTGAATGGTTACTGTTCAGTTCATCGCCAATAAATCAATAACAACCGCCCTCGAGGCTCCTCAGCAAGACCTCTAGTGTTCTTTATTCCTTTCAATGTATATCATAAATGGTGAGGTATGTAGGATTGTAGGTAGTATTGTTACATACCTTGGTATGTCGTGGCATCTGTCCATTTAACAAAAAGAGAGGGATTGTATTATTATTCTGCCTATGAGAAATGGAAAAATACAATAGGCAGGCTGAGCTGTACACTGTATCCACTCTGCGGTATTTTAGAAGTAGTTTTTCTGCTGTACCTAGGCCATGATGTGACATTATCGTGTTCATTTGATACATTCTTTGTTAAAACTGAAACATGAGGTTAGCTAGTGCTTTTCTTTTTATGAGAACGCTTTGTTGCTGCTCTATCTCACGCGATAATCTCTGTGGGCCCTAGGCGATGTGACGAGTTGACGACCACCTTCATACCGCCCAGGCAAAGGGCCTAAAATACTCGTTGTTTTAATCCGAGACTCCGAGATCATTTTCCCTTGATTCCTCCCTGAGAAGGTCAACACAGATAAGGGTTTACGATCCAGTACGTATTTGATTTCCGAAAACCCTTTTCTCTTTTATTGCGGCAGGTTTAACAAACCTTCGTGATCCGGCTCCCTTAGCTCAGCGTTAACTCTGGGTTCTTTTTCCGGACTGATTGAATTGGTTTCCCTTCGATTGACTGGAATTCAAACCCGATGGACGACCTTCGCTCGAATGCATGTTATTGTTGTACGTTACACATTATAGGTACGCTACCAAGCGCAATTCACAGCATTTTTTTTTTTTTTTTTTTACAGCAGGAAGGACTTGTAAGACCCTAAGCATTTGTTGTATTGATATTTAATGCCAGTCGGGACCAAAAATATACAGCAAATTCTGTGGTCTAAGAAGTCTAACCAACAAACTGTCTCAACACTGTGTTGACAGTCACACTGATATAACACATTCCGCTATAAAGAGGAGTTAGGTATAAAGGCTTTGGTCTGTGGGCCCACCAGTCTAGTTGTCTGTTGTTCTTCACAATAAACGCCGACATTATGTGCTTCTGGTGCCAACTGTCACGACAGCGTGCCATGAACTTGGGGCCTTGATCCATAAACCCACTACTTTCATCTCCACTCAAGTCATTAGTTTGAAATGCGGACGTTTCATGGGTATACATTTTGCCTCGCCTAATTCAGCGTCTTTGAAAGAACGCTGAAGTCAATTTTTAATTTAAAATTAAGTTCGGTTTGAATAGGACACGGACAAAAAGCGCATGACGTCATTTAGGATCCTGCAGCCCAGGCAGGCGGTTGATCAGTGACGTCATAAAGGTCAAAATCACTAGATCTATTTTCGGTTGGTTTTGCTCGGTTGGCTCCATACAGCATATTTTTGGAAAGCCGTCACTAGAATCTTTCAAATGAAAAAATAACCATGCAAATTTTCCATTATTGCAATTAACAAAAACGAATAATACCTATCAGAGCATCTAGCAAAATCAAAGCCTTGTCCGTTTAAGGAACGCCTTTTCCGAGCTCCACAGTCCAAAAATGTGACATCAGCTTCGCACACCCTTGCATAATAATCGGGTCCCTCAGAAGGAAACGGTGAAGCCGCAAGGACACCGCATCGTTTCCCGTTCGTCAGAGCAGACGCAGTGACGGCTATGGATTCCGATACGCCCATTCGAGAGGTTGAAGGAAAGAGGAAGCACGCAGACTCAGATGCGCCCTTGAGTGAGACTTGCAGCTATACTTGCCTACTTATCAACTCTCCTACACGTTCAGGCCAGGTGTTACGCCAATAACGACCGTTGCAGAAGGTCCACGATACAGCAACCCATATGTCGCCAATTTCATAATTTCGTCATTATGATTCAGCCATGAAGCTTTCTTCGAAATGACAAATTTTTGAATCAGACATCAAAGATCAGCGCTTATCAAATTTATTTCCTTGAAACTCCGTTTGCAAGAAGTCACAGTAAAGTGCGTAACTCCTCTAATCTTGTGAAATAAAATTTGTTTTGTAAGCTTACGTTTATACGTCCTGCATTACCAACCATTGTGATACCGGTTTAACTTGTTAATTTGTTAACGGTTGTTAACAAATGAAAAGGTTTTCATCAACTAATTTTTACTTAGTACTACTCATTTGAAATTCACAGCTCATCGGGTCAATCGTAGCTCAAGCGCATGAACAAATGTGAAATTTTGTTAAAATGTTCTTTTTGCTTTCCTCAGCCCACCAGAAAGGTGGAAGGAAAGTACTGCAATAAGCTGAAATCCCTATTTCTGAAACTGCACCTTAGAATGGTTCAAATCGACATATAATCAATTTTATCACGTTTTGGAAAAGTGTAATGTAAGTCCGTATGGGTGTACATATGTGTGTGGGCACCTCTACAAGCATGATGAAAAAATAGTTCAGTTTTTCAGGTTTCTAGGGAAAGTCGAGGAAAGTAGTGTGAATCCTCGCACCATATGTTTTTTTACAGCGATTAATACATGCGATTTGAAGGTTAAGTCACAGAATAACCCTCTATAATAATATTTTTTTGCACTATAACTCAACGTACCTATAATTTATTTGGGATTTTGTGGGTTGTTTATTTACTGAGCTGAACTAATACGCAGAATAACCACGCGTTATCCGCACTCTTCTGGACATGTGACACGGCTCCTTCTTGATTAACATAATTTAACCTATAGTCAAGAAGACCAAGGGTTATAACGTTGCACTCTCCTCAGAAGGGACCGACATGGATGTTCCCCCAACCACCCCAGCTCTTCAGTAGCACAAAACCACATCGTCCCTGCCTCACCCACAACCATACGGTTTGAGCTAGTAATCATCACTATGGGATGGTGGAACCATGTCCGACCCCTCTGAGGAGAGTGCAACGTTGTAACCCTTGGCCTTCTTGACTATAGGTAAAATTATGTTAATCAAGAAGGAGCCGTGTCACAAGTCCGGAAGAGTGCGGATATCGAGTGGTTATTCTCCCTATCAGTTCAGCGCAGTAAATAAATTACTCACAAAACCCAAAATAACTCACTGCTCATTGGAACTCAGGGCAGACCAAATAACGTCAATTCCACCATCACATAGCTATAATTTATTGTCAAGTGTGTGTCTGAATGCGTCCCAATCACACTGAAATGGCTACAATGATTTCGATGAGTTTATCTAAAGGGTGGCCACGACAAGATTGCAACACTCCCTTCCTTCATCCAGAAATTAGAATAGTTTCTGCAGGTGGAGCCGTTTAGGATTCATTAATCGGCTTAAATATTTAAAAATCCATACTTTCAATTGTAAAGCACACCAGTTGATGGCTCGAGTTTACGAATGGTTATGGTTGCTACACGAAAGTACGAATTTTTGGAGTTGATAAATGTAAAACAACAGGTGGTAAAGCTTTGGCTTAATGCTACTATCTGCTACGAGTAATTGATGTGAGTATATTAGTGTACCCAATTATTACGCCTGTAACATCACTCAATGTACAGAAATGATGACCATTTATTTACTTCTTTCAATTGGAATTGTCACTTCTCAGAGGCGCAGTGTTGTCACATCAAGTTGGCTGGTTGAGGAAAAAACGGCGATTGAGGTGAATGTTTGGTTTCATTTATATGAAGTATATAGCATCCATGTACGAGGGCAGGGGTACTGTATAGCCCTGGTGGCGAAGCGTGGTCGTGGTGAAATTCCTGGCTTGCCTCGCCACTCAAGACAGGACAGAGTGGATGTGGGGGGGGTTATTAGTATCCACCCTCCATGGAGTGCTCATTACGAGACGTCAGAAGTTCAAGGTACAATCTACTTTGATTTTTCCCATTCTAAAGAGTCATTGGGAAAGTGAGTTCTATTCCCTCGGCAATTTGGAGGGTAGTAGGAGTAGTAGTAAGTAGTAGTAGTAGGGTAGTAGGGACTGCCCATAGGCGTTAGATTCACAATAAAATTCAGAAGTCAAGGTCAAAGGTATGCGGAAGGTATTTAAGCAATACCTATGTCAGGCTACGAGATGTTTTATGGAAGCGACTGGAAAGTTGATGAGAGCTCGTTCCAGGAGAATATGGTTACAAATGTGGTAGGTATCTTCTTCCGACAAGAAGTTTCACCAAGTGTAACCAATCATTATCCAACATCATAAAATGTATTTAATGTTCTTTGTGGAAATTGATTCCAGCTCAACATGGTTGACACCGATTTCACCCTCTTACTGCTCGCAGATCTTCTTCTTTTTTAAATTAATACTCGAGGATTTCTTCTCATACTTCTACAAGTGAGAAAATGTTGCTTTATGCACTAACCGCGATGAATGCAATACTGAATTAATTCGCATGATGGAATGAACCTATCTGAAATAACCGCTCGATTACAGTCAATTCTGCAATGCAATTTTTAGCTTGGAAATTTATCGAAATACCAATATTTCAAAATTCGAATGCCTCTCAAGATTAGCCAAGTATAATATTTAGGAAAAAGCGTCAAAGTTGCGACACTGTCAACGAAAAAGGAATGAAAATTCAAGGATAAAAGATAAATCGTCCTAATTTTAAAGCCAGAAGGTCAGCCTAGAATGGGAAAACAAAAGGCGAACACCTTAAAAATAGTACCTATCTGAGAACAAGATAATGTGCATTGAATGTATTTAGGCATAAAAAAAGGCTAAATACCTTGAAAATTGCATCAGACGAATAAACAAGTTCCATTCATGCAGCATGAGTTGATGAGCGAATTTTCAAAGAATCATTTTGAAGTATTTTGTGGCTGATTCTTATAGGAAATTTTGCGCTGATTTCGAATATACCATAATTATGGTATATATACCATACTATGTTCCTATGTTTAAGACGGTAATTTGCACCAAAAACCTCAAAAAATACGTTTTTGACTCTTAGTTTTACTACCCCTTGTAATACTCCAACAATTCTGGCCAACGAACTCAGCCTTCCTTTTGTTATTCTTGACATTTCGAAACTTTTTTGGATTGGGAATCTAGGAATCTGTTGGAATGGTCTGAAACGGATTTCCATGAAGAAAATTTTCAAAAATTGTCATTATTTAAATTTTGAAGCCATTGCAATAGCTTCATTTTCTTCGGAAATTCGCTAACAGGATATCAAAAATGCTGAGAGATGGTACCAACTAAATTTGTACGTCACGGGAGCGTTGAAATACTTCAACTTTTGGTTGGCATAGGTACATGAGATCAATAAATTCTTCAAAATCCGAGTATAGTCAATACCGTCATTTATGGAACAACAAACCTTCAACAAGGAGCGATAAAAGACGTAATCGTCGAGTTATCCAGCAGAAAGATATTTTTAGACGTAACAAGTTACTCGTAATTGAAACGAGCGATGAATGAATGAAGAGATGGAGCCTAAATGGACCACAGAATATTACCAGCGATAGTTTAAGTAAATACGACAGCAAGAAACGGTTAACAAGAGATGTGGACAGCATGCTCTTCAAAGTGAAACCACTTTCTACATTATAATAGAAACTGACGAAAAAGGTAGCTCGTAATACAAAACGTTTTTTTTTTTTCGTTTATTATTATTATTATTTTTTTTTGCCGCGCATATCGATGGGTTGGATGTATGGAGCAGTGGGAGTGACGCATAGCTTTCCCGTGTAGACAATTGAAATGCAGGCACGAATACTTTATGCATTCTGGTGCATTCTTAGGAGTCAATTTTTTAAATTTTACAGGTAAAAATTATAAATGGTTTTATAGTCTTGCTCCAAAGTTTGTCGAACCCCATAATGACTAGGTATTAGAGGTTCTGATGTGAGTTTAAAGTTCCAACTGCTGTAAAAATTAGCCAAAATCTAATGTTTGGGGAAATCAAGTTTAACCATTTCAGGTGTAGGAATTTGTGGTATAATCGGAGTCAGCTCTAAGACTGATACAATTTTTAAATTTCCAGGTGATTATACAGGGTGTATCAGACTCGACTCGACATAGTTCAGGGTTCAGGGGTTTTGGCATCAGAGTGATAGGAAATTTAACGCTCTTTCCAATGGTGTCCTTATTTTTAATTTTTAATAATCAATCATTTTAGTTCGAAAACAGTAGTTCGTGTTTAGTCGAAAACACGAAAAAAATCTTAAAATTAAAAAAAAGGGTTTTTAAGGGGGTTAGAAGAAAATCGCTAAGAGACATTTTTTGTTGCAAATTAGTCGTAGAATCGATCCCTGAACTATGTCGAGTCGAGTCTGATACACCCTGTATAATACTCCTTCAGGTGAATATACATAATGATGACTAACTAAAAGCTACAGCAGTCTCTATGCAAAATTATAAAATAATTTGAATGATTGTTCACCTATATTCAGTGGTTCTGTTTACATTTTCCCGACTACGAGATTCCCCCTTTCATTTTTAAGATGGTGTACGATGATTTATCGTTTTTTTACGAATCAGGCTTGGAAGACCAACTTTGCTTCTCAAATTGAGAGATTAATGAATGCATGAGGGCCAAAAATAAATCTTCTTCGTGAGCGAAGCTTTCATAGCTAAAATAGAGCATGGGGGTGTGAACACGTAATTCTAAAAATAGAAATCCAATACTCTTCATCATTGATGAATATCCTAACAGGGAATGAATGAAAGATTCTGTTTAAAAAGTGTGCAACAACTACTATTGTGCGAATTGTTAGAACTAAAAACCACCAACTTTCGGGACTTTGCAAATTGAAGTCATTCCATGACTCAACGAATAAATAGCCCTACTCCTTTCTGAAGTCGATCACAAATAGGGTAAGTGGACTACCACTTTCAGTATAAAAAAAATACAAATAAGCTTTGAATTACGTACCAGAGAGGAGGAATGAGGAGCTTGCATGGTTAATTTGAAAGATCTTAGTGAGAGCTTTCCAAAATCGTTCCAAAAAGGCTATATGAGGGGTATCCGAGGAATGAAATTTAGCATAATGGGTTTTGTAATTTTACCCTAACTAACGTCACCGAGCCCCCACCTGCCTGGGCGGGTCCCTCAGCACCCATCTAGTGCGGAACCTGAATGACATCACGCGCTCCCTCCTTTCAACTCGTTTTCTGGACAAATTCGTCGTTATTTCGAGCTGAATCAATCCAACCTTTTCGAGGGCACTGAATCAGATTTTGAGGTTCAAAATGCAAAATTCCTACCCACGCAAGTTCCTCATTATGATTTTGGGTCACTAGAGGCCATTTAGGATTGTTAGAGTACAAATATGAGAAACGGCAAATTCAACAATGGATGAATAAATTGTAGTAGAATGGCCCCCCGGTATAGACAGCGAAACAAATTTAAAAAATAATTATTCTGAACAGAACCCTATTCGGAAGAACTAGTATTCAGAGAATCATCGAGAAGAAAAACACCAGTAAAACATCAGGCATTTTCCATGTTTTTATAATTTTAGCCGTAAAACGCATCCAGGGTCATCCCTAACGAGCAGTGCAGCGCCGAATTCTTTGTTGCCGTTTTCAGCATTATCAAGATCAGTAAGAACATTCAGATAAGACATTCAGATAAGAACACTGAGAGTCAGTAAAGTACTCGTATTTCAATAATTTCTGTGTGCGTAGAGCGCAAATGTTTCAATCCATCGAATGCCCTGGTATTGACCGATACACTGGGAAGTTTTAACCCTTTGCCTGACACGTGAAATTTTCTAGTATCCGGTGACACGTGGGCTTTTTTGGCCTACCACCCTAATTGATGCAAATTGTGCTCTTCTGCATATCCAAAATGTAACGTTTTTGAATGTACTATAACTGTAAATGTAAGGGTAGTAGAAAACATTTCAACGGTTTTTCTTTCAACCAATATAACCAATTTCAACAAAATCATTCGAAAACAATTTTTGAAATTTCTTTTTTCTTCAATAAATGAAACAAAATTCTTATTTCTTGGAATAAAAAAGCAGCCTTATTTCTACATTGAGTAGGTATAAAAATACAAAAAATAGAGTAGATCTACAAAAAATGTTTACAAAATTTATCTTGAAATGACGACAAAATGAACGTAGTAGTTCTGTTTTACAAGAAAGTTTTTTCTACTCAGTCTTCCAGAATAAGAAAAGTCAAACTAGAACCGCACCAGTCTTTTAGTAGCTAACTGAAAGGAATTTACGGAGGCGTTCAGGGCTCTCATGAGCTCCAGTGTTACCAACGCAACCCCTTCAATTTCCCTCATGGGTCAAAAAAGCCTACTTGTCATGCAAAGGGTTAAAGATGCATCATAGGTAAGTACCTCCTAGTTTTCGGAGTAACGACCCTAATCAATACTCGGTCAGATTCAAATAGGGCTAGGGTGTTAAGAGCTAGAAACGCAAAACATCAATAACGAATTTATTATTCGTAGGGATTTGATGGCGTGAGAACCTCCTAGTTCAGCAGTAAACCGATAGATGGAACTGAGCTTAACGATTGAGGCCACGATGGGCACGACAATGAGGGAAGATGTGAAAGAAGAGGGGAGGAAAACGTTGAGCGTTGAAGGGGTTGGATGGAACGAGGCGTGTGGGTGGAGAGTTCCCAGTTGGGCATGAGAACTACAAGGAGTCCTCTTCAACTTTGCCTGTATATTTAATTAAATGGGTTTTTAAAGGTGAAAAAGAAGAAATTTGGTTCCATCTTCACATCTAATGATTGTCATCAGGCCAAGATTGTACGAATTCTCAATACATCTTCTGAAAGCATGTGAAAGGTTTATGAAATTTAATTCCAGGTGACCCATCTGGGAAACGTAAACGAGCAGTTGAGGCTGTTGGTGGAATCCACAAGCTGATAGAATTGCGTGGTGTGGAGCAGTAGAGATGAGCATTAGGCTATTTAAGATGAGACTATTAGCCTTATCCCGTTAATAGCGTGACTCACGCTGGCATTCGACAACAAACTATATTGTGGTTCAGAAATCGCACGCGAAAAACACCCATCATGAAACCACAGAAAGATCTAGAAGGCATCCATGTCTACCCAGGCCTAGGGGGTGCTACGTCACCAGCTGATGAAAAACATACCTTACCTATCTGAAAATCTGAAAGAGACAAAATATACATAATCAACATTTTCTGTCCTCAACTGTTGTTGACTCCTCTCTATGCATTCTTCAAAAAACATCCGGTGTTCACTGCTGGTACGTTTCAAATATGAAATTATGAAGGATCCACATGATCTACGTTCACAAAGACACTCTTTTCACAACTAGGGAACTAGGAGCTAAAAAAAAAAAGCTGTGTCATAACGCGGAGAGGTGATCTCAGACATCAACTCTACAAACCATTATTCTTCCATTCTTCGTGAAGACCATCAAACAAGGTAGCACGAACAGGCAGTTCTCCAAATGGAGAAATTATGGATATCGAAGAAGACTTGAGGAGGAGGGGTTCACTTTTACATTTTACTGCACTCTTTGAACGTTCACCTGCATTTTAGCGAATTTTCGAAGAAAATGAAGCAATTGCAACGGCTTCAAAACATTTGTAATGCAAATTTTTGAAATTTTTTTCAAGGAAATCCGTTTCAGACCTTTTCTAAAAAGATTCCTGAAATTTAACACTTTTTCATATGTATATGTATGTCACTCTATCTGACCCTGGAATTTAGATAAAAAATCCAAACAAAATTTAAAATGACAATAATATCAAAAGAAAGGATGAGTTCGTTGGCCACAATTTTTAGAGAACTCCAAGGGGTCAAATTTTGAAAATTTTTAAACTCCATTTCATTTTCCTCACAGTCAATGTTTTTCATTAAAAGTTGATTTTCCAGTTCAATTTTCTCTGACATCGCGTCAAAATGTCAGCTCTCCCAACATTGACTGCGAATTGGAACCATTACACCACACCACATGGTGATGTATCGCCATAATGCAACAACCACATTATTCTCTAATCCACAAATCAGCGACGATTTCATTGGGATGTCTATCGAAGTTGAGGAGAGATGTTTTCATGACCGTAAATAATTTATTCTCAAGCACCTCGTGCAGATTATGAACAATATCAACTGAATTCGAAATTCCACTCTTCCAATTTTTTCTCCTTGAGTTAAGAATAGCTGATAAGTAACTTTCAAACCCGGCGATAGCCCCAATGTTCTCCACAAGTTGAAAACAAACTGTCGTTTGATTAAAAACATCTTAATTACAGCACGAATTAAAATTCCGACAGAAAGAAATGCTTGGTGATAATAATACGAGAGACGACAAACTAAACCTAGGAAAAAGTAACTGAAGAAGTGGGTTATTTGCTTGATCGATAACTGAAGCTGAGGCAAATATAGACGAAATACAGGGAAGTTCGCGTGCCAGATTCTACTCGTACATGGGCGAATACAAGATGCTCTTTCGGGAGAGAAAGTCAAGCAAGAGGTTTGAGTTACACAAATTGCCAGCGGAATCATCGTAAATATTCAAGAACTCCCCTATGGGTACTGGGTAGTTACCTAAAAGGGATCGAGGGGACTTGGGGATATCAGATGAAGTATCCAATCTGCGAGGAGGTACATAAATTGGTGGGACAAACGCCGAGTTCGATAGAGCCAATATAATCTCGGGTGATTCAATATTATGGCCTTGTCCCGTTGTCCCTTCTTAGCTTTCCCCTGAGAACGACTATTTACAATGTATCGCAATGGTAGGTGCGATTATTCACCTTACAATAATAGGTAATTTCCCTGATTGATTCAAACATTCCGTGAATGAAAGCAAATAGGGCGAACATATTATTGTATGATATTTTCGAGTATCGAACAAACTGAAACATTACATCCTTGCAAAAATAATCAGGTTCCTAAAGAGAACAGAGAACTTACCAAGCAATGAAATGAGACGGTACAAACATATTTCAGAATGAAAGAAAATCGAAGTTTTCCTATGTTGATCAACAATTTGGATCAAACTAAAACCAAGCAGAGAAAACACAAAATATCCCAGTTTTATAATTTGCATTGAGAATTGTTGAATTTAGTAATCATGACGGGAGGAGGTTCGCGGGGTTGTCCCCACTCCCACACCTCCATAGCTGCTTAGGTTGAGCTTCTCAGTTCGTTCTCACTCACGCCTCCATCATGTAGCCTCCATTTTTACTTACCTTTGTCTTTTGTCTAAGATGTCTCTCGGTGGTTAATTATACTATTTCTCACGCGTATCCTGCCTACTCATTGATCTAAAACCACGAAGAATGAATGAGTATGATATTACATTCAAAGCGAGGTCGGTGCGGCGGGAACTGACGCCACATTAGCCCCAAAATTATCCGATTTCTGCCAACTTTCAGAGGCTTTTTTAACTGAAAAATCTATGACGAATCATCGAATAGAAAGACAATTATGGGATGGGCGCTAGTAAAAATGTAAAGGAAGAATCTATTGATTTTTAAATCCAATTTTCAAAAATGATTATGCCGTTTGGGTATCCTGAAGTACATACCTCATTCCCAAGCTTGGCTGCCGAATCGTACTCAATCCGTAGAGAGTAATAAACTAATGGCTGTGTCAAGGGACAAGTGAGGCTGCTCAGAGAAATTTGATACTGCTAATTAGCAGCCCTGAGAGCTGGGGAACCCAGTGCACAGAATACTGCTCTAACCGGAAGTTGCATTTTGCAACTTTCCACAGAGCGGTGGAATGTCAAACTACCTAACCACTTCCACCACAGAAACAAATTGAATTAGAAGGTGGTTTCGAACTCAGAACCTTGGAAGTTACCTTCTGTAGACCCAACGCAACGCCTTAGCCACTCAGCCCTGTCATGTCTGGGAGAGGGCTTCAAGGCAGCCAAGCCAGAGGCGCTCTCTACTACATGGTGAACCAGCGAAGTTGCCACACGGACGCAGAGGATCACCTAATAACACTGACCACCTACTACCAACTTTCAGGCGACTCTAGCGTGAAAATATGACCTTTTCACAGAAGCTCAACCAGTCCAACCAAGCCATGACTCCTCCATGGGATTTTTTTTTCTCCATGAAGCTCCTAAAATTAGGATTTTGTTCGTTATAGCGTTATTCGCGCTAGACTCGCAATATTGTTGACAGTTTCAACAACAATAGAGATGTCAGTGTGCTTTTGACACCACAAGAAAGAAACATTGGAACATACCCATGGGACCAAAGTCGTCTGAATGCGAATGGAGGTAAGAAATCACACGAACATACCTGTGAACATAAACAAACCAATATTGTAATGAACAATATTCCTTGAACAATACTTTTCCTTAGGAAATATAAGTATGCACAATAAGTACACTACACAGCTGTGTGATATGGAAGTAGTTGGAGACGTTCAAATGTCCATTTCGTAGTAGACATCATAGGGATAAGAGTAGGATAGAGAGAGTATAGAAGATGGGAGACGCACGAGGGGGAATACCTAGAAAGGATCCATACTGGTACCCAAGATGCAAAGCACAAGCTCCTCAGGAGCCAATGAGTGACGACTACGTACTGCTTCAAAGGTAACGTTTCACTCTCTGGTCGACACGGACTCATTATTCAGAATCAGGCGGGAGCCCAGCCCATAGGCGCAGCCATTTTGCGTGCAGCCAGGCTGGCGTCGCTGGCCAGGCTGGGCGCGCCCGTCTCACCATCTGCACACCCTCTATCCTACTGTCATCTTGATGGTAGAGATTAATCGGTGACAGTAACGATAAAGCCAGGGCGGTTTCTTGAGCCTCGCGTTATCACACTGATAAACTACAAAATTGTGACCAAAAATTTCCACAGGCTTTCCTGTTTGTCACATTTTGAAAAGGGCGCTGAACCCGAAAATGAACACAGTTTTTTAATGCCCTGGTCAAAATAATTACCTAATAAGATTGTCTGCAGTGTCATTTACAAGTGGTTGGAAGTGATTTACAAACCGAATGAAAACTAGTAAAGTGCGTATGCACAACCAAAACCTATTTCAAGCCAGAAGCTTCAAGCCAAAAATTCTTCTGACCGAACTAGTGATCCACAATTTATTGAATTCAAACCGGTTTGACCGGACCAGCATGGATACAATAAGAAGTCAGAAATGATCAGAAGTCACTGCAAACGCCCGAACATGGTTGCAAACGGTTTCTTACCAGTAATTTATTTTTTTTTATTTTTTGTACAACAACTTTTATTTAGTATTGGATTCAGGGTGGAATTGATGTTTTGCCCTTCAGCGTCCACATGAGAGTCCGTAGGTCCTCATTGGCATTTCTTCTTCTTATTTTTCTAAATTTTTCTAGAGCTTAGACACCTATCTTCCAAGCCTAGACACCGGAGGAAATATCGATATTTTACGAGTAGAATAGAAAATAACAATGTCCATACCTACCTAAGAGTTTTTAACAGTTTTTGTCCCCTACTCCAAACTCTCTGGTATTGATAAGATATATTGATGTTAATTGCTACCTGGGGATTGATATCTAAACCTGTATCCAAAATATTGAGATGTTGATCGAAATATCAGAATTTCGAATTCAGTGTGAAAATTGGAACAAATTAGTACCTAGGTGAAGAAAATGGAAAAATTACTAGAAAACGGTTCTGGAATTCGCTTATATACTTATTCATGCTAGAAGACTGGAACTTCTTTGTTTCACTGGGTTCAGGTTAGACGAAAAACCCAGCATGGTTTTCTTTAGCGAGTGCTTTCAGGCAAGACCCTATCTTCCCAATTCCTAATAATAAATTCATTTCTTGACAATAGGTTTGTTCGCAGTGACCAACTTACCAGTAAGAAAACCGTTTGCAACCACGTTTGGGCGTTCGCGCCATCAGCAGTGACTTCTGATGTGATAATTTCTGACAGTGAATAGTATCCATGCTGGTCTCATTCGGTTTGCAAACCACTAGTAAATGGCACTGCGAACGAACGTAATTTCAATAGCTTCTGTATCAGAGCAAGCTCGGGGGGAGAAGGTTCGCTCACCAAATGTTTGGACCCAATGGAATTAGTATAGGTAGGTATCAAAAAATCCACTAAAAATGCATTATACGACTGAGCTAACGTGAATATACGGGAAATACATTTGATATCTATAAAATGATGACCTGTTGACGTTCAGTGAGCAAATGGTACAAATCATGACGTCTCCATTTGTGAGTAAACGAACTGGACCACGATCGATGACGTGAGCGTCTGAAAAACTACGTCGGAACTGCAGGTACTTAAAAAAGGACTCGGGAGAAATGATTATGACAATCGCAAGGTATTAACGGTGGGAGGAGCCTGATGGTGCGTCGGAGGGGGCCTTAAAAGGTCCTTGAAATCCTGGTCTATGAGTCGAGCGTCGTATAATTTTTCGCCACACCAGACGATATAAGATTTGCAAGAAGGCTCCTCATCCGTTTCATTGATGAGGCGTAAACTTGTAAGCGATACGGAGAACCATGACGTATCGGTGAGGAGCGAGCGGGAAACGACAAAACTGCTTAGAGCACGAAGTTTGTGATAACGAACGATCTCAAATAGGTATCACAAAAGTGCCTAGAGCACGAAGTAAGATGCAATCAATTATCACGAAGGATACCACGAACGATCTCAAATATCACGTATGGACATATGTGTGATGCTTTGTAGCTACCTGCGGACGTGGAACTATCTAATCTCACCTAGCAGCGAAACCGAACAAGGTCATCCGGGTACCATAAATATGATGAAGAAAGCCACCCACTATTCAATGATGAAATGCCGAACATCAGGTTTGTTCAGTGATCAACTTACTGGCAAGAAACCGTTTGCAACCACGTTCGGGCGTTCGCAGTGACTTCTGATCATTTCTGACTGTTTATAGTATCCATGCTGGTCCATTCGATTGTCCTTCAAACCGGTTTGAAACTACCTAGTTGTGGAAGATTAGTTGGGTCAGAAGAATTTGCGCTTGCAGCTTCTGACGGTTTGGAAATAGGTGTTGGTCGCGCATGCGCACTTTACTAGTTTTCATTCGGTTTGTAAACCATTTCTAAACACTTGTAAATGCGAACAAACCTGTTATTTACTAGACGAAAAAATTTGTGAAAAAGGGAAAAAGTTCCTGTTAGTGTAGGGTGAGGCGGGGCAAGTGAGTACCCGTTTTTCATAAATCTGACTTTGTGATGCTACTATTTTCCTTCAACTTCGAATTTAGACATGGCTACGGTTTGCGTTCTCCAGAAGTCTGAGAATCGAAAAAGGTGAGAATTTATTGAATTTATGTTCGTCAATCTTTTTGAGAAACAAATTACTGAAGGCTTTCAAACGACACACTTGCCCCGTGTTGTGTGGGAAGTACCTACGTCTTCAACTTTCTACCCAAAATACCAGTGGATATGCCTTAAATAAAATAATTGAGATGGACCGAAGTAAGTGTAGAGGTATATGGGTATACTATGCACTTGAAAATTAAGGAAAACTCCATATAAAAGATTATTTCTCAAGAGGAAACTCCTGAGTTGACCAAATGTTCAATAAACTCTTCTAACTGTTAATAATCTTCTAAATCCACAGGTCGCAGAGATGGGAAATCAGGTTTGGGTAAGGGAGAATTAGGACTGGGTTCAAGAGAATGTGGTAGGCAGAGGGTTGCATTCGAAAATGAAGGAAAAAACAACCATAAAATCGATTTGGATTTGTTAACAGGAACTCCTGAGTTGATCAAACGTATTTTCTTAGGTACCATTTTTCCTAAAAAGAAACCACAAGCAACATGCAGCATGCAACAAGGTAGGTAGAGACATTCAAGCAAAACTATTCCTAACCAAGGTTCGTGTAAAGTTATTCAATGGGACATTTGGAACCACCGAGCCCTTTCCACCAGGATTTGTTACCTAATATTTTTCCAAAAAAGGCGGTTATTAACGTGATGGGGAACTCACATGGTTATTTTTTTCGTGATTTGAAAGATTTTAATGAGGGCTTTTCAAAAAGGTGCTATATGAGGGGTATCCCACGATTGAAAGTTACCGAAAATGGGTCTTGTAATTTGAACCTAACTGGCTTCACTGACTGGGGGGCTTTTGCGGAACCTGAAGGACGTCACGCGCTCCCTTTCAACACATTTTCAGGGCAAACCAGCAGTATTTTCGAGCTTGAAATTGGTACCAGAGTGTTTTGAAGGGCGATTGAGCAGATTTTGGGGTTCAAAATGCAAAATTCCTACCTTTGCAAGTCCCCCATTCTAAGCAGAAGAGGCTACCTATTCCAAAATTCTCTGAGAAAAAGCATGAATTATGAAAACACATTTAAAATTACTAAAGCATAAGCATAATCTCACACCCTAACGAATTTCAAGTTATTTTCAATGTAACGCCGCTTTTGGAAAAATGAGGGGCAAGTGCGTTTTGTTAATTACCGCGGCAATTTTCGTAGTTTTAAAGTTATCAAGCGCGCATTTCATGCAAAGACAGATATGCATATCGGACTACAGGGGGGTAAACGTAAAAATCATTGAAAAACTGGATACACCTCAGAACTTTGAACTCCGATGTCAGGTGGAGGGTTCACGGAACTTGGTTGAACTTGAAATTACTCAAATTTGTTTGCTGAATAAATTTCAACAAAGGTGTTCATGAATAAAAAAATAAATAAATTTTAATTAATACCTTAATTTGATCAATTTAATAAATAATTATTTAAATGATTATTTATAATTATTTAAATAATAATTTTGTAATTAATTTAATTCAAATAATACGTACCTAAATTTTAATCAGGTGTTCATAAACATAGAAAATACAAGTTATATATCAATTGCTAACAAAATTATAAAGATTAGAGTGGCTCCATAGCGGGAAAAAACGAAGAGACGCTCTTACACCGAAAACGCACTTGCCCCGCCTCACCCTACAGCATGTTTGTTTTATTGGAAGATTCATCAAAAAATCAATATTAATTGTGTTTTTTGGGGCAATTTTAACTTATGTTTTTGAAGATTTTTGATGAGAAGGGACACCATTTTTGGTCGAAGATGTTCAGATTATGTACCTAATATAAACTAGCAAAATGATACATGAATCTATAAAATATGCAAAAACCAATCAAAGAAAAATCAAATTGTCCTTTTATGAAAAAAAGTGAAATTGAGAGAAGCTTCACTGTACCTACAACCAACATGTGTTATGTTTGTTATAGGTACTGCAGTCTCTTTTGTGGCTGCGCCTCCGTTTGCCTGCAGCCGTTCATTCTGGTGTGTGGGATATTTACTGCATCTATAAGAAACGTTTAGGCCTTCTCGCCCTTGTGTTGTCTCATTACTCTCTAAACCTCGTAGTATTTCATCGTGTCTCTTTTTTACTGTCGCCAAGAGTCACCTCACGAACGGAGTACAATCTTATAAAATTACCACCATCTGGCACAGTGCCTTCCCACACCGTTTAAATGAAATTTCAGGGCGGTTCTCTTGGTCATAGTTGATGGAACTTGCTAAATGTCTTACCTATCCATTCAATTTTCGTGGTACGATTTTTTTTTTTTTTTTTTTTTCAAGAATAACCTGGGAATAAGGAAAACATTCCCCTTAAAACTTATACTTTTGATAGAAAACCCTGAGACTTCTAAAAGACCAACGTTTACGACTGTGATCTAACTGTACTCCTCCTTGTGGATCGAACACCGAAACACATTGTAAAAAGTTCCATTCATGCAGCATGAGTTGATGGGCGAATTTCCTAAGAATTATTTTAACCCATTTTTGTGGGTGATTCTTATAGGAACTGTTGCGCTGATTCCGAATGTAACATAATTGTGTTCCTATGTTTAAGATGGTAATTTACAACACCAAAACCTCAAAAAACGGTTTTTGAACCTCATTTTCCAAAATTCGACCCCTTGGAGTATACTCCATAAATTCTGGCCAACGAAATCATCCTTTCTTTTTAATTGTTTTTTTTTTTTTTTTATTGATTCCAAGGTCAGATATCGTCTGGAGTGACTCAACATATGTATTTAAAAAATAGAAAAATGTTAAAGTTCAGGAATCGTTTTAGAATGGTCGAAAACGATTTTTCAATTCAGAGACAATTTTCAACATTTTGAAGCCATTGTGATAGCTGAATTTTCTTCAGCTAGACACATCGTACATTGTTAATATAACTGTGCATTATAATTTACCCAATCCTGGACCTAATCTTAAATACTAATCTTATTAATATTAAATCGGTAACGAGAAACATAATGTAATAAAACACGAAATACTCGAGTCTTCTGGAGCTCCTAAAGTTGAAGATAAGTAGTAGGATCTACCTAGAATCACTCTCCAAATTAATACAATCCGAACGAGGAGATGCTACGGAGACTGTTTCTGGAAGCATGGATTTGTATGTTGGTAAGTTGGTCGTTTTGTAAGTGGGTTGTTTCAAAGTTTTAGAGCTGTGCAGTTACGCCTCACAAAGAGTAAGCAACCTATGCTAAAACCAACCCTCAAAATGTATATTTTGTTGATCATAGCAGATGTCTAAATCTTTTAAAAAACTGCTTATCAACATCGGACTAGGGTGGCAAGAAAGCACGGATTTCCAGAAATAATAATAAATTGCCATAGGTAAGTTTTTACCATTCATAGGAAGACGACCTTCAGTATAAATCTTAACAATTGCCTTCCTGATGGTCTCGACCAAGTTTCTTGAAAAAATAGATAACAAATATGCAAATAGAAGTAGAGAATTATACTCCTCACGATCACTATTTTTCACCACGAAGGAGCTGAGATTCAAGCAGTAATAAAATAGGATTGTTGATACTTTTGAATGAAATTGGATCCCGAAGTCGTCCAACATGTTTTATGTATTGTGTTCTACCAAAATTTGGAAGAACACAATACATAAAACATGTTGGACGACTTCTGTAACATTTGATGTTACAATGTAATATGTATGTCATACCTAATAATTTGGCATCCTTCCAATCATAACCAAATGTTTCTTCTCGCTGAAACTGTACACACATATTAACAGGCCACGTTGCCTCCATATTTGTTTTTCTGTCCACCACACTTCCTGGTGTCTCAATTTTATTCTTCACATCCTCTTGACATTGTTTTCCGAGTAACTGCGCGTGGAAGAATTACAAACATTGCAAGGCGCCCATTGTCGTTTTTTTATTTTTGTTTGTTGTAATCTAGGTCGATGTTTTTTGTCGGTACAGCGGGTCACTTCTGTTTGAAATAATTATTTTTAACCCACATCATGCAGTTTCAACCTCATTTTAAAGTTGCTAAGGATCGAACTCCCTCGTTTTTGACATTAGGTACAACTGATTTTCTTCAAATTCATCCAGAATATTTCGTTGATCTTAACATCTTGTTTCGAATTTCACATGACTCCAAACCCTCAATCGCAGCTCAACCTGTTTCTGTTTGAACTTGCTTATTGCCTAAATTACTTACTAGCTTAGTTCATTTTTATTATAATATAAATTATACCTACAAATTAATGTGGGTTACGTAAATTATGAAAATGGATCTCTGAATGCTTTGAAAACTCATTTATGCGGTTCAACTGTTGAAAACTCCGAAATCTTTATAGTAGAAAATATATTTATATTTTCCATCACTTTTCAATTATTAATACCTAGTTGAATTTTGGTTTATTATTATTATCGTGATGAATATCATATACTAACATGGGACCACCTTGAGGCCACCCCTCAACATTTGAAAGAAATCGGGTGATTAGAAACCCACGCACAAACAATCCCAGAAAATGTCCTCAAATTTGGATGACTGGTTAGTAGGTATAATCTTGTGACCGGGAGACGGAATTTACAAGAGAACGTTCAGACAGACACGGTACCAATTTTGTTTAAACAGTTCTGAAATGGAAATTCTTATTTTGGAGGACTTCATTTTTTTCTACTTCCCTACCTTTTGTAGCGAGGAAGCAAAATAAAGGGGGAATAACAAAATTACCCTCCAGAATAAGTTCAGGTATTTCTGGGTTTTGACGACTCTTTAGACGAAACGCTCGTTGTTACTACTGCCGGAACATAGCTATTTCTACTAATCTAGCAATTTGACCGCCTAAACTACATTCGTA
Organism: Lygus lineolaris; assembly: GCA_030264115.1. Lineage (NCBI taxonomy): Eukaryota > Metazoa > Arthropoda > Insecta > Hemiptera > Miridae > Lygus > Lygus lineolaris. Next base: position 43,418,815 of record JAEMON010000002.1, on the reverse strand, counting down.
ACCATGGAAACCGCTGACCTCATTATTAATTTATGACTGTAAAATAGTTATATACAGCGATAACAAATAGGACGAAACTTGCCAAAAGGATTTGAAAGTAGGCAGGAATGAAGGGCTATAATTGGTGATAGTTCGTGCTGAAACTGCCACTGTCACCTGGTTACCACGTGGCTATACTGGCTACCTGGTGAAGCACACCTAAAACCAAAATGGCCGTTGTTTTGTCTTCTGGTTCTATTTTATAGATGCTTATATTTTTCATTTCAGGAAATTGTTTAGGTACTATTTTATTATTCCCACAATTTGTTCTCGATTGAGAAGAAACTATAATAATTTTACTCATAAAAAAGCAGTGTTTTTGTCTATGACGCAGCTGATTCGCTATGGTTTTGCGTCGTAGCCAGTGGTAACCAGAGCGACAGTGGCGGCATGTATGGTTCGATGCTTGTGCTTGCCCCATGTTGGGAAGATAGGCAATACCTAGCCCTGCATTATTTATATAATATGTATATAATGTATAAAAATGTACCTATATAATAAATACCTACTCAAAGGTTGAGATGCATAGTAGTATTAGGTAGAGATGCTGCTAGAGCTGTTGAATGGTTATGTACTGAACGTCGTTTGTTGTCATTTATTGGTAACTTCTAGTCTTCCAAGGTACCAGAACTAACTATTTGGAGTTGTGACACCCTCTATTGACCCACCAACTACCTCCCTATTATTCCCTCGAGTCTTTCATTCCTTGCAAATACCAGCTGGAGACGTTGAGGCGACCGTCAGTTTTGCGAACTTTTCCCCGAACTCTCCCCTTTGTTAGATGATCTCGCTAGTCGCTAGTTCAGGGCCCCTGGAGATCATTGTGACCTCCAGGAGGAACTAGCGAGATGACTGACTGTGTCTCACCACACCGTCAATCTTTCGTGTTCCACTGCTACAAAATACTGCAGACTCATTCAGAGTACCTACCTACTCTCCAATTTTAAGATTATAACAATAATTATTGTATATGTAGGTAATTATCATAATAGAATGCTGTGTCCGCATATGGATAGCCTCTGCGCGTGCGCATGCGTAAAAGCAAGGAAGCTTTGAGCCACACCCATTCGGTAGACGTATTATTCTAGATTCTTGAGCAAGATAAATGAGGAATGAGGATTGAAGTATATCTCAACCAATCGCATTGCACTACCGAAGGTAGAAAGCTATGTATTCATGCAAGAAATTAAAAAAAAATTTGTCCTCCAAAATCAAAATTACTACTTGCTTCTTACGTTTCAGAGCTTTCTGAACAATTTTGGTCCCGTGTCTGTCTGTCTGTCGGTCTGTCTGTGGTCAATTCCTTGTCCCAGGCAAAACTATATGAAGATGTGGTCCAAATTCGATGGAATTTTCAGAGATTGGGCAGGTTAGTCCCGTGACGGTCCCCTATCGATTTCATCGACATCGGACCACAAGTAGCGTGAGCGCATGCGCAAACGTGAATTTCCCGAAACCCCTGTATATCAGTTCCTAATTGACCAATTTCGCTCCAATTGGCAGGGTAGTTGTGGACTGACTCCAAGACAATACCTAATCTATGAATTTCGTCACGATTGGATCAGTAATACTACTGCGCAAGCGCAAACTTGAGATTCGTTGTCAAAGGCGTATCTCCGGAACAACTCCACCAATTTCGGTGAAATTTGTATGGATTACGCGAGTTAGCCCCTAGAGGGTCCCCTATGAATTTCATCGCCATCGGACCACTAGAGCGTGTGCGCATGCGCAAACGTGAATTTCCTGAAACTACGATTTCTCTGTTCCCAATGGACCGATTTCGCTCAAATTTGGAGGGTAGTTGGAGGTTGACAATTACCTTCGAATTTCAACACGATTCTATCAGTAATACCTACTGCGCATGCGCAAGTTTGAAATGAGATTCAAAGACATAACTCCAGAACTACTCGACCAAATCTATTGAAATTTTCAGAGATTGTACGGGGTAACCTCTACCCAGTTCCCTAACAATTTAGCCATCAGACTATTACTAGCGTGTGCGCATGCGCTAACGTAAATTTCCTGAAACTAAGAAATTATTTCTAAGAAACTAAGAAACGATTTCTCACTTCCTAATGGACGGATTTTGCTCAATTTTGGAGGGTAGTTGAGAGCTGACTCCAAGACAATTACCTTCGAAGATCGCCTTCGATCGTCGATTGGATAAGTGATGGCTACTGCGCATGCGCAAACTTGAAATTTATTGTAATAGGCATGCTCCTAACTCCGAAACTATTCTATCGATTTCGTTGAAATGTTCACTAACTGATTCTAGACGTCCAGGTTACAAAAGTGAGGAAGCCATACTGCCCACCCAACTTGGCAGACTTTTTTTGTATCTTTGAGGAAAGCAGCGTCGAAAAATAAAAAGCATGTTAGGGGATTTTGAAATTTCCCAGTAGGCGACAATTTTGCTTTATCATAATAGTTTTGCTACAATTCATCAGGGGAGTTTGGTCTAGGAAACCTGCAGGATCTCAGACAGATGTGAATTTTGGAATTGATTTTGAAAGTGGCTGTAAAATTGATGCTAAACGAATACAGGATTAATTTCGTCTTAATCTAGAAGGTAGGTAAGTATATAATTATTATATAGGTACCTACCTAATTTTTTCGTCATATTTTAACTAAACAAATTTGATGCATCATAACATATTTCTGCCTTTAACAAAGGTGCCTAGCCTAAAGTTTATTTATTCCACCATATTAGCTACCTACCTATTTATTTTACAGCTTCACACGATATTATTTCATGCCTCAGAGCTGCAACGTAAACTGATAGGTAGTTGGCTGAGATTACGTTTAAAATAAACTCTGCTACCTCAAGCTCAACAGGTAGTAAATTAAACGGGCAAGGACCCCCGTGGTTTAGCCAATGAAAATTAAAAACGGACACAATGTTTGGCGAGCTAACATCAAACTTGTTTACGGCGGAATGAACGTCAGAGTGGCGTCAAGGCCTGACAATTCGTTCATGTGTATCTGTCACCAGAAGCTCCTACAAAAAAGATTGAACCCCGAAAAGTAAGCGATAAGATAACACTAATAATTCTGTACGTCGGATTAATAAAAAAATACTCTGTCAAGTGGAAATGGCACATAGCTTCCTCGCGTCCAAGAAAATTTGAAATTATTGTGTTAGAACAATATTGTGTGAGTTCAAAACTCTTGACCGTGTTGATATTTGTCAGTGTATACAAATGTCAACATAAATTTGAAATAAAAAATTTAGAGTTCAAAATTCTTGATCGTGTTGATGTTTGTCAGTTTAGACAAATGTCAACATAATCGCGAACGAAATTTACGTAAGCGCACGCGTAGAGCGTACCGTTGATTCAATCATGATGAAATTCACTTGGGCGCTCAAGGGCCCCCCACCCACATTATCCCTGATAATTTGAACAAAATCGGATGAAAACTCTGGAAGATATGGCTATAACAAGGAAATGCGGACAGGCAGACACGGAACCAAATTTTTTCAGGAAGCTCTGAAACGTAAAATGCGAGTAGACATTTGGAGAACAAATTTTTTTTCTTAGATTTTCAAATTGAAAACAAAGCTTCCGCTACCGTCGGCAGACTCTGTAGCAAAACAGGCGATGAAATACTTTTAAAAAAACCTACCAAGTCAGGTGGATAGTGTAGCTTCCTCTCGTAATGGGGTCTGCGCATGAGAAATAAAAATTGGAAAAACCCATTAATTATGTTATTTGAGTTGCCATGACTAGTAAACACTATTCATCAGGACAAAAAACTCCATGTGGGAGCAGAAATCGTCATGTTAAAATGGAATGTTTTGAACTTCGCGGGGGGTTGTGACGTAGGTACCTCCAGAGGTACGTACGTCACCTCCCCCTGCTATCCCTTTAAAAGCCGTTCCGATGGTTCCGACATTCTCCGCATGGATGCGCTTCGACCAATCAGCGCGCTCCATTTCCGCGCGCATTTCTTCAAACGTTCACATTTCTCTTTGTCGATAAAAAAAAATAGGGAGACCACATAATTATCAAATAACCCCACTTTGGCCATTTTGAATCGATTCCCTTTCAATAAAAATTGTAAAAAAAAAAAAAATCATGCGCAGACCCCATGATATCGTAACATGGACGTTATGTGCTCTACATATACTCGCAGTGCTCAGTCAGGTTTGCGTCAGCTCAGTGGCTACAACAGATCTGAGCCCACTGTAATTGGTACCTACCATGAAATATCCCAACTACCCTCCAAATTATAGCAAAATCGCGGTCCATTAGTTCATGAGAATGATTTTCGTAGGATTTTACGTTTGCATATGAGCAGACGCTGCTACTTATGCCACAGCGATGACATTTTCTAGGGCCTAGCCTGTGAAATCCTTGATATTTTAATCAACATAGGATGATAATATTGTGGATGTTGTAAGTGTGGCAAGGATTCGCGGACAGATAGATACCAAACCAACGTCGTCAGGAAGGTGTGAAATGCGAGAGGAAATTTGATTTCAAAACAATTTACCTCTCCCAGAAGTGACCACAAAGCTTCCGCTACCTTGGTAGACTCAGAAACAATGTGGAACAACAATTTCTGTGAAAATGGCTTCATCAGGCACGGTTGGAACCGTATTCTTGAGTCGTTCGTTGACCCTCAAGCGTCTGAGAAACCAGAGGCTTTTTTTTCAAGTCCAATCTCCGGCCTCCCCGACCAGTCCAGTCTATTTTAGGGTGAAAGCAATGATTTCTCGATACCGGCTACCTATGACTCAGGAGATACGGAGAAGGGGTCTATCTCAACCCGGTTCCTCCGTACATCGGCCGCAAGGTCGCCTCAAGAAGTCTGTCTTCCCTAGCGGCTTCTGCGGTTACATAAGGTAGCCTGAGGCGGTTTGGCGGCTCGTTAATGGGTTTGAGGAAGACGAAGGGGTGTCACACCAACATAAGAAAAAGTCCAGGGACGGTATCTCTTCCAAGGTCGCCGTATTTCAGTGGCTATTCCAGCACAAACAGGCGTTTTACATATTCCCGCGAGCTCTCTTGGTTTGTTTTGCAACAACAATTACTGACTTTATTTGTTTTGTATTTAGTACCTATTCTTGTCTGACCAGCGGCGGCACTTTTGTCAAAGCGTCTCCACCTCCCTGTTTATTTTTGCGTAGCAAAGGAACTTCAAGTAAACTGTATTCATTTTTTGAATGTACATTGAGAGGAGAGGAGACTGATAAAGAGTGCATTGAATAAAAACGCAATAGTATGATGATAATGGATGGCATTATAGACGAGAGTGAGGATGGCTTAGCAAAACCTTTTAAGTTTGCCTGGATTCCTCTCGGACTCGGCAGATAATCAAGAAGAAAATGAACTATTGCAATAGCTATTCAAAATTCAAAAAATACAAATTTTTGCACGAATGGAACATTTTTTGAGGTTTTCGGTGTAAATTACCATCTTAAACAAAGGAACATAACGTGGTAGGTATATTCGGAATCAGCGAAAAATTTCCTATAAGAAACACTTATCAAATCGACCAAAATGATTCTAAAAATGCTCTCATCAACCGATGCTGTATGAATGGAACTTTCTTTAACTCAAGTCTAATCCTATTCGTAATCATAAAACTATCAGCTACTTATCTTCTTCAGATAACAAGAGGAAAAAAATGCCGCAAGAAAAATAAGAAATTGGTAGGTTCTCAGGTTCCTCTACACCTGAGGAAAAATTTGAGGAAAATGTTGCTTTTTGGATAGAGTAAATTCGTCGGAAGAATTTTAAGATTTATAATAACCGATCGATGACGTGGCACTGTAAATAAGCGGCGACTGTCGGACCCCTAATATTGGCCTAACTAGCAAATCACCGCATGCATATAGTATTCACAGAACTTTTAATATTTTTGAACTTCCGATTCTTTAATGTCTCTTGACATTAGAAAAGGAATATTATAGGTACCTATTCTCTTTCCATGATTGTTTTTTTTCACTAAATTAAGTAAATTGAGAAAAAAGAAGAGTGGGGATTTTCAAAAAGATACTGTAATATGAGGGGTACCCACCCAACGAGCGAAACCGACCGAAAACGGGTTTTGGTAACCTCATGACGTCACTGACGACCTGCTTGCTTGAGTGGGTGAGTGGGTCCGAAGCACCTTTTCAGGTCAAATTAGACGTAATTTCAAGCTGATAATTGGCAAGGGGTTATCAAAAGTGCAGAATGAGATATTGAAGTGTAACATGCAAAATTTCCACCTATAAAAGTTCCCCCGTTGCACATTCAATAAAAAATTATGAAAAATAGAAAAGCGTGTATCTGGACATTCCTTATTGACTCGAATTTCAAAAGTTTCACAGATGAAATGCGTACAATAAATTGTATCGCCGTGCATAGAAGACAGATCGAACTCAAACAACATTCAATGGCCAGGCGATATCGATGAATTTTCGTTTGATTGATAAGCGCAAGGCCGCATTTTAAAAGGCATTTTAAAAGGCCGTCGCACTCTGATGATGAGTTGAAATGAGATTTAGTGAGGACTCAGACCGTGAAACTGATATCATCAGCAGCGGTAGATAGCAGAGAGGAAGTGGAAGAGATAATGTGACCGTCAGTCACACCATCAAATTAATTTTACTTTAATTCATGGGAGGAAAAAATACTGACGAAACCGAAGTGCTCGAAAGATCTTGAATCAATCATTAGGCATGAATTTAAGACCATTCTTTTTCCTTCTCATAATGATTCGATAAGATGTTCGTCTTAATCTCAAGATAGGTACATTCAAGATTATTAAGAAGATAAATACAAATACGCAAGCAATGTCTGTAGTGCAGAACCCATAAGTTCAAGACTCCTACAATGTATCGTAGGCCATCAAAGTGGTCAGCGAGTAATTAACCACTATTGTTACGGTGACAAAAAATGTCCGAGATACGAAGTAGCAAGTCTATTTTTGGGACGATTGGTACGACTTTGGCTCGATTTATTTGGTATAGGTATAGGTGCCTATTAAAAAATAAATTTATCTTTGGGATCAAGCAAGAACCCTCCCTTAAAAATGAGATGTTTTACGTTTCAAGATACATAGAATATATGGTTTTTATTAGCAGTACAATGGCCACGAGCACAATGATGACTGGACACGTGGGGGAGGGGGGCACTTTCTTAGCTTTCATGAAAATTCGGTACCAATATAAAATATTATACCTAGCTCCCATTTAGGGTCTAGTTGTGCAAGTCGTCTCTAAGGGGCTAAAATTCAGGGTTGACATTAAAATCAAAAACGCTCAAAAACTACCTGGTGTCAAATATAGAAGTGTAATTTTTTTAATTTTTTTTTTTTTTAGCTTCCCAGAGCACTGAACATTACTGAACAAGCAACGGTTTCGTCCCCACAAGGTTGAAAAAAGTAACGGAAACAACATAGTAGATCTCAAAACCGTGATCTTTGGAGATGGGTACAGAAAATAATAAACCGTTATGTATTAATTCGTAGCGTTATGAAAATATGATATTCTATCTTTTTTGAAGATCACATTATTGTTCAAAGAACAGTTCGGATACTTTTACAGTTGAAAGCATTATTTGAAAATTGATACACAACACTAATAAAACCGCCACGGAGAAGATTGTCAAATAATGATGGTATATTGGTATGCAAATTCAAATTTTATGCTACCTAATATTTTCGAAGATAGTAAGGCACATTATCACGCAATAACAAGTACCAGCTACCGTCCTAACAGGTACTTAAGTGATACTCAGTGCTACAGAAAGGTGGTAAGTTGGATTATAAGTGCCTCATTTAAACTTGTGACGACTACAAGGAAAATTCAATGTTCATATCGAAAAATTCGAGTAATCCAATAATATAATAACAATCAATACCAACAGTAATAATTATTTTTAATTATACCTAATGCATTTTTAAATAAATAGTTTGTGTAAATGATTTACTTTTTAAACTATGCAGGTAACTAACTAGAAGGAAGGTATGTATTACCTACCAAACAACAAATTTTACCAACAGTAGGAATAGGAACAAAAATAGCAATAACAGTAATTTTGTAAATTTATCCCCATTAAGCGTTATAATGGTGAAAAAGAGAAGAGTGGTTCATGAGCGATTGATGTCCCCGACAAACACACAACGTAAAGACGAAATGCGTTAAAACTCGCAGGCAAATGCAAGGAAGCTAATAGGTAATACATGAAGGTTAAATCTAAGGTGTGAATCATATGAGAAGGAATGACTGGAGATAAAAAGGAAGTAAAACGTAAACCCCTCTTATTTTAGAAATGGAATTAAAAATATATATATATATTTTTACCGCTTTTTTGACAGGCAATAAACTATTTCTCTACCTAATCGGTTTGTACGGGGACAATTTATTTTACTGTAAAATTTACGCATTTTACGGCAATTCACGATAAATATAATTGGAAAATGACCCGTAATGGCATTTTGTAGTGCACCTAACACGCAAAAAAGTGCCATGTTTTGAGAAGACAATTTAAATATCAAGATAACTACCATAACGGATGATTTTGGGGTATTTGTCTACGGTAAATCATGTGGTGGTGTCAATTACTCAATCCCTTCCTACCATGAAATTCTATATAGCAGATTTCCACCGGCAAAAAATTCCGCAATTTTTCGAGGTAAGATGGAGTTGAATCATTACAACGTGATTCAGAATTAATATTTTCTTTGTAGCGACCGACTTCTTGAGTTACATCACGTAGGTGTTTTGACAATAAAAGTCGTTTTTTTTTTTTTTTTTTTTTTTTAACAGCATATTATTTTGAGGAGCTTTCAACAACCCTCTGGTCGTCATTATGAACCCAACAGCAGGTAAGTAGCTCTTGGCAAGAACTAACTCTAGTTAAAATGATGGGGTTGACATTTTACCTAACACGTTTTGTATCTCCTGGGGCTTTTCACGGTAAGTGGCCCACCATAAACCACGCACACATTGTAGTTTATGGAGAAAACTTGTGGTTGATGGAGCAATTTTATGGTCACGAATGAGCTACGAGCGGACTGGCATTGCTAGGGACAGAAACGTATTTTTCCTGCTATGCGAAGGCTTTACCTTTGATAGGACAGTGGTGAAGGTGCATGAGTAGATGTGGCCAGGGCGGAGGCGAGACCGTGAAAACTATGCAAGAAGAAACAAGAGAACAAACGAAAGTGAATTAAAGATATCACAATCCAACCAAGGATATTTAGAGTAGAGTGTAAGAAAGCGGATGACGCTGAGGTTTATCTTAATGAGTGTACAAAGAATACGATACACAAGATTTGGTACCTACAAGGTAAGGTGTTGAACACGCAAGGTGCTGTAAATCTCAGATGTAGGTAAGTATCACCCTAGCTCGGGTACACCTCATATTTTGGGAGTATCTCTCAAAGTAGCAACCTAATAAGGTTTAGTATTTATGTGTTTAGTAGCCGAAGGTCGATTGTTTAATTCAAATTTGCATATTCTTGTTAGTAATATTGATAGATTCGTGAAAACCCCCGGCATCAAAAAGGAGAAACAGAGTGAATAAACGGCCTCTGCTCAGGGAACTGACTGTTAAGAAAACAATAAGAAGGAAAAACAACTGGATATATATAGGACTTGCAAGGTTACCTAGTAATTTCTCCTTTTTGACTTCAGATTAGGATTCAGCAATCTTTGAAACCCCCATAAACCAATTTTCAGCTCGAAAATCCTCAACTTTTAATGAATACCAGCGAATAAGAATGTATGTGTTCTAGGGAAAAAACATATAGCTTAGTAATGCATGCATTTCAGGGGACGTCCCTTTAATAGATGGAAAATTGCTAACCAAAATTTATGATCAACGAAACTCAACACGCGAATCCATGTGGCGCCAGCCTCTGATGCCAGTCTGGTAACATGGCGCCAGACCATGCTGGCGTCAGGAATTGTTCCGAAACTGAACAGCATTCCAAAATCTATAATCATCGATACCCAACAGAAAAATCTGGGTAGCGGCACACTACGGTGCCAGACCATGGTTCAGTGGGAAGTCTTGAGTTCAACAGAAAAATAGCAAGCAAATAGGTTGAAAATTAAAGCCTGGGAAGCGCACACAAGATTTAGTAAAAAAAAAAAAAACCACTCAAATCATTTGAGAATTAGGCCCTAGGGAGCGAACACAAGGTTCTGTCAAAAAAAGCATGCTTTTTGGTCATGAA
>JAEMON010000002.1:43386990-43404196 GCA_030264115.1 Lygus lineolaris | reverse complement strand
TGCTGTAAAATCCTACCAAGACACTACCTACTTTCGCATTCATTTTAATCTGCCAAAGCAAAGACATAAAATGGCAAAATTCGTTTCACAACAAATTAGTCGAATTTGTTTAAAGTTTTTTTCAGAAAATCACGTTTTCAGTCATAAAAACCCATGTTTCTTCACTTAGACACAATTTTTTTCTACTTTAAACCGAATTTTCGGATTCAGCGATAAATTTCCCATACGCCTAATGCACATTCATAATCAACAACAAACTCCTGCAGACCGCAATTGCGATTCAAGCATTGCAGATTTTTCTTGATATTTTTGCTCATGAGCAAGTGCTACGACTGATCCGATCGCGAATATATTCATATGGGACCATCAACGACCTAACCCTCAAGTACCATGAGTGAATACCATCAACATTTGTCCAGGCTTCATTTTACGTAAATAGGGTGGAGTATGTCTACGTGGTTTTTCATCCCTCGTCCGAATTGCATGAGGCTCTTGTCTAGTTTGCACTTAGCTTGTTAGTTTCCAATTAAATGCTTTCCACAGACTATTGAAACATTTATGTAGCTATAGCTATTGAATTAAAAGTTAAGTGACTATCTGAATAAATGGCAGAAAACGATCACTGCGCATCTCTTCCATACATTGTCTATTGTGTGCAGTGAATGCTAGTCTGTTTGAGTTTCATCATTCTCGAAGGCCTACGCCGATTCGGATGTGTCATTAATATCCTTACCGCGATAGCGAGAGACGTGAGTTCGGATTATTTATTTGAAATTTTTTTTTTTTACAGCTATATTTCAAAATGGTTAATTCATTAGGGAAAAAAGGACTGATTCAAATTAGGAACTTGGAATGTAACTGCAACACCAATTTTACCTAATAAAACGCATTTACAGCCAATGATGCCATATGGCACCGCTGGAGACAGGGGTGTTCAAACCTCATTTATCTTATGTTTTTTTATTTTTTTTGTATGCTCTCCGGCACGTTTTTTTTGGTCTGGAATAGTCTCCCTTGCCCCACAATTCGTCAGTTGTGGTCAAAACTTCATATAATTATGTGTCAGTCAGTACAACTGTTAATCACATTTTTTATGATCTCGGAATTTCCAGTCATTCTCAATACGCAGAAAGATTATGAATTCAATGAAGCTACTTGGGAGAGTCAGAAGATAAATCGGACGGATTAAGATGACCAGAATACCAAGGTGAATCAGAAACCGGTACGGAGATTGCGTAACCATTCTGGGGATCGTCCATACGCAAGGCAGAGATAATTAGAAGAGCCGATACCTAGTATTTATATAAACCAATTTGGGAACTTGATGAGCGAATTTTCAAAGAATGATTTTAACCGATTTGGCTGATTCTTATAGGAAATTTCACGCTGATTCCGAGTATACCATTATGTTCCTATGTTTAAGGTGGCAATTCACAAAAAAATCAAAAACCGCCTTTTTAGCGATTGTTGACTCTAAATTTTCAAAATTTGACCCCTTGGAGTACTTCAAAAATTCTGGCCAACAAACTCATCCTTACTTTTTATATTATTGACATTTTCAATTTTTTTTTTGGATTTTTTATCTCGATCCCTCGGTCAGATATCGTCTGGAGTGACACATATTTATATAAATAAATTTATATATAAATATATATAGGTACATATAAAAAATTGTTACATTTCAGGAATCGTTTTAGAATGGTCTGAAACGGATTTCCATGAAGAAAATCTTCAAAAACTTGCATTATTCAACATTATTCAAATTTTGAAGCCATTGCAATACCATAATTTTCTTCGAAAATTCGCTAAAGGTGTTCGTATGGGGGTCCTGCTTGTAATTTTAACCTAAATGACGTCATCTGTATACAAAATTATTTTCAGAACTGTAGTTGTGTCAATAATATTGTAGGTCAGTTATCCCGTTTCTGATGTGATAGTATTTGTATTTCGTCTTGTTTCCATATCCATATCCTGTTTCCATGGTAGGTGGGGTTTCTAGCACTTGATAGAATTCTAGTTCTAGATTCCATGTTTTGGAGGTGATTTCCCTCGGAATAATGACAGTAGGGACTGTCAGGATTCTTCATGAAGAATTTAAATGCATTTTTGATATCCATGTCCTATTATTTACGTGTTGACGGATGTAATAATATTAATGAGTTGGTATCCCCCTGCTTTGCCAAAAGGTTCAGAATCAGTTTCGGAAATCGGCAGAATTGATGGTAAGTGTAAATAACTGAAACAACGACGACTGTAGCGAAGCGAGAATCATGAAAGAAAGCGAAGCGAGTCCTATTCTATGATTCACTGTGAAATTCCGTGACTTTTGCCGGTTTTCCCTGATAGGCAGCCACCCTGCATAAATTTGATGGGGAAAAGTAAATATGATTTAAAGTGTAGGTATTAAACATATGAAAATGTAGTGGAGGTCACAACAGATGAAGTAAGGAGGAATTTCTGAGTTTAAACGCCACTTCCTCTCAGGTAATGGAGGTAATGGATCCAATTCAAGGAATTTAAATGGAGCGATTAATTTGTTTTCAATATTCATTTTAGACTATCTTGATTATGGAATTTCATTCAATCCTGCAATGAAATAATTAAACTGTGCACAATCGGCCAGGTAGGCATTATTGATAGAATTGACCATTTTTTTCTGAATCAGAACAATCAGAAAAACCGAGCTCTGCACAGTCGTTAAGAACGGTATCAGGACGGACAGAAAATAGAACAAAGCTGAATATTTGAATTCCTATGTAGCCTACACTTCACAATAATAATAGATTTTAATATTCATGAGTTGCCTCGTCTATCCTGTCTAACCTGATAGGTACGAAGAAAGATTAATAAATTTATTATTAATATTAGGTGGTTGACATTTTTCATTACTTAAGTAGGGACGTAGGAGAAGGTTACCTAATTCGACGGGAAAGTAGTACTCGTATATTAGTTGTTCGAAATAACCAGGTAGGTATAGATTATACATTCCACGAGTCGCCACTCCTTCTACATTCCGTAGGAAGCCGTATCGAATAGATTTTTACGTAAGCAGATCTAGAGTACTTACTAGTACCTATCATATATCAATGTTTCATGAATCAAGCCGATCTCGACTGCACCTTCGACAGACGGACAATACTCAGTCCTAGTCGTAGAGTTATGCTTTTACTGCGGCAATCATTGTTGTTCTGTTTCATACTTATTTCTTGTAATTTATTCTTACCTATAAAAATGTTATTCCTATTACGTAAAATAAAGTATGTTTTCATTCATTCAATGTTTCATGCAAAAGTAGAACAGTTGACATTTCGACACTAAAATTATTTTTTCAGATGAGGACATTTTGAGGACCACTCATTTTTGATTGGATTTGGATTCAAAGTTAAATTTTATTTAGAATATTGTTTAAATGCACATCCACATAATACCTACATATTATGTGGATGCAGATATTCAGTAACCACATGTTGTGATACATGATTCTGTAGAAACTAAAATCACATCTATTAAACTTGAGTACCTAGTAGATAATGCAGTAGTTCTACAGTTTATTACGATTGATCACCCTGGTCTACAAGAATCAAAGACCTGCAAGTGGCAGCCTTATTAGAGCCTATTCTAGAGGTTTTTGAAGATCATGAATCCGAAAAAGATAATCGTTTCCTTTGGTTGGTTAGAAGAAAGAATACATACCGACCGTTTATGCGGAGTGTTTTCTTTTAGCGAATTTTCGAAGAAAATGAAGCCAAATATTGCAATGGCTTCAAAATTTTAGCAATGCAAATTTTTGAAAATTTTCCTTCACGGTGGTATCGAGATAAAAAATCCAAAAATTTTTTAAAATGTCAATGATATCAAAAGAAAGGATGAGTTCGTTGGAAAGAATTTTTGGAGTACTCCAAGGGGTCAAATTATGAAAATTTAGAGTCAAAAATTGCTAAAAACGTGATTTTTGAGGTTTTCTGTGTGAATTACCAACCCAAACAAACGAACATATATGGTACATTCGGAATCAGCGTGAAAATTCCTATAAGAATCACCCACCGAATCGGTTAAAATTATTATTTTAATTTCGCTCATCAACTCATGCTGCATGAATGGAACTTTTTGGTTGTAAGTACGCTGCTTAACGTTAATTTTCCAGCAATCACAAACTTTGAACGTCCCAATAATTTATAAAATCCATTAGTTTTCGCTCAAAACCTATTAAAACCTTTTTCAAAAATCAAAGTGACAAAATTGGACCGTTACCTACTTGATTACTTACCTACATTTTCACAGTTGCAAGACCAATAGGGCATGAGAAAAAAAACCGAAGTAACCATACAAAAGATTAGACCAACTCTTTCATGAGACCAACCGCGTTCGAACACGAAAAATAGGAAGTTGTTCACTACCTAAACAAAATATCAACTTCTAATAATTTCCTCGTAAAATGTTCAAGTTGTTCGGACAAGATTGATTACATTTTTTAGTCATATTTAGCTGAACCTGATTAAAAAATATTTTTTAAATTTTGTTTCAAAGCTTAAAACAACCATAGCTTCTTCAATTTTCAGTTTAGAGCACAGAGTAACGGAGACAACGGTTTAGAGACCAGGTTGGTCTCATTCGACGCAAAATAAATTTAGGTAAAATCATTCGCAAGATCACCTACCTAGATTTTCGGTTCCTCACTATCAAAGGTTACAATAAGTTAAAAAAGAAAACAATTGTCCTCGAAAATCAAAAATTCCACTTGCTTTCAATCTATCAGTATTCAATATTTCAGTCTATCTGTCAGTTGTCCCAGGCAAAACTATACGAAATAATACTCCAAGTTCGATTAAATTTTCAGGGACTTGGCCACCAGTGACGTGTGCCTATGAATTTCGTCATAATTGGATCAATAATAGCAACTGAGCATGCCCAAACTTGGAATTTGTTGTCACAGGCGTAACTCCGGAACTGTTCTACCAATTTTGGTGAAATTTTCACTAAATTATTCTAGGACTTGCTAGATATGAAGAAGTGGTAAAAAATATAGTAAAAATGCAAATTTTTGTTGTGGTTGGATATTTGAGGGTTCAAATAGGTTTAAAATCATTTTCGAATTCAGCACTCTCAAAAACTCCTAGAAAGAACTTAGTAAGCCTGGAAAGCTCAGGTCAGAGACCAGATAACCTGCCAGAACACTCAAAATTAATGTCTGTAGAACACAATAAAAATGTAGGTAGGTATACAATAATTATGTAATATAAACGTGGCTTACCTTTCTGGATCTTCGCCAGGCGGCTGTTCATCGCCAGTCGCAGTGACTTCAGCAAGCGACTCCAGTAGACTATGATCAGCTGCTATGGCGGATCGGACGTCAAGCGAAGATGAAGGAACTGAAGACACTTGGGGGTAACCCTGGCTCGCGGGCACGGAATAGTTCATGGCCTGCTGCTGCATGGCCACGGAAGGCAGTGGTTGGGACATCGGCTGCATCGGGGTCGGTTGGGACATGGACATAGGCAACGTGTATTGAGGCATCGAATTCTGTACAGGAGGCGTCTGCATCCCTGGGACTTGTTGGATCGGCTGGGACACAGGGTAGGATTGCAGGGGTGGAAGCGTACTCGAACTTTGCATGTTGACTTGCCCCACATTGCCTGCTTGAGACATCGTGGGCATCATACCTCCTTGCGAATTCATCATTGGTCCCGTTTGTTGCATCGGATTGGTATAATACTGAGGCTGCAAGTGAGGTTGACTCTGAATATTCATTATAGGCTGAGGCTGCATGTTCGATAGCATTTGATTTTGTTGATAATTTTGCATCTGAGCGTGCATTGTGGGCATCATCCCCTGACTGCTCGTTTGAGTCACACCTGACTGCGGGTTTTGAGAAAGTGGCTGAGAGTACGTTACTTGCTGCGGCATTTGTTGGGCCAATTGCTGCATTTGTTGTGGCATGATTTGAGGTTGCTGGCCTTGTTGCTGCTGCATCGGCATCTGTTGCATGTTCTGTTGGACATTTGGCTGCATATGCACTTGTTGGACGGGGGGCATCTGGGGTTGCATGTTTTGCTGCGGCTGCATTTGCTGCTGCATCATTTGCGGCTGTTGTTGTTGTTGCATAGGCTGATACTGCTGCTGTTGCTGAGCCATGGTAGGCTGCGCTTGAGGCTGAGGTTGGTATTGGGGCATCGCCGGCATTTGTTGTGGCATCCCTTGAGGCTGCATCATTTGCTGTTGCTGCTGTTGTGGCATCGATTGCTGGGATGGAATTTGTTGTTGAGGCTGTTGAGGAGGTGGTTGTTGAGTTTGTTGGGGTGCCTGCTGCTGAGCCGGTACTGGCTGCTGCGCCTGTTGAGGCATTGCAGTACCTGCCAAGACCTGTTGTATTTGTTGGGGCTGTAAACTTGTATGGGCATTGCTATTAGCCAGGATCTGTTGCATGTGAACTTGACTCAAACTCTGAGATTGAGCTTGCTGTTGAGGCTGCTGTTGTTGCTGGGGCGGGGGAGGTTGCTGCGCAGGAGCAGCCGAGTTCACTAATGGTTGAGACATTTGTAAATTATTTTGAAGGGATTGCCCAGGGGAAACGGACGAATAATTCGATGGAATATTCGATGGCGTACTTATCGGCATGGTTTGTTGATTATTGACCAACTGGCCGTTATCTGAGGGTTGCATATTGAGTTGATTACTCACCTCACTGTTTATGATGTTGTTAATATTGGTCAAATTCTGTTGCTTCAGATCGTCGCCGATGTTCACAGCGGTCACCACTGATGCTGCACTGTTAGTGATTGATACCGAATCACTCGCTTCCGACGGGGGATGAGGGCTACACTCACTATCACTTTTCGTATTGTTTATACTGGCGTTTTGTGCAATGTTAGGATGATCTAGATAGTCCATGCAAATCCATCTACCGCGTTTAAAAGGCTCTGTACTTTCAATTTTTACCACTTTAAACCTTTCCGTACGAGGGGCAGGGGGGTGCATGTCCCTCATTTCGGGATCATGTTTAGTACTTACGACACCTAAATTTATCACACTTTCATTCACTTCAACGCGTAAATCCGGATTCTCACTATGCTCGCTACTGTCCGAGGGATTCAAGACGTGCTCACTGTTCTCCGAGGTGGGCACCAGCGCTAAACCATACTGGGAACTGGTGGGTATCACTGGGGCCGACACTAGGGAGGAGGAAGCATTAAAGAACACGTCATCTTTAGAGAATGTGTCTTCGGAATAACTCGGCGTTTCGTTCTCGATATCCGTTATCCTGGAATTGTCAACGATTTCGGAGATGTCCTCGGTGTGCGATTCATCTAAGTCGTCTGCTGAGTCTTCACCCGCATCGTTGCTCGTTCTTGACGTAATGCTAGTGATGATAAACGAGGTTTTCTTCCTAGGCGTAGACGAAGTTAACGAATTCGGTTGATTCAATACTCTATCAGTATCAGTCAAACGCAAAGTTTCACTAGTAGTACGATTGATTGAATTCGACAGCTTGCTTTTTTCAGAATTCTTAGATGGTATTGTACCTGCACTGTCAGCCATGATAGTCCCACCACTGCTTTAAATCAAACCGACCACTTCACCGATACGAGCCATCGCCGAGTGGCTCATATTTTCCACTATAACCGAATATACACTAATACTGCGCACCAGATAAAAACTACACTTGTCTATACTATTTTTAATGCTATTATGAACAAGAGATTGGCTTTCGCCTCCATATCCACGGCCTTGAAGTGAATTAGGTACTAGCAAAATATAACCTTCCAAGCCTAGGCCTTTTGAATGAGAAATATGGATGACAAATGTCTTTCAATTTGTTTCCCGGGATGAATATTAGAGATGCGGCACGTGTATAATTAAGAAATATCACTGAGAATATTAGGGTATGCGAGAGCTCTCGGAAACTAGCAGAACACTTGAAGGAAACGCGGCCATGTGGTCGGATGTTGGCACGACTGTTGAACTTCCCGCGTTTAATTCAAATGATAAAGTGGCAACACTGGCAGCCGGATTGTTTACGTTTTTGTTATTGATTGTTCGAGTTCAATTATGCTTTCTTTTCCTCATCTCTGCTTCAGAACTTCGTGCTTTTTGTCTCCCAATTTGCTCTTCTTGTTCTTTACCTCTTACCTTCCGATCACAGTGAATGAGCAGCAGAGGAAGATGGTCATGAATCAAGCTGTGGAATTGCCTTTAGTTGTCAAAACACACAACCGGAATACTCAACATTACCGGCCTTGGATACTCAACAACATTTTTATGAATTTGCTGGAGAGGGCTGTCATGTGGTATGATTTCCTATTTCATTATTATTGAGTAGGTAAGTAGGTACAGGATTGGATCCACGATAAAACACGTTGCCTGTTGTGTGTCTAGCCGCCAGTGGTTTGTTTTCATGATTTTACATTATTAATTTATTGTAGAATGAAATCTGAGGCACACCCCATACGCCCAGATTATTACAGTTTAGGAGGATTAAAGCAAGGAAACATGGAACATGCTTTTCGAATAGGTACACGATAACAAAGGATGCATAGGTATATGTAGAAAAAGTTAACGATAAAAAAATTATTTCCACTGTGTACTCTGAGAAGGACCGTTAGAAATGTCAAAAGGTTGCAGTGAGAAGTGGAAGGGTGGGGGACGGTCTGGCCTTCGGAAGGGCGAGCAGGTGTCTGTGGAGGGCGGGGGGGGCTGGTTTGGAGTGACGCACGCTGAAAAGTGTACGCTCACGATCTTGAACCCGGTTCACCTCCGTAAAAACATGTTCCATGTTAAAATATGTCTAGGGTGTGGATTATCCAGAAGCATACTGTTTGTTCCAACCAAACAAATCGGGACACAAAAGTTAATGAAACTAGGTTAAAAACCCGCCGGTCGCAAAGCCTGAAACTACAGGTTTGTTCCAACTGGACGAAAAATTCGAATGTTTGGCTACGCAGAAACCTCTGCGCACAGTATTGAAAATATTAGAATATCTTGGTCTGTTCCAACTGAACTCTGTGCAAGTCACCCTACTGATAAGAACTTGAATACTGTTCCAACTGAATCGATTCCAACTGATTCGAATATTCCTAAGATTGTGAGCAGAGGGTTTTGCAAAACCCGTTATTCGAACAGCAAAGTCATTTGGTACGAACCTTTGAATACAGGGAAACCTCCTGCAACCTCCCTACTTTTGGTGAAAAAGTGGAGGGAAAAAAATGGCAGCGAATTGTTGCCTTTTCCCATGCCCTTTTCCTTTTCCATGCCTTTGTTGTACTCCTCCTTCCTACGCTTCTTCCAAAGCTGAGGTTTGCACACTACAAAAAGTTTTTGTGTTAGCGGTCTGCATACTTTTCTGCGTTTCAACTGAAATTTGCAATTTGAATAATCTTCAACCTGTACATTGCACTCAAATTTGACCTTGAAACGACTTTCAGACTATTAGAATATTATTCAAATTGTCAATTTTGGTTGGAAGAAACCTTACTTACCTCATCCTCTGTGGAGTTGAAATATATGTTTGAGAACTGAGTCACAGTAAACCCGAGTCATGGAGTGACTTGGTTGAAACAATATGGGGACCCGCTGGCCCTTATGTAAAGGCAACTTTGGACAGAGCCATTTCCTAGACTAAGTAGGTAGGTAAACGCCATATATACGTACCATACAAGCGTTTTCTCAGATTCTTTTTCGTATTTTCTTTATCCTGAACATGAAGTGGAAGAATACTACTCACTTGGGTACTTTTGCCAAGGTCCCCCCCCCCCCCCCCCCCCCCCCCCCCCTCCCTCTCTCTCTGGAGTCTCATATGTACTAATAATAAAACTGGATTCCACCAGAATGCTGCTCCAGAAGATTTCAGCACTTATTCCTCTTCAACATTCACGTTTTTATTCTTCTTCAGTTGCTATTTTGGAGCCTGAAAATGCAGAAATAAACTGAAATAGAGCTCGTGTTCATGGCTCATGTGTCATGAACTACCTATCTGAGCTGAACAAGGAGGGTTAGAGTAGTAGGAAAGAACATCATGTGATTGCTGGTCATGGTCTTCTTTCATTCATAGCCTCCAACTACCATAGTTACTATACAACCACCTCTTCCACCATGGCCATATCACACGAGCGGGTTTTCAGATTTTTTGAGCTTATTTTCGGCTGGAAGTTGAAGGAGGATACATGCTGAAATCTCCAGATCCATCACATTCTGTTGGCCAGTGTGTTTTTAGTAGGTATGGAAACTCTAACGTCACTACAAGTTTGAGGTGTCAGGTTATCAGGTTTTGTCAAAACTGCCAGCTCAGCTGTGTCCAAAACTCGAGCGGCGCCTACTACACTCCACAGTAGGCAATCTGCAGAAGGATCGGTTTACACAGGCAGGTATGTAGTGTTCTGTGGATTTCTTCGAAAATACGGACTTTTTCAAATATTTCCTACTCTGTATTATTGTTCAACTATTCATGAGAACTTTTGAATTGTTACCTGTCCTAATTTTCTGGATATTAGCATGGGACATGCTTTAGCCTTCACCTAACTGGCAAAAAGTGTCACGTTTTTCGGGAACGCTATCGAGGAACGATAATGCGATGGTTCTCATGATGATTTTCACGTACAACCAATCGGTGCTAGGGAAACATAACTTCCTCATTTTCCACCCCATAAAAATTTTTCCTCCAGATGACCTTTTTTCCAAGGGTTCCCTACCCTGTCTTCTTGTTTCTTTCCAAGATCTTCTGCAATAACTTACGTAATTAGGTTGCCATTCTTAAAATATTCCGCCCACTTGAGTTATTCTGCCCGGAAATAACATCAAATAATCTAGGACTAGTGTGATGGCGGAGGCGACTTCCACACGGTAGGCAATCTGCTGAAATGGTATCAAACACCACCCCGAAGTGCTAATAAAATCGCTAGGATGAGGGCGCTTCCACTCTATTCCTACTTCCATGTTACCTTTCCTAGGGTTGTACGGTAGCTTTATTTTCTGCACAAAGTGGCATTCGCGAATATTTTAATAATTATGTTCTAAATCTACCCGAGGGCCAAAAAAAAAAAATCTGGAAAAAATTTGATTCTTCCTCTCCAACTCCCAGCAAGGAGACAGGGTAGGGAATCCTAGGAAAACAATTTATCTGGCAGAGGAAAAAATATCCAGACAATTCAGACAGGTAACAGTGCAAAATTTCTCTTGAATAGTTAAACAATAATAAGAGTAGGAAAAGTTTGAACAAAGACTTTATCTTCAAAGAAATCTACAGAAAACTGCATTTTTCCTTTACATGCCAATGTGAACGTGGCTTCTGCAGATTGCCTGCTGCGGTGTTTAGTAGGCGCTGTTTGAGTTTTGGACACAGCTGAGTGGGCAGTTTTGACAAAACCAGATAACCTGACACCTCAAACTTGTAGTGTCGTTAGAGTTTCCATACCTACTAACAAAAAACGCTGGCCACCAAAATGTGCTGGATCTGGAGATTTCTGCACGTATTCCTCTTCAACTTCCAGACGAAAAAAAGCTGGAAAACGCTTGTGTGATATGGCTTTAAGGTATCATTGAACGTTGTTGGGTTGTTGACTCTTGTGACGTAACACCCCTTCCGAAGCGTGAGCATACTGTCTGTCTGTGACGAGTCTGCCGAGTCCCCACCCTACTAACCTAAGAGCTGAACTCCAGCCAGGGAGGGTTCCGTCTCTCTACCTACTCATGGAAGAAGGAGAAGGAAGGTCCACTCAATGTAAAATGACGTGCTGGAAATCTGCCTTTTACAGTAACTCCATCTAGCGAAACTTTTGGGAACTAGAACTAAATGGTCCATGTAAAAATTTTTCGCGGGAGTGGGATTCGAACCTTCAATCCCTACCATGCTAGTTGAGTGTAGAGGCTATGTCCTCACGCCTCAACCGCCTGAGCGAGTCTGCCTCTTGATGCCACCGTGAGAAACAAGGGATCTCGACTTGCATGTTGACGATCCCTTTCAGAATCTAGGTTATTCAGAGTCTCAGCTGTTTCTTTTGATTTAAAGCAATCTTTTGGTTATTCAATGATGGTGAACTAACAAATGATTAATAAGATAACCAAGGATGATGAAATATCCGAGGTAAAATAATACAATTTATCCATTATTATTGAACTTAGGTTAATAGGTACCAACCCCTAATAATGTTGAAAGAAGGGAAGTTATTGCTGGAAATTCATTTCATTGTTACATTTTAGTATAATATGATAATAATAGACGGATAATAATCTATTAATCCAGAATAATTGTGAATTTGAAAAGCTACTAAGAGTGGTAGGTTGACGGAGCACTCTAGCGACTGCTGGTTGAACTGTCTAGTTCTAAAAAATTTCGCCAGATAGCCCTACGGTCAGAATCTGCACACATTTTCCTATGAAGTGGACCTTCCTTCTCCTTCTTCCATGACCTACTGCTTGGCAGGCTCATCCAAGATAGACAGTACATCCTTTCCCTACGCACCTTGGTGCATAACAACATTTTGTTTGGTTGTTGTTGTGCACTAAGTTGCGGAGAGAGAGGAGGTGTGCTCATGCTTGGAGTTGAGAAGGGGTGTTATGTCACAAGAGTCCTCCCTGACGACGTACAGTGCTCATAAATATGCATTTAGGGGAACAACATATTTTTATGGGCGATTTCAACAGGGAATTTGACGTAGATTCAGAATAAACCCCACTTCCCTATACCTAACATTAGTCTTTAAGCCACAGATTGATGAAAAGCAGAAAATTCACGTTGTTCCATATTTTTCTCTTAGGGCCTGTTTCACCAACGTTTTTAATCAGCGTTTAAACTAGTTTAAACATAAAACGCTGCAAACCGGGTTTCACAAAATTTGTTTAAGCTAAAACTCCCCCAAAACGCGCTTAAAAACTGAACGCCGATTTTTGAGGCTTTTGAGCTCCTAATCGAGATTAATCAGTTTATTTACCTGTCGAACTATTTGTTGTTGACGCTTCATTTTGGCTTTTTGGCAGCTCGATTATTTTACACCTGTTGGTGGAAAATTTCCAAAAATGGGCATGAAGTGTGTAAAGGGTCCTAAGTGTGTAACCTGGGTTCTCTGGTAGAGATATAATATTTCACAGAGAATTTAGGTAATTGTTAAGGCATATACGAAAGGGATCACAGTACCTTATAGCTATCTGATTGGCCCTCTAATTCCTAAGTGTTGAGCCTATGGCCAGGGAGGAAGTAATTTATTGTTGAGTAACACAAGAAATAGGTATAGATTCGACGTATATTTTTCTATAAATAGGAGGGATGAAGATTATGTAGGAGATTCCTATCTTCAGGGTTTGAACCACGAGGGTAAGGGAAAGATATTTTGAATCGAATCGACAGGTACTTACGTCCTTGGTAGTCAGGAACCCACTAGGAGGAGAGTAGGGATGATCCTTTGCTCCTGCATGCGACTGCTTCTCAGGAGCTGTTCCATGGAGGAGAACAGTGACTCACGTCAAAAGTGAGGATTTTTGAAGTTATTTTTCAGTCTATGACCCCTCCCAATTTATTCAGCGTCCTAAATCGTGTGGAAAACGAATCCCCACATGGTCATGTCACAAGGACCTTGACAAATCTCATTTTGTCGCCCTATGGGCTAAATTAGGGATTTTTTAGAATGATCTTGGTCTATTTTGAGAGGCACTTTTTTTACACTTTTATCTAACTTCAAATTGAAAGTGAGCCCAAAGTTGCAAAAATTAGCGAGATTTTACAACGAGAATCGATAAATGAACATCTTGGCTTGCTCGTAGGACCAGAACTTCCATTCTTTCCTCCTAAATTGCTAAAATTGAACATTTAGAATTAGAGTATTTTGGAATTTTCAGTGATAAACTTTCCAATTTGACAAAAATGGGTATTTTTCGATAGTTACAAAAACGTTGAAATTGCATAACTCGTATATTCCAATTTATTTCGGCATTTGAAGAGGTTAATCGAAGAAGAATTTAATGCTCTACAACGTTTCTGTTGGGAGAAAAAATTTGCACGTGTTCGTTATAGGATTTACTATGTAGGGGCTTGAGTGATGGTGGAAGTGGAACGTCTCATGCCAGGCTGTCGCTGTTTTCGCTCTGAGAGCACTTGGTAGACTGCTTGATATTATGTTGTTAGGGTGCAAATTTACTCGTAGATGGTCTAACTCTAGATTTACACCTGCTAAAAAGGTGTGCTTGCTGACAATCGATTAAGGACCTTGAGTCTGGGAGACTTGATTTAAGATTTGTTTTTTCTAATAGTTAATTTATTATTTATAGATCAGAGACCAAGATACGAGCGTTTAACAAATGTCAGGAAAAAAGACTCACTTAACTACCTAAGTGACCTTTTTGGCAGGTCACAACCAGCTGAACGGCTTCCAAATGAAGGGGTTTCCCCCTATTTCCCCTGCGCTCTTAAATAGTTTGATCCACTGCCATATCAAATCAAATCAAATCATATATTTCTGCATATTACACTATGGTACTTGCAGTCGTCGATAAGTAGAATAGTTTAAAGTATACATTATACAATAATAGTTTATAACAGTTTATAAGTATACAAACAATAATAGTTTATAAGTATACAACAATAGTTTATAAGAGTACAATAATTTATAACAAATACAGGAATGAAAAATACTTAAATTAGTTTAAAAATAGGAAAACAATCATTGAAATTTAAATTGCATGTACTCCTCAATAGAGTAAAACGCTTGGTACGTCAACATGCTAACAATGGCTCTTTTGAAGGCCAGTAGATCCAGAGACTTCAGTTCACCTGGGAGTTTGTTGAACAATTTTTTGGCCCAATAATTTTCTGAATCTTGGCTACGTTTCAGCCTATTTATATTTAATAGCGAAATGGTCGTGACCTCTTGTGGAATAGCCATGATAAATATCATTCCTAATCCAGGAATTTTTGTTTTTTATGTGCTAGAATCAAACACCCCTTGATATAAACGCAAGGCAAAGCAAAGGCCATAGCTTAAATTTGTGTATGGAAAGTTGCTAAAATAGTAGGTAGTAGATAGATATATTTTGAAATTAAGACGATTCAAATTAGCAAAACTGTCGCCTGATAATTGTATCACTCAGTCCGTCAGTGTGGCTCCGGTCTCAAATAGTGACATCCATGATCATGAGCCACCTTCCTACGTGTATGTGTATAAACCCCCGTACCTACCTAATAATGTAAACACAGATTAATGGGTCCCTTCACAATCTCTAGGATGGTCGGCAAATATTTATTCCGAGATAATCTCCCTACTGGAAAGGTTGTTTGATGAAATAATAAATAACATCCCTCCTCCCACCCCCTCCTCACCCCTCACCGCTGTTGTTAGTGTCTGGCTTTTCCAAGGGTTAGTGGCGCGTATCGAAGTGAACGGACGGTTTAGGGAAATAATGTCTCCGAAAGAACCAGCGGATTCCAGCGAAAAAAATGCACCGAAAAAAGCGCGGTCTCGTTTCGAAATTTACTGCGAGGCTTTGGGCATCAACCCCAATTTATTGATGCTTAAAATCACTCTATTTATGATGTACGGAGGTGAGACGTGTTCATTTTCAATATTAGCCTTGGACTAAAATCGAGGGGTGTTTCCCAGATGTGCTCAAGTATACAGGGTGGTTCTTAATGAATGGATCACCCTTCCCATTTTTGTCACAAAAACGGTAAACATTTTTTCAAGGAATTCAAATATTACATTTTCGCGCATTTTCGTGGGCGAAAATGCGCGAAACGCGCACTAACTTTGTTTTTTCAAATGAGAACCACCATTTTTTATTGCAGATTCGGATTCTACGCAGAATTTCATCAACAGTTGAAACCTCAATCGATTTTTTCTACGGCGCGCAACCCTACCAGCAAGCGCAAAAATCTGATTTTTGGGAACCCAGAGTATGGCACATGAAATTTCATTTTTTTCGACGCTGAATCACGTGGTGATATCAGTTTTCTTATTTCACATAATTAAACCGAGATAAAAGCCTAAAACATGGTCGTTTTTAAAGAAAAATCACCTTATTCAGGGTCTTGATCATTTTAGGTTTAGTTAGATCATTTTTTAGGAAGGCGGGTTGGTGTAAATGATCTTGTAGAGGCCATGTGATTTATTTTCTTTTATCCGAGTATTCTTCCGGGTGTAAGAACCAACCCGCCCGCCTAAAAACTGATCTTACTAAAACTAAAATGATCAAGAGCCAGAATAAGTTGATTTTTCTTCAAAACGACCATGTTTTAGGCTGTAATCAAGTCAAATAAGAAAACTGATCACCACGTGAAAAAAAGAAGAAATTTCATGTGCCACACCCTGGGGTCCCAAAAAATCAGATTTTTGCTCAAATTCCACGGTTGAGCGATTTTGAGCGCTTGCTGGTAGGGTTGCGCGCCGTAGAAAAAATCGATTGGGGTGTCAAATGTTAATGAAATTCTGTGTACAATCCGAATCTGCAATAAAAAATGGGGGTTCCCATATGAAAAAACAAAGTTAGTGCGCGTTTTGCGCATTTTCTCGCACGCGCGGCGTGCGAGAATGTACCTAATGTTTGAATTCCTCGTCAAAAATTATGGGGGGTACCGTTTAGAAAAAACGTTTACCTTTTTGTGACGAAAATGGGAAGGGTGATCCATTCATTAAGAACCACCCTGTATTCTCCTTGTTTTCAATAATTTAGGTCAGTCATTACCGACACAAAAAAGGGCTGACAGCAATATCATAACGCGAAAAAAAATAAAATTTCACAAAATATTGCTGTTGTTAGAATCTACTAGTAGAATTCTAGATTTGAAACCCTCAAAAATGTTTGCAGCTGAGCTTTTTCAGTTTTAGCGTAATAGCGCGTTTAAGATACCTCTGACTGATATGCTAGGATTCTAGCAGTACCTTCAGGCCTATCGTTTCCACAGATTTTGTCTGTAGTTATTCCTCTCCAAATATCAGTACCTACTGAATGAATTCGAAATTTGATGCTTTAAAATTTCCATCCCTGTGGTTTTTCAATGTTCGGTCCTGTTTTCGAAGCAAAACACGTTTGAAAGTCACTATTGTACCAATTATTGAAAATGTACTTGAAAATTGTCAGCCCTCTTTTTTGGGCGACGGCCATTGTGGTCCATTCTACTAAGTAGGTAGTTCAAATTTTGAATGGAGGATAGACATCCTAGGCAGAGTTTAACAATAATTAATTTGAGTGAAATGTTCGCTGACTGTTTTTGGCTTTTTTTTTTTTTTTT
>JAEMON010000002.1:43358004-43373257 GCA_030264115.1 Lygus lineolaris | reverse complement strand
TAGTCGAGTATTTCCGGAGTTATGGCCATGAAACACATTTCACAATGGCGCATGCGCAGTAGGTATTAGTGAAATTCGAAGGTAATTGTCAGCTCTCAACTACACACCGAATTTGAGCGAAATAGTTCCATTAGGAACTGAGAAATCGTAGTTACAGGAAATTCACGTTTGCGCATGCCCACACGCTACTACTGGTCCGATGGCTATGAAATTCATAGGGGACCCTCTAGGGTCTAACTCGCTTAATCCCTGAAAGTTTCAAGAAAATTGGGCGAGAAGTTCCGGAGCTACGCCTATGAACAAATGAATCTCAAGTTTGCGCTTGCGCAGTAGCTCTTACTGATCCAATCGTGAAGGCCATATCACACTTGCGTCCCGGCGTCCACGTCCCGAGACGTGGACGCCGAAGAGTGAAGAGGGCCGAGGGGAGAGAAAATCAGAGTGCTTCCCGCTGCTTTGCGCTCCTTCCTCTTCCTCTTTCTCTCTGCCCCCAGACAACCGCCTCGGGACGCCCGATCAAATTTGAGCGAAATAGGTCAATTAGGAACTGAGATACATTGGTTTCACGAAATTCACGTTTGCGCATGCGCTCACGCTACTATTAGTGCGATGAAATTCATAGGGGATCGTCACGGGGCTTACCCGTACAATCTCTGAAAGTTTCATCGAATTCGGACCATAACTTCATATAGTTTTGCCTGGGACAAGGAATTTACCACAGACCGACAGACAAAAACGGAACCAAAATTGTTCAGAAAGCTCTGAAACGTAAAAAGCAAGTGGACTTTTTTTAATTTCTTGCACGAAAACATTGCTTCCTACCTTCGGTAGTGAGGAAGCAACAATATTTCATTATTCAACATTTAACAAACAGATTATTATATCAAACTTTTTAAATTATTCATCTTTCTTTAGAATCTAGGGTCTTTATTTGAGGATAGTCTTGGGGATATTTTTCCGCCCCAGCTTATCTTGGTTTTGCAGGTCCGTGTTTCTGACTATGGATTACTCAATCGCTAGGAACACGAATGCAAACCACTCCAATAAAAAAATTACTGCCTATAATTCTCAACTTATCTGGCTGTTCGAATTTCTGATTAATTATCTATGATCTCTTGAAACAAGAACGCAAAACCATCTCGATCAATAACTCTCGTCCACCCCTATAACTTCTCTAGGGTTTTCAAGTGGATGATCATCAATGGATGATTATGATGCGCCGGTTCATCGTCGTCTGAAGAGCCAATTATCAAACATTTTTCTTATTAATATTTATTTTTTACTAAGTAGGTAACCTGTAAAAACTCGTATTATTTGGAAACGATAAAAATTAAAGATAATCTTTATTATCTACAAAATCATTTCATAGGTGATTCACGTGAAGTTTTCACAAGTGTTTACTTACTAGTATTTTCGTCGTTTTACATTTACAAGAAGGTATTTTGAAATAAGAACCTTGT
Organism: Lygus lineolaris; assembly: GCA_030264115.1. Classification (NCBI taxonomy): domain Eukaryota; kingdom Metazoa; phylum Arthropoda; class Insecta; order Hemiptera; family Miridae; genus Lygus; species Lygus lineolaris. The sequence continues at coordinate 43,371,797 of JAEMON010000002.1, read as the reverse complement.
TAACTACCTACATAATAATACAGTACGTGTTTTCAGCTACTATCTACTAATAATACAAGTCTTTTCAACTACTAGCTACTATAAGTGGAGCTTCCTAAGCGTGATTAATGAAGAAAATGGGGTATTTCCAGTGGGTCGGAATTTTTTATTATTGACTTTAAAAACGGATAGAGGGTCCATGAAAACCACGACTAATTACCAAGTTTTCAGTTAAAAATTTTTAAGTTTCGAATTGTTTCGATTGAAGACGAATGCGTATCTCATTCTGCAGGGTGTTTCACTTATGATCCGAAAAATTGCTCCCACATGTTCTGCAGGCAATTTCCAACAAAAAGTGCCCCTTAAAGTTTTTTCTTAAACCACTAAAAACCTGAGTTTTTTCACTTTTAAGATTTTTTTCGTGTTTTCGACCTTTGGCCACTGAAAAGGCCATAACTCCCTTAATATGAAGAGTAAAACCAAATCTGAGTACATCATCGGACAGAGCGTTAAATTTCCCGTATTCTCGGCCTCTATTAATTTTTTTAAGGGATCTTAAGGGTGAAAAATGAGCCCGAAAAGTTAATTTCGTCAAATCTTGAAAACGCCTGTTTTTGCAAACGCTCATTAGATCCCCAAAATTCTAGTGATAAGTTATAGCCTGTAAGCCTAAAAAATGCGCAAAAGCCTCAGCTTTCCAACGGTATAGTCAGTTTTTATTGTTTAGAGGAAACTTATTTGAGAAAATCGAGATTTTATGCGAAAAAAACGTGGGTTTTCCTACACATTTGAGGGAAATTGGGCATTTTAGAGTGTTTTATGGCTACTCATGGTTTGAGGTAGTAAATATCGTTTTCCATGTTATTTTTGACGCTGAATCGAATGGTCACACTCCCAGATAATTTTGACTACAAAAAATCTCATTTTTTGGCATAATAGTGCATATTTTGACCATGTTGCCCAAAAATGAGCTTTTTGATAGTCATAGATTTGGGAGTGTGACCATTCGATTCAGCGTCAAAAATAACTTGGAAAACGATACCTACTACCTCAAACCATCAGTAGCCATAAAACACCCTAAAATGCCAGATTTCCCTCAAATGTGTCGGCAAACACACGTTTTTTCGCATAAAAAACGCGAAAGGAGTTATGGCCTTTTCAGTAATCAAAAGTCAAAAACACGAAAAAAGAAAAAAATCTTAAAAGTGAAAAAACTCAGGTTTTTAGTGGTTTAAGAAAAAAACTAAGGGACACTTTTTTTTGGAAATTACCTTTAGAACACGTGGGAGAAGTTTTTCGGATCATAAGTGAAACACCCTGTGTATTACCCATTTTTGTCCACTTCCGATCGACGGATCCCCACCTTATATTATAATATTGCACCTTTTTGGAAAGCCCTCACCGAGTTGTTTTTTAGATTCATTAGAAAAGTCAGGTGGAAAATCCCATTTTAGTTGATGCTCACTAAATTTTGCATTCGTCTCTATTATTTTGCAGTGAGGCGTGGTGGTGTTTCCCTTTTGAAGCCATTGAATCAGTTTCTGTGCATCTTTTATGGGTCGCCGCCGCTACTTACTGTGCTGTGATCGCCCCTAAAAATCTTCTAGCGACTCTTATTGGTGTACTTGGAATGGCTCACTTCAGCCTGGGTATGATTCATTCGCTTCATAAAATTCATTAGTCATTTACAGGTGTTTTATTCAGCAGAAGTCCGTAACAGTTCGTTTTACATTCTAGGGAGAGGAAGCGGAAGTTTTTTCGGAGGTTTACTGATTGGGACCGTCGGAACCAGACAATCCTTCAGAGTGATGGGGCTGGTAGCGGTGATTGGCGGCTTCACTTACGGCCTACTGCATTTCTTCTGGCTCCACAAATATAGCGAAGAACCTGAAACAAGTAAAGGTCTGTGTGTTTTTTAGAATGTGTTGTGGTGGTTTATTGGTTAGTTGATAGTATAGGCCTGTTAGTTGATAGGTATAGGCCAGAGACGAGTGCACTGCACACTGTGAGCCTGAACCAAGTTTGACTTTGGAAAAAATGGCGACAAAAAACGGTATTCGAGGATTTGTTCGGGATGTTCCACTGAATCAAATCCCGTCGAAATTAAAATCGGAACTGCTCCCCATCTCGTTTTTTTCCATTTTTAAGATATTAGGATAGGTATACAGAGTGGAAGCGGAAAAGTGACGAAATTTTTTTTCAGTTAATCTGCATCAGAAATGTAGTAAAATGCTGCCAACCGCATATTTTTATCTCGATCCGTTCTCGAAATATGATTTTTTAAAAGGGTTTTTTCAGGAAAACCGTATTTTTAAACTCCAATTTCTCCGCTTAACATCATTTAATTTCATGTATAACCTCATTTTCGGAATCAGCGTTCAATTTCCTATAAGAATAGTGTACTTGGGCTCTTAAAATGTACCATCCAAAGACCTTCACATCAGCTTCTGAAAATCTGTAAAACCCTGGAACTGACTAAATCTCACGAAACTGCTTCATCTAATATTCTTTCAAATGGTATAATCAGTTTCAATAATAGTTGTTTTCTTTGGTCTATTATTTCGGAGCCAGTGCTGGTATTAGAGCAGAGGTATTAGTGAGGGAAGCGAAGGGGACTGGATGAAGCGTAGGTACTCGCATGTCGTAATTTTTTTTAACAAAATCATTTCTGTTATCATGTAAAATACATAGTTACCTAGTAACTATCAATGTAGCATGTCCTCAAAAAGCCGACCACGATTCCTGACGCATAAACGCTTCATCCAGTCCCCTTCGCTTCCTTCACTAATACCGTGTTTTTCAGCACTAGCTCCGAAATAATAGACCAAAGAAATCAGTTATTATTAAAACAGATTATACTATTGGAAAGAGCATTAGATGAAGCAGTTTTTGTGAGATTTGCCAGTTCCCAGGATTTTTTTCGGAAGAGTAGTCAAGTTTCTAAAGATATTTTGATGTGGAAACTGTCGATGAAACCATTAAGAAAATTGCCATCGCTCATCTAAAGCGACTAAGAGGTCATGTCAACGAAGAAGCTGTCCATTTGCTAGATGTAGACGACCTGCTACAAAGATTGAAAAGGAAGAAACCTCATGAATTGGCTCAGTGAAAGTGATGAATTTTGAATTTTGAATGAACTATGAATTTTGAACATTCAATAGTTTATCATATTCATACAAAACAAGTTCTGTATCTTAGTTTTGTAAGTAGGAGTAGTAAATTAGGTCAAAAATGGATTACTAATAAGTTGTAAACTTGGTGTACTTAATACAAAATAAAGTTGAAAAAAAAGTGTTTAAAGATTTTCAGAAATTTTATTTTTTCAAAATCGTCTACGTTTGAGCTGATGTGAAGGTCTTTGGATGGTACTTTTTAAGAATCCAAGTACGCTATTCTTATAGGAAATTTAACGCTGATTCCGAAAATGAGCTCAGACGTAAAATTAAATAATGTAAAGCGGAGAACTTTGTGTTTAAAAGGAAAACAACACGGCTTTCCTGAAGAACCCTTTAAAAAATCATATTTCGAGAATGGATAGAGATAAAAATATTTTTTGATTGAAAAAGATTTTAGTTCCGACGGAATTTGATTCAGTGGAACATCCCGAACAAATCCTCGAATACCGTTTCTATCGCCATTTTTTCTAAAGTCAAACTTGCTTGAGGCTCACATTGTGCAGTCACAGCAAATCATTGTGGCAGTGGATGTTGACTAGAGCCCCAATTCTCACTACCCAATAAGCTACCAGAAGTATTCGGTTGGTATCTATGCCCGTATCTCATTAATGAAAATGTCATATTTTATTGGCAGATCCCAGCGAATCTGAAAAACTCAACGAAAGAGAAGAGGAAGAAAGGAGGGATGCCGAAGCGCTGTCAGGGAGTTTGGAGAGATTGAGCTTGATGATCCGATTCAACCATCGTGGGTCTCTCGCTTCTCTGACTGGTAATTACGATGTTTTGCTTAACAAAAGGAGAAATAATTTTATGAAAGTGTTCAGTATTGTATTCTCTGTTGTTTTCCTGTGCTTTCGGTAGCTGTTAGAGCAAAAGAGCATCAACGAATCTGACTAAATAACTTGATTGCATTGTGTGGATAGAGTAACATGTTACATGCTGATTCATACATTTCCCACAAAAAACGATTAACCAAATTATTTGATTCAGAAAAAAAACCTGTTGTTTATAGGTAGTACGTTAAATAATTTTATTTATGTTCATATCAAAAACTAGCTCCATTTTTAGCTCAGTGAGTGTAGTGACATCACACCAATGCCTTCTGAATTAAGTATTTGCCATGTACGAGATAGGTATGTATCCTCAACCCTCGTCGACTTGTGCCACTCCCATCGTGTGAACCGGTAGTGTGAAATCTCCCTTTGGGCCGTTCCCAAGATCTTCAGATATAATTTGATTGGTTTCGTGGCTACGTTCGTGGGTGAGCTTTTTCTAGATTATCACTAACTCTCGAGATTGTTTCTCACGCTTTCAACTTAAATCAACGGAGTTACTATGGCTGGCAAATTGCGTTCCCATCGCTCAACCAGAGGTGGCCCGTCACAGCTTCCTGATCAACATCCGATATATTCTCACAAGATTTTCGTTGGAGGATTGCCGGTTCGTGTTTCTATGAATGATTTAATTTATTCATTTTCTCGAATCGGCACTGTCAAAGAAATAACCTGGCCTGAGAACACGAAGCAAACCAGTCGTGACAACGCCCCTCGTCAAGGGTACGTATTCGTTGTTTTTGATACAGCTAAAGATGTAAATTCTTTCCTCGACCATTTAACTGTGTCTGAAGACAGATTTTTGGTCAACATCATCTTTGATTCCAAGGAGAGTCACGTAGCTGAAGTCAAGCTTTGGAAGCTCGCCGATGCTCTGTTCAAGGACGAATTGAAAGGGTACGGCTACCCTATAGAGCTTTTCATCGGAGGAATCAGATCTGGGGTGACCTGTTCCCAAATCGCCAAAACGCTCAACACCCGGTTCGGGGAAGTTGCCTTCGTCAAATTGGATACTTGCGGTTTTCGCTACCCCATAGGCACCGGTCAAATTCGATTCGCCGACGAAAAAGGCTTCGAGAAAGCAGTCGTCCTGAATAAACTCACCATCGCTGGGAAGTCTTGCGAGATCAAACCCTTCATGTCACGAGAGGGCGAAAAATGTACGTGCGATAACTCGGCCAAGGATTTTTGCGTTCGCTGCAAAGGTTTCTTCTGCGGTACTTGCTACGACAAAGAACATCTCCAGCACGATTGCTCTTTCAAGATGCTGATCAAGAACCGCTTCATGAGGGAATACCAATCATCCAAGCAGAGATCTGAGCAACCTGGGGCTTCAAGTATGATCTGATTTCAAGGCTGACTTCAAGTATGATCCGATTTCTCCAGTATTCGATATTATTATTACTTAATTATGTTTTTACCTAAAGCGTTCGTTTGATTTTTGAGATTAGGATAGGTACTTTTACTTGTCTCGAATGCAAACTTGTATGGTATCAGGTTGCATACCTAGTGTTCTAGCCGAGTAAACTTACGGAAATCGGCACACTATGGGCATAACTGCTAAGAATATTTAAAAAAACAAACTTATTTACCAATTTACCACTTAGTTACCCAAGGTTCCTACAATTTGTGATCTCAATTAATATTAATTTTTTTAATTCGTTGAAACGTATATTAATTCTTGAAATGCTAAGTCTATGTCCTTCGATTGCTTACTGATTGTAAGGAATATAGAGAGACCCCCCCCTTCTCAATTTATTGATATTCCCACAGTTTGGACTGATTAGATCAACTATAGCGGAGTTTCGGATGGAAAACTGGAATTTCCACCTTCTACTCCCCAAAAAACGTCAGTATTATACCTGTTTTATTTACTTATTTAAAATGTTCGTATTTGTTTTATAATGTGTAATTTTAATCAGTACATCACTCAGAGGGACTTAGCTCTTGGATGTGAAAGAAACTGAATAAACGAATTGGAATTAGGTTAATACTTTGAACAACTTAAAAAAAACCACAACTTAAAAACAACTTTAAAAAAACACTTAAAAACTTAAAAAAAAATACTCCTGTGCCATCACAGTATGTTGACGGTAACCCAATAGATAGCATTTCCTAGTCATATTATTTTTCCCCCCAACTTTTATTTAGTTTTTTCTAGTCAAATTCGATTTTTTCCCAACCAAATTTAGTTTTTATCAATGGAATTTAGTTTTTTCAAATCAAATTCATCGTGTTTAGTAGCCATTTTGATGGTTCCTATCTTCAATCTAAATAGGAAAAAATCAAAATTTGACTGGGAAATAGTGAGAATATCATACAAGTTATCCATTCTCGTAACACTAGTATTATTCTTTGATGTATTTATCGTACCTATCTCGTTGGTAGAAATATTTTTACGACAGTTATTATCTTATTTATCTATCATTAAAGTCTTATCGTCAAAGTTCAGGCATACCTCAAAGCATTATCAGTTCATAAAATCATTTATTGGTAATACGTCTATTTTGAAGATTGGTTTTAAAGTTATCCGTTATTTATTATTTTCTCAACTTCATTATCAACATGAATTCAACATATTATTATGCTTATTTTTTTTCAAGTTTAGACATGACATGTCATGATTACAAAAAGTAGGTGCAGTTTCTAAGTAGGTTCTAGTACAGTTTCTAATAGAGTAGTTTCTAATACAGTTTCTAAGTAGTTTATATCAGGTCTGTTCCAACTCTCAGGATGGGTGACTTGCCCTTATAGCCCCCCAACTGACAAAGACTGAAAGACTGAACATTTTCCATTCCGTGATCCAGTCTGATTTAAGTTATGCCGTGGGTGTCTGAAATGGCCGCTCTGGGGGTGTTGAATATATGTTACAAAGAAGGGCAATCAGGGCGGTTCTGCAGGTGGGCACCTGGGACATCACCAATAAAGAGCTGCGGTTGGGTTGGTCTGGGATGGGGATATTGACTATTCAACAACTGTACTGGACAAACTTACTGAAGAATACGAAAGACTGAAACAAATATATTTGACTCTTACTGTGACAAGGCAGGACTGCAATACAGGGTGTCTACCTACCAGGTGTCATTCGTTCAAGGGATCGATTCTACAACACTAATTTGCAACAACTGTTTTCCCATAACATTTTTTCGGAAACCCCTTACAACCCCAAATTTTTTTCATTTTAAGAATTTCAATAACACAATGGCAAATTAAAATTGAGTATACCGTTAGAAAGAGCATACAATTTCTTGTCTCCCTAATATCAAAGCAAAATTCCTTAAATAGTACCGAAGGGTCAAAAATAAGCCTTAACATTGAAGATGCCTGATTTTTTGAAACCACCAGTTTCTTTGATCCGCTGTGGGTCTCGATCGTCGCCTTCTAACCATTGTCCCGGTGACGGAAAAATCTTCCTCGAAACGTCAGCTTTCCAACGGTATAGTCATATTTAAATTTCCCCCTTAAATTGAGGTAGTAAAATGAAGTCAAAATATGCACTACTTTGCCAAAAAATGAGCTTTTTGATTGTCAAAATTATTTGGGAGTGTGACCAATCGATTCAGCGTAAAAAATAACTTGGAAAACGATCCTACCACCTTAAACCATGAGTAGCCGTAAAACACCCTATAACACCCGATTTCCCCGGAAAAACGCGTTTTTCGCATTTATCCCCATTTTACTCCCTCATTTTAAGGGGGAAATTTAAATTTGACTATACCGGTGGAAAGCTGACGTTTCGAGGAAGTTGTTTCAGTCACCTGGACAATGGTTAGAAGGCGACGATCGAGACCCACACCCACAGCCGATCAAAGAAACTGGTGGTTTCAAAAAATCAGGCAACTTCAATGTTTAGGCTTATTTTTGATGTTTGATTTTTGTTTGAGGCTTGATGTTCTTTCTTTAATTTGCCATTGTATCCAAAAAGAGTTACAACAGTTTTAGTGAGACGCGAAAAAAATCTTAAAATGAAAAAATTCGGATTTTTAAGGGGTTTCCGAAAAAAATGTTATGGGACAAACGTTTTTGCAAATTAGTAATAGAATCGATCCCTTGAAGGAATGACACCTGTTAGGTAGACACCCTGCATAAGCTGGCCATGTTGAGGAGCAAAAAGATGAAAGTTCCTCACTCCAAGAGCGGCAAACATCATTGGTAAGGAGGAGGCGAAATGTTTAAGGAAGAAGAGATGGAAAGTTAAGGGAGGGGGGTTAGCTACTATAGGGGGGGCTAGAGGGTAAGGAAAGAGTAATAGAAACGGGATGAATGGGGTGTACGAAAATAGTAAGATAACTGGAAAGGATAAGAGTGTGCGCAAAGGGGTTTTCGCAGGTAAAATATTAGGATAGTTGGAACAGACCTACAAATTTGTAGGTACATGAAATCCCTGTTTTTTTTTCTCTTTAATGTAATAATATGCCTGTGTTTTTTAAAAGAAGTTTATTTATTCGTTAAAGTTGCAGTTTGTTAAAGTGCAATTGTGGGGTCCTTTGATAATCCATACATATCCTCAATCTTTTCAAGAATTATTGATGAAAGTGAGGGGTACTTTGATCAATACCTGGCTAATATTGTTTATTGTCTATAAATTTTCATAATGGAGGTACTTACCTGGGTATACCTGTAAAAGTTAAGACAGTTTTATACTATTATTAATAACTACAGTGTATTTATGTGAATATTTTGAACATCATCTTACCAGCCTAAAATCATGATTAGCACTCGTGTTTACTGATAGTGAATGAATTACTGTGACTCATCTCTGTACGTGCCAAGGACCTTACCCATGGCTTTCTGAATGTTATGGGTTGATGTTATCATCACATTCTTCAAAATTTTTTTCTTTTTTCTTCCTATTTGAAATTGAAACTTGTTTCTTCGAATTTATTATTCATCAATTTTTACATTTAAACACAATTCGTGAAACTCCTTGATAAGATTTTTGGCGTTTGGTGACTTGAAGTCCTAAGTGTAGAGTGAGTGTTAAATTTTTTATAATTCGTTATTAGAGAATTGCACTACTTAACACATTTTCACAATTTACTTTCTTTTGTACCCCATCAAATTGCAATAAACTAGCCTTTCTAATATCCTTGTATTTTTGTCGTTGTTCAACACTTCTCGCCCTAACGATAATTTTGTTATTTAGGGTCCTGTGGATCAAGTAGGTACCTACCTACCAAACATGGAACTCAATTGCTGTTATGGCTTATTTTTCAACAGTTAATTAAATATTACAGTATTGAAAATATTAAATAGATGTAAAAAGAATTGGAAATTATGGGGGTTGTTACTACTTTGGGACTAACTACAACCACACCGACCCTAATAGGGGTCGTACTATGCTCCTTATAGTCTCATTAGAAGTCTCTCTTTTAAAAAAATGAAACTTATTCAAAATTAAATGAAAAATGACATTTGGTTCCTTTCAACCGCTATAGTTTACATTGGCGTGGAATTTCATGAATTTGGTCAATTTTTAGTAAGTGACACAGCGACTCTAACAAGCAATATCCATGTGTATTAGAGGCTCACAGAAGAGAAGGATATTAACTGAGGATCTTTTAGCTAATTTTCGAAGAAAATGAAGCTATTGCAATGGCTTCAAGATTTTAATAATGCACATTTTTGAAAATTTTCTTCATGGAAATCCGTTTCAGACCATTCAACGATTCCTGAAATTCAACACTCTTTCATATAATATGTATATATGTCACTCCAGACGATATTATCTGACCGAGGAATCGAGCTAAAAATCCGAAAATATTTCAAAATGTCAATAATATCAAAAGAAAGGATGATATCGTTGCCCAGAATTTTTGGACTACTCCAAGGGTTCAAATTTAGAAAATTTAGAGTCACAAATCGCTTTAAAAAGCGCGATTTTAGGTCTTTTGTGTAAATAACCATCTTAAACATTTGAACAAAAATATGGTATATTGGGAGTCAGCGTGGAATTTCCTATAAGAATCACCCACCGAATCGGTTAAAATTATTTTTTGAAAATTCGCTCATCAACTCATGCTGCATGAATGGAACTTTTGGTTCGGTTAGTTGCCCTTTATTTGGGGGTAAACAAGGAAGGAGAGGAAACTGAAGGCTTATGCTTAGTTAGTTGAGGACATCCTGGAGTTTGAAGACTACCTATGTCTAATCCGTTGACTCCTTAGCTTTCAATAAAATCTTCATCAATAATAAATAGCAATTTCAGTCTCTTTAATCAACACTCGAGGTATCACAAGATAACCTAACTGGCTAAGATGAAGAGTATGGTTACCAAGTCAACCACAATGGGACTCCTTTTGGTTTATTATTTTCAATGAAGAACCTTTGGAATCGAGTACGAAAACAAAATTTTAACACCCCCTCAAAATTTTAGGTTTTACGTTTCAAGATACGTAGAATCCAAAAATCGAATTAAAAACAATCCCTCCGTACGCCGTACACAATTTTCAGCGTCGAATGAGACCTTGCCGAGCGTTTCAGGACCAACCGTTCGCTCCCTGTAAGGACTTGAGGGTTGAACGAAAAAAAGAGCAGAAACACTAGTGTGAATCGCAATTCTTCCCGAGTAGGCCAAATCTCCGGTCAAATATAAAGCTGTTCAAATGCAACTTTCTTTCGATTCCACCGAACCAAGTTTGTTGTTTACTTTCAGAAGCTTCCTTGGTTACTGAATTTTATACAACTCTCCGATAATAATGATTACAAGAAGGTACCTACTCATTGATGATTGTGAACCTCGGCGGTAGGTGGGTATTTTATGTCAATCGGATCTTTGTAGATGGGCGATCTATACAGAAAATAATAAACCGTTGTGTAATAATTTGCAGCGTTTTTTTACTGTGACTCAGGGTTCACTAGTTCACACGTCAATAAGGTTTGGCTTTCTTCTAATAATCCAACGATATAAAAACCTCAAAATGGAAAAACATTCTGTTTAAAACATAAATTTAGCCCTTCTATAAAGAACTAGAGGCACAGAATCTGAACCCGATTCTCATAAAATGTCCTCACTTTCTTGCTTTATCAAACACTTTTCTTGCATCAAGTTCCAATCATCTATGGGGCGAGGAAAGAAGAAAGGCGACTACTTCTTGTTGGCCTCTAGTCAATAGAAATTGAATTGGTTCTCCTGGAAAATTCCCTTGTGATGTAAAGGATGTCGGTAAGGTTTTGATTTCTCGCCACGCATTTTTTTCCCCCAGCTATGGAAAGACAAGGGTTCGCCTTTCTTTCCAAGGATCGGAGGTTTATTTACGGCAAGCGCTCCACCGCAGAAAGTGGCTTTAAAAACCACTGAGCGCCGGTCGGATCTTACAATAGACCCCCTCTTTCCCAGTCCTCTCTTCCCGGTTCTCCAGAGGGTAATAAATTATTTGGCAAACAAAGGCTCTTTGGCATAGATCTCGAGCGGTCACGTAAAAAGTCCTGCACCCTTCATCCTCTTCAGCCCAGATAACGTGACCGTCGATGGTCGAAGGGGGTGGATCTGCTTTGGGGTAAAAAGAACAGAGGAAAAGGACCGGCATATCAACGAGGGCGACTTGGCATGTGAGAGAACTGCCGACGTGCGCCAGCCTCCGGTGGCCACCCTTGAGGACTGGTAAGCAGGCCACTATTCTCATCTCTTTCTCCTTTATAGAAAAACACTTTCCTCTTTAGTTCCTCTCTTATTCTTCAACCCTCTGAGGCGGAGAACCGGCAGATATCGTTTTCTTTCTTTTCTTTTGTATTCTGAGCACAATATTGTAATTTTCTGAAAGACCAAATGCTTAATAAAATCCCCCCCCCCCCCCTTAAAAAAAACCCCTCCTCCTTAAAAAACTTGTTTGGGTGTATAAGCTATCCATTCCTCTTAAATAGGTAATATTTACTATCTGTTCTTCTTATATACCTATATCGACGGCTAAGAATCAGCATGACATAACTCACTATTCCTAACCTTTCAGGCGAGGGAAAAAGCTGATTCCCTGACTACTTATAACGAAAAATTTACTTTTTAAATTTTTCGTTATATATGTAGTCAGGGAATCAGTTTTTTCCCTCTCCTGAAAAGTTAGGGATATTGAGTCATGTCATGCTGGTTCTTAGCCGTCGATGTGTAATATTACTCTATGGTTTGAAGGTGGAAGATTTCTCGGCTAGCTTCCGGTTGTGAATATTCATTTAATCCTTACAATCCAACATGTTTCGCAACTTATTGTTGCCTCTTCAGGGATTTAGGGTGTTGACTGTGCGGGCTTGTCCGCTTCTTCATGGTCGTAGCATTACATTTATGAAAGTTTTGGGCATAAGTAGCATACTTGGTCTGCAGAGGGGGTGAAGTGGAGTAACATTATAAAAAATTGGGTTCATTTTTCGAGTAAAAATGGTAAATTTGCAAGAGGGAGACAAAGCTATTACACTTGGAAGTTGAGCTTCCAAATTTTCACATTTCCATGATTTTTGTCTTGGTTGGTCTTTGAGCGAATTTTCGAAGAAAACGAAGCTATTGCAATGGCTTCAAATTGTAAATAATACAAATTTTTGAAAATTTGCTTCATGGAAATCCGTTTCAGACCATTCTAAAACGATTCCTGAAATTTAACACTTTTATACGTATATATTTATTTATTTATTTATATGCCTGTGTGTTACTCCAGACGATATTTGACCGAGGAATCGAGCTAAAAATCCGAAAAAATTTCAAAATGTCAATAATATCAAAAAGAAGGATGAGTTCGTTGGTTTTTTGAGGGCCTTTTTTTGTGTAAATTACCATCTTAAACATAGGAACATAATGGTATATTCGGAATCAGCGTGAAATTTACATTAAAATCACCCACCAAATCGGTTAAAATGATTCTTTGATAATTTGCTCATCAACTCATGCTGCATGAATGGGACTTTTTGTCTTGTATTGATGGAAGGAATGATTTCGGGTTTGCGATCTAGGTACAACAACTATGGGGAGTTACTTACCATATGAATTTTGTTTAAACTCGTTTCCTAAGAAAAATAAAGGGGGTTCAATAAAGTGGCGTCTAGTGGGGCATTATATTTAACTTATATAAATTAATCTAAAAGGTGGTCTTATTTGATGAAACCAAGAAGCTGCAGGAATGTCCTGGGGGGCAAAGAAATAATTATAATCAGCTTTTTTCATTCATAAATTGATGTTATCAGATCATGAGACGTTTGGAAATGATCGATAGAGCAATATTGCTGGCGTTCGGTGCACAACTCAATCGACTTTTCCAATATCCTCGGGCGTCGCAGATCGTCAGGCAGCGTGTTATGGAGGTGCTCCAGATGTCGATGAGAATTAGTTTAGGTCGTACGGCGATAGGACGAGAGGAGAGCGATCAACCAAGACAGTTTCTCGCATTAACGGGATTATCCCACACAAGCCGTCTCTCCTTCCATTAGTGCTTCTATTCACCAGTTCATTGAGTTTCCGGTTCCATGAGATTATAACTTCCACGCGTTTCTTGTTCGTTATTGCAAATTTCCACTGATTTATGATTTTCACGCCCAAAAGGAGGAAATATCGCGTGGGATTTCATCAAAATAGGCCTCCATAGGAATCTGTGTGTGGATATAAGAAAAAAGTTCCATTCATGCAGCATGAGTTGATGAGCGAATCTTCAAAGAATGATTTTAACCGATTAGGTGGGTGATTCTTATAGGAAATTTCACGCTGATTCCGAATATACCATATGTTTCTATATTTAAGATGGTAATTTACACATAAAACCCTCAAAAAACGCGTTTTCTAAAGCGATTTTGAAACTAAATTTTCAAAATTTGAACTCTTGGAGTACTC
>JAEMON010000002.1:43346574-43357004 GCA_030264115.1 Lygus lineolaris | reverse complement strand
ACCTTGTACCTGGCTCGAAAATGGTTACTAAAGTGCATAATACGCACTTGAGTAACCATTTTCAATGTTTTCCATTGAATATTATTCAATAACTGAAAAAGTGACTGTTCTGGAAAAATGGTCAGATAGCTGCTGTTGTTTCACGATCATGTAGATAGCCAGTGTTGTTACTGCCTTCAAAGAGAGAAGACAACAGTGGCTAATTGCTAGCGGATTTATGTATAATCACCCGAAAAAGACTTTTTGCCTCCGAATCCGTAGGAAACCGAAAGTGAATCATAATCAGTAAGTAGTAATACCAGTGAATGACCCAGAAAAGGTGAATAACTCCTGTATTAATTCATATTAAAATACTTACAAAGTGGAGAGCAGCAGCTCGGAAGCAGTTTCAATGGAAATAACAGCAGATATCTGGTGTTAGTGGGAGGTTTCAGATACCCAGTGTACCTCTTCTGCGATTACGAGTTCAGTGTTGCTCTGAGAGCAAATCCGAGCTCACCTTTCGAACCGGCGCGAAAAATTGATTATTGATCAGTCATAACCCCAAAACCGACATAATGTCAGTTAGCCGGTGTTGCACTGGTACCGACGATTTATTGATTGATACTTTACTGAGGGATTTCGAGGTGCGTAGGTATATGGGAAACCGGGTAGGAACACAGAGATAATCGCAGAGTCTACACACGGGGAGCTGGCGAGCCGAGAGAACAGAGGAGGTCCATATCGACAGGCTGCAGGCTTGTTATCGGAGGAGGATTGGGGATGTAGACAATGAATATCAATTGGTTACTGGGGAAGCTACACGACAACAGGGCGACAGAGGCTGTGGATCATTCAGACTTCAATCATGCCTTCACTCTCTCAACTGGTGGTTAAGACTAGAACATGCCTCTTCCCGGATTTCGCAAGTGATTAATCAAACTTGCGAACTACAATCGCGCATAGGATTTGTTGTAGGGGATGCAATTTTCAAAACGCCATAGCTCGAAAAATTTCAATAGAATAGTATGTCGGTTTCTCAGAGATTTAGATAGATTACGATTTTCAGGGTCGAATGAGGCCAACCTGAGGGCTATCTAGGACCAAAATAGTGTCCAATGCCCTAAGGAGCAAAGATCAGAAACGATTGTAAATCGCAAATAGCTTTTTGGTGAGGGTATGGACCGAATTGCCATTTAAACAATCTTTCGACCACAGAGTGCAAAAGAAAAAGTCCCATTCATGCAGCATGAGTTGATGAGCGATTTTTCAAAGAATCACTTTAACCGATTTGGTGGGTGATTCTTATAGGAAATTTCACGCTGATTCCGAATATACAAAACAATACAATATACAAAAAATCTTGAAAAACGAGTTTTTTTAAAGCGATTTTTGATTCTAAATTTTCAAGTTTTGAACCCTTGGAGTACTCCAAAAATTCTGGCCAGCGAACTTAACCTTTCTTTTGATATTATTGACATTTTGAAAAATTTTCAGAGTTTTAGTTCGATTCCTTGGTCAGATATATATATAAGTGTCAAATTTCAGGAATCGTTTTAGAATGGTCTGAAACGGGTTTCCATAAAGAACAATTTCAAAAATTTGCATAATTTTAAATTTTGAAGCCATTGCAATAGCTTCATTATCTTCGAAAATTCGCTAACACCCGTGCATTATTGAATTTCTAACAATCTTCTTCCACATTGGAAAAACATCTTATGTGGAGCTTCACACTACTTTCCTTACTCGTATACACCTAGTAAAGTGCTAAAAACGACTTTTTCTGACTAGATTCGGACTAGATTGGCTGAAAATAATAAACCATTGTGTAATAATTTGCAGCGGCTAAGCTTGAGTCGTATTTTAATCAGTCTCTGTCGGGAACTCCCTGCAGACTGGTGCTGCTATAATCTATCTAAATTACGTCTAATTTCGCCCACAGACACACGGACCGGGAGTAGAAGAAACAGCTCGAACGTCGAGATGGGAAAAGCCTTGTTGAAGTCTGCTCTGGAAACTAGTTACAAGAACTCGAGCCCGCAACTCAAACTGTCTTCCCACCAGCTCACCAAGTCTGCTCCCAAGGTAGGTAATTGACGGCATTCTAAATTGCCTGGGAAGTTTCTTGGGGTGGTGGAAAAGCAGGGTAGAGACAGAAGGATTGTGACAGATGAAAGGACCCCCCCCCCCCCCTAACTGTTCCCTGGTTAGGAGAGGGGAAGAGGGGGTCGAAAAGGGGTATAAAAGTTTGGCGAAGTAGAAAAAACAGCGTCGAACTTCGAGTTTTCTCATTCATCTGGAATTGATGAATTCCGGGAAAGTACGCAGAGTGCGGGACCCGAAACACACTGTTCGGCCCAGCCCACACTGTGCAACCGTTTTACAACTGAAGAATTGGGAGAAAAAAACCGATTGTCACCTCTTTTCGAAATTGATAAAGACGCATTTCAATGTCTGAAACTAATAGGGACATTCCTATTCGTTCATAAAAGTCAGGGATTGAATTGAGATTCTCAACTTCTCACCAATATCATCAAAAAAAGTCTGCCAAGTTGGGTGGGCTTCATAGCTTCCTCACTTATGTAACATGGAAGTATAGAAGCAGCCCTTAACTACCCTCAGAAATTGAGCAAAATCCGTCCATTAGGAACAGAGAAATCGTAGTTCCAGGAAATGTACGTTAGCGCATGCGCACACCCTACTAGTGGTCCGATGGCGATGAAATTCATAGGGGACCCTCTAGTGTCTAACTCGCGTAATTCCTGAAAATTTCACCAGAATTGGTCGAGTAGTTTCGTAGTTATGGCTATGAAACTCATCTCGAAATTGCGCATGCGCAGTAGATAATACTGATAGAATCGTGTTGAAATCCGAAGGTAATGATCAACCTCCAAATACCCTCCGAATCCGGGCGAAATTGGTTCATTAGGAACAGAGAAATCGTAGTTTCAGGACATTCACGTTTGCGCATGCGCACGGGCTACTATTGGTCCGATGGCGATGGAATTTATAGGGCACCGTCACGGGATTAACCTGCACAATCCCTGAAAATTTCATCAAATTTGGACTACATCTTCATATGGTTTTGCCTGGGACAAGGAATTGACCACAGACAGACATACAGACAGTGACAATGTTCACAGACAAACACGGAACCGAAATTGTTCAGAAAGCTCTGAAACGTAAAACGAAGTGGAAATTTTGATTTTGGAGGACAAAAATTTTTTTTTATTTCTTGCAAGAATACATAGCTTCCTACCTTCGGTAGTCTGGAAGCAATATAGTTTTAAATGATAAATCCGAGTCTCAATGATCAACTTTTGAGAATTTTTTATTTTTTTCAATTATCAAGTATACATTCTGGAGAGTTCGTATCTCAGAATTTTCTCAATTCTCATTTTTTTCTTCAAATTTTTAATTTTGAGCGTCATTGAGTTTGTATAGGGACCCCACGACTCGATCTGTCCACTGCCTCAATGATACATAAGTTGATTCTCAGTATTCAAATCCATGGGAAGAACACTTCTTTTCTTTAGTAAATTTCCTAAAGAATCTTTTTACTTCCTTCAGTTGACCCAAAGAGTTTATGGGAAGTGTTGGCCTAGTTTAGGTATAATAGGCCTAAAATGAAATTTCTGTAATTCGGCCAGGGTATAGGTTTATAGGTAGGTACCTACCTAGATACCCAATATGACACTATTTACCCATCCTCACATTTCATATACCTAGATGTATGAATATGAGCGAATTTTCGAAGAACAAATAATTATTTTTCAAATAGGTACTTGATAATTTTTGACAATATTTTACCTTTTTGCCACTTTTTCATCTTTAATTATTGAAGTTTGACCCTGAAAATGAACCATACTTCTGACTAACGAGCAGATCCTTTTTTATATTTGGTGTTGACAGTTTGCACCAGTTTGGTTTGCAATTGCAGTTTTGGACCCATTGCAATAGCTTAATTTTCTTGGAAAATTTGCTAAAGATTCTAAATTGAGTTAAAAACGGTTTCTAAACCATTTTAATTAGAAGATTAAAAAAATTGCGTTGAGAAACATTTTTGAGAAGAAAAAAATCTTTCTCAGTGAGCGAGAATCATTTTTGAGATAAAACATTATCGCTCAGTGAGAATTCAAAATTTGAGAGTTGATACTCTCAAAATTTGATTTTTCTCAAAAGTTGAGAATTCAAAAAATTTATGAAATTCTGAAATTGCATGAAAAATGGATTCTTGGGGTTAATCTAGTACTAAAAAACACTTTCTAACTTTCATCACGATATGCCTCCTAAATTATCATGATATGAGACTCATGCTTGAGAAAAATGAGCCTCAAATTCAATCCCTGATAAAAGTTGCTTCTTGTTGTTAATTCAAGTAGGTATATTATGGTAGTTCCTATATTTGGAATCCAGGCACTTGGGTTATAATCTTTTCTGAAAAGTTAATTTTTTCATGGCAGATTGAAAAGGGGCACTCAGATTGCCAAATGTGTGTATTGCCTCCAGCAATACGAAATCTTGTCCAATTAGAAGCTGTGGCGTTATAACTGGTACCTAGCATATTAAATAAGTATATGAAATAATTAAGTATAAATAAGTATGCCGTCACCGTTCTCCAGCCCCATCCTGAGGCATCCGATACTATTGTTTACGTGTTACCTAAGTTACCTCATGAAAGAATCAATCCTTATGAAGTAACCAGCTAGTCGAGTACAGGTGAAGGTGCCAGTGCTGTGTGAATCTGGTTCTGCTAAGTCCTTACCTACGGTTGTGATGAAGCAAATTTCATTCCAGAAACGTCTTCAAAATCACGCCTTTCGAACATTAATTTATTATGAACCAGTCCTTTCTCCTTTTTCCTGAGAAAAGTTCTCTTCGGGTTCCCTTTCTGTGATTATTCTTTGTCGAGGGGGGATCTGAAACCTTGCCAAAAGTCCTTCTTTCCCGTTTTTGCGTTTCCTCGTTTTATTGTGTCGACCCTTTCGCCGAATAACTTCATCCTGAACTTAGCAGCTTTGTCGTCCCTCTTTGTCTTTGGTGTTCGCGTGATGTGAAACTCAAAATAGGATGGTTTAGTGCGGGTGAGGGCTATCGTATTTTTGAAGCTTTGAAGGTACGTCGTTTTCTTCTATTTCTTCACTGCCGTTCGTAGTGACTTCAAAAGAAAGCAGAGATATTGCCAGATTAGATTCTTTCTAGTAAAAAT
The DNA here is from genome assembly GCA_030264115.1 of Lygus lineolaris. Lineage (NCBI taxonomy): Eukaryota > Metazoa > Arthropoda > Insecta > Hemiptera > Miridae > Lygus > Lygus lineolaris. The sequence continues at coordinate 43,351,816 of JAEMON010000002.1, read as the reverse complement.
TACTTTGCGGTGAGGCAAGTTCACCTTCCCGTTCTCACTAGCATGAATAACCTACTGACCTATCTTCAACCCAACTAATCCTGTGGAGACGATTGTATAAAGCTCTAAGAACATGCATTTTAGGGGACGCCCCTTTATGGGGAAAGAAAGCTGTCTTCCAACCAGCAGCTAACATTATTAAGTATAATATTATTAAGCTTTGCTGAACAGGTATATCCATAATATCTTTCACAACAGCCATTGACAGCCCCCAAACTTAACAGCAATCCAAAATCCTTGTTCAACGATACCTCCCCAACACTTAGACCCCCCCTCATGGTGGCGTCGAAAATGTTCGTGACCGTAACCTTTGGATGTCTTGGTAAAATACTCAAGTTTACTAAGACTTTGTTGCGGCACCAGTTTTTGGCCCACCCGGTAACGCCATTTGTTGGCACTACGTGACTTCAAAAATATTCCATTCAAGGTTTATTGACTATTGTATCCTCCAAATTTCAACGTAAACCCTAAAATATTGCTCATTTGCCACGGAGAGGTATTTTTCGGTATTAAACCCCCATCATTTTTCCCAACCCAGGGAAATGTATAATATTGATGTTCTCGATGGTGGTGTTGTATAATTATTTTTTCTAAACTGACACAAACATGAACACGATTGATAATTTTCTACCGACTTTTTTGTCGGCTCTTTTGCTTTTTCGCTTTTGGTTCTACTGAAGCCCCTCAACTATCCATCAAGTTTGAACAGATTCGAGCCATTAGATCGTGAGAAATCGCTTTGCTTGTGGGTAGCCATTGTGGTAGGATGGATACATGGTATCCTAATCTCATTTTTCTAATAAAAGTACCTCTTGCAATTTTAACATTTTTACACTAAAGTACCTAAACTATGTACACTATATTATGCCACCTCACCATCTCAGCAGAGCCCACTTACTACTAGTACGGGGATAACTTTTACCAGAATACTACCTCTTGTACCTTGATAGAATTAATACTGAACACGACAAAGCGTACAAGCCCTCATAGTCAATCCCTGATGAGGCAACATCACGTTGCGAAACATGCCGGACCGAATAAATGAATGTTAAAACCAGAAGTGAGCCAAGAACCTTCCACCCTCGACCCATATTAGTGAGAAATCGGTTTTTGCGGAAATACACGTTTATGCATGCGCAGAGGATGCCATTGATCCGACTCGGCTGACATTTATTAGGGGCCCATCTAAGGTCCAGCCCGCATAATCCATGTAACTCATCAAAATGGGGTGAAATTTGAGGAAGTTATGAGTGTGCCATGGATTTGCGGACACAGATGGGACAAGCGGACACCAAATTTGTTCAGAAAGGTTTAAAAATGTACCTATTATGCTAAAGGAAATTTTGATATTGGAGGTAACGAATTTTTTGTTATTTTTCGCTGACGAAGCTTCCGCAAGTTACCTTCGGTATAGGATTGGTTGCATAATGACCGTGATCCGATCTTGCTCGATCACTGAATTTACAGAAAAATACAAAAAATCAAATTATCACCAAAATTACCTATTACTTTTCATTAGGTAACCTTTATAATATTTCTTTCCGAAACACCCTACAAAATATTGAATACCTACCCACTGAGTAGTTTCCCAGCCTTACTCACTTTCTTCACAAGGAATACGGCTTTTCCTATGCTTTTCTATTCTTTTTATGTGCTCAGGAAATATTGTTCAATGATATTTTCGAAAGTTGATATTCCCTCATATTTCATGGACCGATTAAATTTTTTCGTCGTGTGTCTCAATGTTTAAAACTTTTCGATTCGGAATGCCTCCGAAACTATAAACAATATTAGTGCCTATCATTCGAGGACAATAAATTATCATCAAATTCATCCTGTGGGTTTAGGAGTAGTTCCCTACCAACAGTAATAATGGTTTTTGTTGACCTGTTTTAGTTTACCTGCAATAACAGGCTAGGCGGAGAGCATTTGAGAACGCAATAGAGGATTTGAGAATGAACTCTGGAATGATTCATCATCCCTAACTGTGTTAACTGAAAGCAATGTCGGGTAGAGCTTGTTTAGGTCGGGGTTGAATCTGCCAACGCGATCATGATGTATTGCCTTGTTCCTCGTGGGCTCCAAATAGTAGTGGGATTTCCTGCTAAGTTCCCGTACAATCGGCAAACTTCGCTTACTCCTCGGTTCTTCGAATTTCACTCCAGGAAATATAAACTAGATGGCAGCAAACTTTAATTTTCCCTGTAACTTACTACTTGGGCTTCCGGGCTGAGTTCAGCGGAGAGATTTTCAGTGCGCTCTAGCGGCTGTGTAAATCAATTCAACGTTGGTGTGAAGTTTCCCGCTTTGTAGCTGTGAGAACCGTGATTTCATTCTAGGTTTTTCATGAGGTTAGCTAAGTCGGTTAAAAAAAGGGTGATTACTCAGTCTTGATGTGCATTTATTAACTTCTGTTGGTATAATTATAGAGACAAAATTTTGGCGTTTTCCATTCAACTTCTTCCCCTTTCCTTATGCGAATCTCCTGTAAGTATTGTTTTTTACCATCTCGTAAACAATAATTGAATTCTATCAGATAAGTAAACAATGTTTTTTAGAAGCAACAATCGTCAGTGATAGTATATGGTTGGTCAGATATTTATAATTAGTGCGACAGAATAATTATAGAATATAGAAGTGATGGCAGAAGGTGAAGAAATTGAGAAGAACCCTCACATTGCAAATCTTAATGCGAAACTATGAGACGAACCCTCCCTAAACAAGCAAACAAAAAACATACCTTCACTCTATAAGTCAATATTACAGAGTCTAGAATTTCATAACAACAAGTATTAAATCACTGAAAAAGTCGGTGCCTAACTGATTATCATAGATCATGCAAACTAAAACTCGATTAAAAAACATCGACAGCCCAAGTAGTATAAATTTCAATTAGTTTTTAAAGCACATCCTTGGAGCACGTTGAAGTCTGCTATTAATTTAGTTGGGGTTTAGTTAGGGATTTAGTTGGTCCTCGAAGCTTGGTGAAAACAGAGGTTGAAATAAACAGTTGTGCAATCATTTAAAGTCTCTTTTAATGGAGATATACGAGTTATCTTGACGTGGTAGGTAATATGGAGGGATATTGAACAATTTTTCAAACTTTTCTCAGTCAATAGGTAATTTACCAACTTTTTCCCAAAACCCGTAATTTTTATTCTTTTTCAAAGAATTTTTGGCAATTAATTATTCAAATTTTAAATTTCAAGGACGTTTTGGGAAGTGTCTGTTCCTCCCTTGAGGATCAGTTACATTAATCTATGCTTTAAAAATCAGCCCTCAAATTTACGATTTTCACGTTCAATTATCAATTTTTTCATATACGAGATGTTTTTCCTACATGCGGGAATAAAATTCGAAGAAAGTAGTACTTGAGTACCTAATTTTCACCAGATTAAAATGACAAATAAATACAATAATATTATTTATCTTACAGAATACGAATTTTACAAGGCATCACTTTTACGTTCGTTACTCAGTTTATCGCATTGAAAATCGATTGCGGATAATAGTCCTTGATCAATCAATCTAAAAATCGATATTTGAAGTGCCTACCTAGTCTTATACATATATACTTGACAGGAAGTTCGTTCGGACTAGGTCATAGATGACTACTCTTATAGCAGAGGGTAGAGTAGAATTTCATTTACAGCCAGTACCTATGAGGGCTGCGACCGAACTTGTTTCGACGAAGGGGTTTACTGGTCAAGAAGTTTTGTTGCCTATGGTTGTAAGCTGACAGATGATTTCTCTCTAATCACCACCAGGATGTCTGAAGTCAAATCCTTGGATATCCGAAGGACTAACAGAGAACTGCGACGGAAAATGTGTCTTCTGCGAGGGGAAGGGCGAAGTGCCAGAATGAGTTTAGGGAGGCAGGGAATACTGTGAGAGGTTCGGCTTATATCCCCTTCTCGCCCCATCGCGCCCTTTTTAGCTTCTTGGTCGTTTTAACCAATCAGCCCCGCTCGCCCACCTAATGCACAGTCTATCAGGGAAGCCCTTTTACGGCGAGTTGGTCCCAGAAGGTGTCCGAGCCTTCGAACTATTTGGCCATTCCTTCGAACGGTTACTTCCCCCAGGCCACTCTCTTTCCAGGACGAGAATGTCGAGAGTCCTAGGCGCTTCGGGACGAAATGTATTGGACGTCATTATCGGGAATTGGTTCTAATCATTGACGGTGACATCTAGTCGGGGTTGGTACCGATAACCATCATATACACTGGGAAAACAGATTAGAAACACAGAGTTATATGAACAGAATGCACCCTTATTGAAGAAATAAGTAGGTACTTATAATGGGAAAAGTAGGTAGGTTGGTACTTCGTGGGAGGTTAACAACTTTTTTCTTCCAATCACATCTCATTTCTCAAAATTTCAAAAAGTGTCCTACGCTACCTACATCATAATACTTCTACAGAATATGCAAAAAGTATTGGTGATCCAATCTTGGGGTTCAATTTCTGCCGTCAGGTACAAAACTATCGAGTGCAATGCACGCGTTAACCACTCTGGATATTTCAATCAAACGTTTTTATTCTTTCTATTATTTATCTTCGTTTTTATTCTATTTTTATTATTGTTATACCCTATATCTACGTCCCTCAAAACCAGACTACAATTTTTAAAAAATGTTGAAAGAAGCAAACCTGAATTTTATTTTAATTTTACTAAAGTTATCTCTTCCAAATGCCAGCCAGATGAAATTTAAAAAGGGTCCTTTTATTTTCTAAAAATTGGAAATTGAATTCAAAGATCAAGACAAATTGATGAGTTAGTTAGTCAAAAAGTAGTCATCTCATCACCACTCATCTATCAAAATGTTTAGACAACAGCACATACAGGGTGGTCCACGGGAACCTGACGTTTTTCGAATGGGTAGTACTCGGCAGGTAGGTGGAGTGGGGCCATCAGAAGGGTCCCGTTCGAACCGTGGGGATGTGCCATTTACAGTATTTTCAAACTTACTTGAGACTCGAACCTTCACGGGCGAGGAGGTAAAGGGGTCTGAAATCTTACCTGGCTTACACCAAGGCCTTCTGATGTGACAGGCCTCAATCATGAGCGAGGTTTCAAGAAGTCGCGCGGAACATTAATTCTCTTTTGCCCTTTTTATCCAAGAGGGCAAAAGGGAATGTGGAAGGCTCAGCAGTTGAGTTGCAGCAAAATATCGGGGTTGAACATTGATTATAATCTGTGATTA
>JAEMON010000002.1:43301791-43312252 GCA_030264115.1 Lygus lineolaris | reverse complement strand
GTTTGCATGTGTCACTTACCTCCGGAGAGTCCGTCATTTGAACGAAGAAGAAAAATTAAACATATAATAATTATTTTGTTTTCTTCTTCGACACTTTAATTATTACTGAGGTGAGAGATACGCAACTACAACAGCCTTTGGGATGAATCAATTCTCATTTGTGGCCTTCCGGTAAACAATAAGGCGCTCTGTTTTTCAGGGTCAAGGTCCCCAACTGATACTCTCGAAATTCTATTAGTTTCATCACATTTAACAAAAATTTGAAAATGACTTTTTTCGCGCTAATTTTGCCATCTAGCCCACTGTGGGCCGTCACGGCGAAAATATAGCACTTTCGTGTGAGGGAAACCAGGTGGTTGTGTTTGGTTGTATTTAATGTTGGGATGAAATGTTGGTTGGCGACGCCAAATATGGTCAAAATACTCACTATTATGCCAAAAAATGAGCTTTTTTATAGTCAAAATTATCTGGGAGTGTGACCATTTGATTCAGCGTCAAAAACAACATGGAAAACGATACCTACTCCCTCAAACCATGAGTAGCCGTAAAATGCCCAATTTTCTCCAAATGTGTCGGAAAACACACGTTTTTTTCGCATAAAATCTCGATTTTCTCAAAAAATTTTCCTCTAAACAATAAAAACTGACTATACCGCTGGAAACCTCTGATTCTGGAGAAGTTTTCTTGATAACTGCCTGGCAATAGATGGCCGATTAGGTGTTGAAACGGGCAGATGAAAAAACGCTAAAAATCAGAAATACACTTTCGTCCTTACTGATCCGTAATTGTAGGCACTGTAAATTCGAGTGGTGTAGCTTCGGGTGAGTTCGTCTTTTATGGGGTTTTCTCCTCTTTCAAAAGGTGTACTTAGATTTTCCATAGGGTGACTATTAGCCATACTATGAGGGGTTAAACGAATAAAGAGCAAAAAGGGACGGAAAAACTTAAAATCCCTATAACTCGAAAACTAAGCGTTTTAACGAAAATTTCTAAGAGACATTTTTTGTTCGTTTTATCCAAGAAATCGACTCCCTGAAGGATGCACACTTAATCGATAGACACCCTGTATACAGGGTGGTCCCAAACGAAACGGACTTACTTTGAGGTCTTAGAGGAAATTTAATGCTGATCACAAAAATATACCATATATTGAGGGTCCCTGAATAAATTCTGACCAATTTTTCCGCAAAAAAAAAAATTTTTTTGACGTTTTTTTAGTGTTCTTGGGCAAAAAAACACGGAAATTATCTTGAAAATCGAAAAACACCTCGAAATAAACGTTGTGTTTTTCGATTTTCTAGATAATTTCCGTGTAAAAACACTAGAAACACGTCGAAAAAAGTGGTTTTTTGTGGAAAAAGTGGTCAGAATTTATTCAGGGACCCTCAATATATGGTCCCAATATATGGATATTTGTGATCAGCGTTAAATTTCCTATAAGACCTCAAAGTAAGTCCGTTACGTTTGGGACCACCCTGTATACACGGTGTCTCACTTTTGGTCGCACCACCGGCTAGGAATCGATTCTACAGGTCATTTCCAAAAAAAATTGTCCTACAGTTTTTAAACCCCTTATTTTTCGAGTTATTTAAATTTTAAGATATTGTTTTTTCTTTTGACTTTTCATCACTAAAACAGCCATAACTCCCCTCATTCACAGTGTGAATTTGAAAAATACCAATACCATTGGAAAGAGCGTTAAATTTCCTAGATGGAAAACCAAAATTTTTCACTAGACGAAATGGGTGAAAAATGAACTCAAAGAGGAAAAATGGCCAAATCTTAAAAATCGCCACTTTCTCTCAATCGCTCATAGGTCCCTGTCATCTGGCATGTGATTTTTGAGCTGTAAGCCTAAAAGTTGCGCCAAAATCTCAGTTTTCTAATGGTGTTCTATGTTTTAATGTTGGTGCACCAATTAAGGGAGTAAATTGTGTTTGAATGCAAAAAAACGTGGGTTCTTCAAGGACTTCGAGTGTTTTAGGGTGTTGACGACCTGACCATGTCATGAGGAGATAAATATCGTTTCCTAGGTAATTTTTCACGCTGAATCGAATAGTGACACTCCCGATTCGTTTTGACAAAAAAGTTTGATAAAAAATTGATTTTTTCGATTAAAAAATAGTGAATTTTCGGACATACCAGCACATCCAACTCATATTTTGTTGAGCTAGTGAACAATTGAGATAAATCTGAGCAATGATTATTTGGTAAAATTCAATCAACACACAAACATTAAAAATATGAATTGGATGTGCTGGTATGTCCAAAAATTCACTATTTATTTTTTTATCGAAAAATGGTGCGACCAAAAGTGAGACACCCTGTATACTTATGGGAAAATGTTGAATTTTTAGGAATCGTTTTAGAATGGTGCGAAACAGATTTCCATGAAGAACATTTTAAAAAATTTGCATTAAGTACTAAAATTTTGAAGCCGTTGCTTCATTTTTTCGAAAATTCGCTAAAATCACCAAATTACTCTCTTATTTAGGAGTTTTATTATTGTTTTCAATTAAAGTACCTACTCAGAATAGATTTTTGGTCGAATTAGAATGGGGGATGGATCAGAAACAGTTTTGAGCATATTTAAATGAGTTTCCATAAAAATCAGATAATGACTTTTTTGAGCTGTGAGATGAAAATAAGAGTTAATTTCAAACCCTGCTTAAAAGAGGTCAATTGGGTGAGGATTTTCAAAAATTCGTCATTCTAGTCATACTGCAAACGAGGACTTTTCAAAGTTATACATCTCGTTCTGCCGACGATAACAACTATGAGAACTGCTGAGTGGTCATTTGGAGGGCGTCCCTGGTGAAGGTGTAGGTGGATCTATACCGCTTCACGTCACATAATTCTTCACGCGTCCGGTCCTTTCTTCACCTGATTCCATCCGGGGTAAAAGGGCGGGCGGGAGGCGGAAAACCGGGGGTGGATGCCGGGGGTGGTTGAGGGGCGCTGGGGGTGGCTGAGGGGCGCCGGGGACGGATCCTTGGCGCACCCTATGCGCAGTCTACCGACCTGCCGCCCCCAGCGCTCCTCAGTTCTTCTCAGCCACCGACCAGCTTCGTGTCTCCGTCCGCCCTATCAGGTACACCCTCATGTTCAAATTTTCGTAAACGGACTTCCTAAATATTGAATTTTCGAACAAAATTGAGCTGCTACAAGATGAGTCTAAAAAGCCGTTCTACCATCATCGAGTTTCACCATAAATAAGCCCTCTTCAGGCCACCCTTAAATTCAACTCAAACAATCCATATTTTGTGAGTGTTTGAGTCTGCTGACAGCGTGTCAGCGAACGTACAGACCTCCACATAAGCTTTAAAAAGTTCCATTGATGCAGCATGAGTTGATGAGAGAATTTTGAAAGAATAATTTTAACCGATTTGGTACGTGATTCTTAGAGGAAATTTCACTCTAATTCCGAATATTATCATTTATGCCCCTATGTTTAACATGGTAATTTACACCAAAAACCTCAAAAACACGTTTTTCCTAAGCGATTTTTGACTCTAAATTGTCAAAATTTGACCCCTTCGAGTACTCCGAAAATTCTGGCTAACGAACTCTTCATTTCTTTTGATATTATTGACATTTTAATTTTGTTTTCTGAATTTTTTATCTCTATTCCATCGTCAGATATCGTCTGAAGTTATACATTATACCTACATATAAAACAAAGTTCCAGTCATGCAGCATGAGTTGATGAGCTTATTTTCAACGAACAATTTTAACCGATTTGGTGGGTGATTTTTATGGGAAATTCCACTCTGATTCTGAATATATCATTATGTCCCTATGTTAGATGGTAATTATGTCCCTAGATGGTAATTTACACAAAAAACCTCAAAAACACGCTCTTTTAATGCGATTTTTGACTATAGTTTCAAAGTTTGAGCCCTTGGGGTACTCCAAAAATTCTGGCCATCGAACTCATCCTTCCTTTTGTTATTATTGACACTTTGAATTGTTTTTGGATTTTTTTATCTCGATTCTGGGGTCAGATATCGTCTGGAGTGACACATATAACAATATTATAATAATATATAGATATACAAAATTCTCAAAAATTTGCATTACTAAAATTTTGAAGCCATTGCAATAGCTTCATTTTCTTCGAAAATTAGCTGAAAGGGTGAAATTACCCTGGTATTTCACCAAGGAAGGTTCCTGGATTTTTGACATTTGAACCGAATTTTTGAAGAAAATAAAGCTATTGCAATGGCCTCAAAATTTTAGTAATGCAAATTTTTGGGATTCTATCCATGGAAATCCGTTCTAAAATGAATATTGTTACGTAGTGTACATTTCACCGAAATTGTTAGCATAGTTCCGGAGTTATGCCTATGACGATAAATTGAATTTTGCGCATGCGCAGTAGCCATCATTTATCCAATTGTGGCAAAATTCGTAGGTGATTTTTTTTTGGATTCAACCCTCGATTACACGAGCGACATCGGACCATTAGAAACTACTGAGAAATCGTAGTTTCAGGGAATTCACGTTTTTTGCGCATGCGCGCACGCTACTAATAATGGAAGTGATGGGGGGCCGTCGTACAATCTCTGAAAAGTTCACCGAAATTAGTCGAGTAGTTCCGGAGTTATGGCTATGATGAAACACATGTAAAAATTTTGCGCATGCGCAGTAGGTTTTACTCATACAATTATGTAGAAACTCGAATGTAATCGTCAACCTCCAACTACCCTCCAAATTTGTGAAAAATGGGTACGTCCATTAGGAACTGAGATACCGGGGTTTGAGGAAATTCACGTTTGCGCATGCGCTCACGCTACTAGTGGTCCGATGGCGATGAAATTCATAGGGGACCGTCACGGGGCTAACCCGCACAATCCCTGAAAATTTAATCAAATTCGGACCTTAAATTCATGTAGTTTTACCGGGGACAAGGAATTGACCACATACAGACAGACAGACACACACGGAACCAAAATTGTTCATAAAGCTGCAAAACGTAAAAAGCAAGTGGAAATTTTGATTTTGGAGGACATTAATTTTTTTGTTTTTTTCATTCACGAAGGTAGGAAGCTTTGTTGTCAGGAAGCAAAAAGGTTCGTCATGCAGCATGAGTTGATGATGCGAATTTTCAAAAAATCGTACTATCCGATTCGGTATGTGATTGTTGTGTTAAATTTCGCGCTGATTCCGAATCTACCATATTTATGTTCTTAAATTTGAGATAATAATTGACACCAAAAACCTCAAAAAACACGTTTTTCCCCTTAATTTTCAAAATGTTGACCCCTTTTTATGTTCCCTGAGAGTAGCTACCTACTAAAAAATATTTCGCCACTGAACTTATCCTTCCTTTTGTTGTTATTGACATTTTGAATTTTATTCTGATTTTTTAGATCGATTTCAGGGTCAGATATTGTCTGGTGGAATAAATTAAAAAAGTATAAATTTCTATAATAGTTTTAGAAAGGCCTAAAAAGATTCCCATGGAGAAAATTTTCAAAAATTTGCAAAACTTAAATTTTAAATGATAACCTCCAAAAAAAAAAAAAAAATTTCCACTTGCTTTTGGTTTATTATTTTCAATAATGAACCTTTGGAATCGAGCACGAAAAAAAATTTTTAACCCCCCCTCAAAATTTGAGGTTTTAGGTACGTTTCAAGATACGTAGAATCCAAAAATCGAATTAAAAAAAAAATCCGTCCGTCCGCCGTCCGCGGCACTTTCCTTAGTTACCATGAACCAAAATTAATGAAATTTGATATACCGGCCCCGTTTGGGGTCTAGTTGTGCCGCGAAGCTTGGCGTTCCCCTCAGTCTTCTCTAAGGTTTAGAAAATAGGGAATGACATTTTCAAAACGCCCTAGCACGAAAATTTCAAATAGGAAGGTATATTTTTTCGATCGATTTAAAATAGAACACAATTTTTAGCGTCGAATGAGACCTTGCGGAGCGTTTTAGGACCAACCGTTCGCTCCCTGTAAGCACGTAAGGATTGAACGAAAAATAGAGCAGAAACGTGGGCGTGAATTGCTTCTTTTTTTTTTCTTTATTAGGCGCTTTCAACCAGTACGGTCATTGACGCCAAACAAAAGGTACATAAATTGAGCATTAGGTACAGGTAATAAAGTTTAAATCATATTTCATAGTAGAGAGACGAGGATTTCAGTAACAGGAACAGTTTGTCAAAGTAGGTGGAGTCATTTCCCAATAATTCGTGAATTGCAATTCTTCCCGAGTAGGCAAAATCTCCGTTCAAATATCAGCTGTTCAAATGCAGCTTTCTTTCGATTCCACCGAACCAAGTTTGTTGTTTACTTTCAGAAGCTTCCTTAGTTACTGAATTTCATTAAGAATGAATGATACAACTCTCCGATAATAATAATTACAAGAAGGTACCTACTCATTGTCGCCAAGAGATGATTGTGAACCTCGCGATAAGTGGGTATTTTATGTCAATAGGATCTTTGTAGATGGGCGATCTATACAGAAAATAATAAACCGTTGTGTAATAATTTGCAGCGTTTTGCGTTTCAGAGCTGTTCAGGCTTGGCTGAAGCTTAGAATGTTTTCGTTTTTGCTCTTATTATACAGATTTCAACGGATGGGGAATTACCATCAATTTTTTTAAATTGTTTTTTCCTGATAATAACTGGTAATAATACGTCTATGGAGTTCAGCACGCGTCCCTCCATTCAATTTCCATCACTTCTCCGACATTGATAAGGTCAGTAGATCGTTTTGACAGTCTGCTCGGTACTTTCTCACTACCCTCGATCGATCGATTTTTCTCACTACCCTACGATCGATTTTCGGATTCCCCGGATGTCAGTCAGATCTCCTCTTCTCTTCGGAGTGCCATTCTCCCCCACAAATTACCTTCTAAATCGCCCCCTTCATCGCCTTCCTCGGTCTGCCAACCTGCTTCTTCATCTGTATCCTGATTTTGATTTTTTCTGTGATTCCCTCTCAAAGTTAAAAACTATAATTTCTTCATCCTCCAACTTGAATATTGTCTTCTAGGTGTGTGCCTCTTGGTGTGTAACCTACTATATTACTTCGAAAGTTCTATTATTTTTTTTGGTGATTACTCAAGCGCATTATTTTCATTTCATTCGTCACATTTTTCTTGTAACCTCTGTTCAGCTGTCATTTATTCGTTTGTAATTGGGTTTGTCCCGTGAAAATCCAATAAACAAATAAACAATAAACAAATAAACAAACCCTCCTCGACTTCATTCATAAATATAACAGTTTGGGGAAGCCACTCATCCTGCAGGTCCCCAGTATTTTATAAGGTCCTTTGATGATGGGATTTTCGTCTCTCGATCCACTTTGCATTGGAGAACATTCTCTTTGAATGCCTTCTATCAAACTGACTTTTCATTGACCGATTGTAACTGACTGGAATTGGTCGGTATTTTCCGTCTCTTCAATCAAAATTATCTTCATTGATACCGAAATTCACGTCCACTGGGGGTTTTGTCTTGAATCTTGGGAAGCACCCTAACGTCACGCGATAAAATCTATTGGAATTGTTCGCTACAGCATCAAGACGCTCCTTTCAACCTCCTCAAAAATTGGGATACAGTGAGAAAAACTGTTCAATGAAACCGATATGTAATAAATTGCACCGTTTTTGAAGTTATACTTCTTTGCGCCCGTTAGACACATTGGGATGGGATGTTGGTCGAGAAACCGCGTCACGCTCAAAAGGAAGAACAAATTTTCGTCACGCTCAAAGGAAGAACAATCGACCGATTGTACGTGCTTTCCCCCTCGAGGATCCCGTTTTTTGGACTCGTCCGCGGCCGAAGCATGTTGTTTATATTTTACGTACGTGCTCTGATGTACCTGATATCTGATTGATGTATGTGATGTATGTATGTATGTATGATGATCTGGTCCGACGCATACTATGTATGTATACTCCGTATGTGTGTATCCGTGGTACCTATGTGTCAATTTTTCCATTCAATCAATGAATTGATGAATTGATGAATTGAATGGATGAATTTCAGTCAATTTTTCAAATGAACAAACAGAGCCATTGATACATTTTCTAAAAGACAAACTACCTAGATTTGGTAATGTCGAATGACAAGAATCAAGGTACGACCAGATACGGAACGACCATTGATGCTGTATTTAGTAGATATCTTGAAAAGTTTGAGTCTAGAATATATGTTAGTTACTTTAGTTATCATAAGCCAATTGTGTCTTTCTTGGAATATATTGAATAATATTGAAAAATGTCTTATACTTCATTTACAAATCCTGTCCGTTTGTGTGCGTGAGTGGGTGTATGAGAATGGCCAAAGAAGTATAACTTCCACCGTCTGGTCCGACGCAGACCCGTTTTTATGATTCGCAGTAAATTCTGCTTCCTCACTACCAAAGAAAGGAAGCTATGTATTCGTGCAAGAAATTAAAAAAAATTGGTGTCCTCCAAAATCAAAATGTCCACTTGCTTTTTACGTTTCACAGCTTGCTGGACAATTTTGGTTCCGTGTCTGTCTGTCTGTCTGTCTGTCTGTCAGTCTGTGGTCAATTCCTTTTCCCAGGCAAATCTATGTGGAGATGTGGTCCGAATTTGATGAAATTTTCAGGGATTGTGCGGGTTAGCCCCGTGACGGTCCCCTATCAATTTCATCGCCATCGGACCACTAGTAACCTGAGCGCATGCGCAAACGTGAATTTCCTCAAACCCAAGTATATCAGTTTTAATTGACCAATTTCGCTCAAATTTGCAGGTTAGTTGTTGACTGACTCCAAAACAATAACCTATGAATTTCGTCACGATTGGATCAGTAATAGCTACTGCACTGCGCAAGTGCAAACTTGAACTTTGTTGTCATTGGCGTATCTCCGGAACTACTCGTCCAATTTCGGTGAAATTTTCAGGGATCACACGAGTTAGTCCCTGGAGGGTCCCCTGTGGATTTCATCGCCATCGGACCACTAGTAGCATGTGCGCATGCACAAACGTGAATTTCCTGAAACTACGATTTCTCTGTTCCTAATGGACCGATTTCGCTCTGATTCGGTGGATAGTTGGAGGTTGACAATTACCTTCGAATTTCAACACGATTCTATCAGTAATACCTACTGCGCAGGCGCAATTTTGAAATGAGTTTCATAGCCTTAACTCCGGAACTACTCGACCAATTCTATTGAACTTTTCATAGATTGTACGGCGTAGCCCCAACACAGTTCCCTATTAATTTAATAGCCATCGGACCATTAGTAGCGTGTAACGTACATAAATACGGTAACGTAAATTTCCTGAAACTACGGTTTCTCAGTTCCTAATGAACGGATTTCGCTCAATTTCGGAGGTAGTTGTGGGCTGACTCCAAGACAATCACCAATGAATTTCGCCTCAATTGGATAAGTGATGGATACTGCGCATGCGCAGACTTGAAATTTACTGTCATAGGCATTCTCCTAACTTTCCTACCGATTTTGCTGAAATGTTCACTAACTGACTTTATACGTCCATCTTACAAAAGTGAGGAAGCTATACTGACCATCCAACTTGGCAGACGTTTTTATATCGCGAGCATTTCTATCCAACTTGCTCAAGGAATGGCTTGTTGGTTCAATCGCTTGCATGAAACAAGTGTTTGAACCTTTGATTCATACTTCGCCTTTATTAGAATCTACTACGATTACACGAACGCCATTGGCACTTCCGGAATCAATGCATGTTTGTCATTAATTTCAAATTTTACCCATTTTGCCAATTACAATACATTACAGCTTGTTTCATGAGTTAAACTTAGTCATTTACACGGCACAAACTGTACTCTTATAAATGGGGAATTACCAATTTTAAAAAAATGTTTTTTTTCCGAAAGAATCTGACTCAAAAGAAACAATAATGAAGTCGTGAGGCAAAAATAGTGTATCAGTAATTTTAGAAAATTTATTGAAATATTTATTTATTGTAATTTGGGGGAAAAGTGACGTTGAAGATGGTGTCGTCTGTCATTGGCCAATTCCGTCCAAGATGCCAACCGAACAAAACGAAACACAAAGCCCATCACTGTTTGGGCTCCTGATTAGTGAGGATAGAATTTACATAATCAATAAATTTATTGAATTGACGATTGATTGTTTGATTTTGTTGGTTTGGTCTGATTGATTTTGTTGGTTAGATTTTTTTGATTTATTGATTTTTTTACGATATTGATTTTTGAACAAAACGAAACACAAAGCCCATCGCTGTTTGGGCTCCTGATTAGTGAGAATAGAAATTACATACCTAATTAATAAATTTATTTAATTGATGATTGATTGGTATATTTTGTTGGTTTGGTTTGAATAATCGATTTGATTTTTTATTTATTTATTGATTTTTTAACCGATTTTATAGTATTTGTTTTGTATTTTTTCTTTGTTTTTTTTTGTTTTGTTTTTATATTGATCGATTTTTTTTTTAATTTGTTGATTTTTTTTCGTTGTTTGATTGATTTTGCTTC
>JAEMON010000002.1:43211903-43225080 GCA_030264115.1 Lygus lineolaris | reverse complement strand
TTAGCACTACAGGTTTCGCCCCTTGGTGTTAACACAAAACAGGTAAGGTATTATTTAATATTACAAGTAACCTCAATCGAATTCAGAGCCAATCATAATGAAAATAATAATTCTTTGAGCCAAGTGTACTACACCAAGTACTACTATATAATACATAAAATCAGAATCATGTCAGAATTGGCCTAATAATATTAACACGGTATAATGATGGTATGAGTGGAACCTTTTTAAAATGTATACTAAACATGTATACTAGTAAAACATGTAAAATCTAAATCTAAAAACATTTAGTAGAAAAAAACGATTGAGGTGTCAAATGTTTATGAAATTTCGCGTAGAATCCGAATCTGCAATAAAAAATGGGGGTTCCCATTTGAAAATTAGTTAAAAATTAGTGAAGTTACTATTTGAAATTTTTCTTTTAGGCTTGGAAATTACGGAGATAAATGCCTGGTCCATTAAATTTTGTCCACCCTGTATATATGTATAATACATACACATATAAAAAGTGTTAAATTTCAGGAATCGTTTTAGAATGGTCTGAAACGGATTTTCATGAAGACAATTTTCAAAAATTTGCATTACACAAATTTTGAAGCCATAGCAATAGCTCCATTTTCTTCGAAAATTCGCTAAAACGCAGAGAAAAGCGAGTTCTCTATACAATAGCCACGTGGCCCTCGCCATCATTCCACGTGGCCTCCTCCTCCTCTTTACCGCCTTTCATTGGAGAAAACCGCGGCTCCTTTCGGGTTTCATTCCTCCTTTGACACCCCAACTAAATGGACTTTTATTCCCGCTCCCCTCCCGGAGGGACTAACAAACCATCACCCATTATTCAGATGTTATCTGCACTTCCTCCCTCTCTCACTCCATCGCTCCCTCTCTCACTCACTCCCTCCCTCATTCCCTCTCTCACTCACTCCTCCCTCCCTCGTTGAGGGAATTGTAACTCCCAGGCGTCACCCCCCCTCTCGAATCATTCCTCCAACCCAGACGTTTTAAAAAGAACTTATTCACTGTCGTAAATAATGGCTCCTCAGAGAAAAAAAAGTGAAAAAATAAAACGGAAAAAAGGGGAAGCGTTTTCTTTTTTAATCCTTCATCACTTTTCCGATCCTCAAACAACGATTTGCAAAATTAAAGCCGTCATTCAATTACGCCGAATTTTCTTATTTACTTTCCTGGGCGATCTTTGTATCTGTTATAGTCAGAGACGGGTAGGGTAAAGGCACCAGTTATCGTCAGGTGTAAATATGGAACCAATGTCCGTCACTTCCGATTTCGTTCTCATATAATAAGAGTTTGGCACCACCTAGGGATTTACAGCTGGCGCCATTTGATAGAGCAGGTTTTCGTTAGCGAATTTTCGACAAAAATGAAGCTATTGCAATGGCTCCAAAATGTGAATAATGCAAATTTTCGAAAATTTAACATATGGTACGTATATTCGGGATCAGCGTGAAATTGCCTATAAGAATCACCCATCAAGTCGATTAAAATGATTCTTTGAAAATTCGCTCATCAACTCGTGCTGCATGAATGGGACTTTTTTGGTTTCCAGTCCTCGAAAAAATCAAATCAGCGTTGCCAATTTTCAGTTGGTGATAAGAGGAAATCCTGATCAGTTCGTGAAAGCTGCACTCCAAGAGGTGCCTTTCGAATCTAGCCTTTTTTACCTTCCCAAGTAGCGTTTTTTACATTTCTTTTCATTTGAATTGTTTCTCTATACTTCATAGCTTGTATTCAAGCCTTTTTAGCGTTCTAATTGACAAGTTTAAACGTTTTTCGGCGATGACGAGGACTGAGGTCATGAAAGTATGTTTTATCCAATTATCTTCGCATGTGACAAGTTGTTGAATATCAACCATTTTCAAATGAAGTGCGAATAATATCTCAGCACCCAACTGCACTTAATTTGAGCAAATTATTTCCAAATTACCACGATTGAAAAATACGAACAGAAATTGAGTTATATTTGAGAATGAGGATAACTGGTGCATTCGTTGAGGAACACTGGATTCCTCTTGACGATAGCTGGTGCATTTTCTGACGAACACTGGATTCCTCATGACGATAACTGGTGCATTCGTTGACGAACAGTGGATTCCTTCTGTCGATAACTGGTGCATTTTTTTTAACGAACACCGGATTCCTCTTGACGATAACTGGTGCAATTTTCTGACGAACTCTGGATTCCTCTTGACGATAATTGGTGCATTCGTTGACGAACACTGGCTCCCCCATGACGATATCTGAAGAAAAAAACCAATAATGAGTTTTATTGCACTAAAAGCATCATAATATAGTTTTTCTGAAAAATTGATGGTTTAGGTAATCGAAACTTGGATTGCTGGCGATTCGAAAAAGACCCAGAGTTGAAGGATTGGTGGTAAAATAAGGAAGAAATGAACGAAATAGGAGGATGCGAATTTGATAAGGCGTGACGATAACTGGTGCCTTTACAATAAATGCACCCGCATTTCACAGGTGGTATCTTGTAACAGTTGTATGAAAGGACCATTTTAGAGTGTTAAATCGCACTTATCACACAATCAGCCGCGAAGGAAGAATCTTCCTAGCAATTACATATATGAATAAAATTGTGCGTAAACAAAGAAATCGTTCCAATTCATTGATTTCATACTCATTGGAGGTGAATACGTCTACAATGGCTACGTAAAAAATATAATGGTGAAGATGTGTGCGTCATCCCTTAATATTATTTTTTATCATTTTTGCAGGTAATTTCAAACCCAAGCTAACCAGAGCAGCATCGCCTATTTCGTAAGTAATTGCTATACCTACATTGTGCTTCATGAGACGCCCCCCCCCCCCTTCATTTTCCTCAGGAAGCGAGTTAGAAAAAAGTTTCAAACGGTAACTCGTAACTCCCAATGACTCATGGCCTCAAAACCAAAATCGAACTTTCATGAAAATATCTGTTTTTTCGAATGGAAAACCCCAATTTGTATTGCAGATTCGGATTCTACGCAATATTATTTCATGAACAAATTAACCCTCATTCGACATTTTGGGTGGACAAAAATACGCTCCAAATGTGCCCAAAAAGCCAGAAAATGAGTCTTTAGTGTGGTAAACTACCAAGTATAAAACATATTTTTTCAAGCTGAATAACGAGGAAAACAAATTATGTTAATTTTTCGATTCAAGCCTCAAAATTTCAAATTTTTATTTAATTTCTGGGATGCTCAATTTCTTACAAAAACGAACAATATCACCACGTACTTAATTCAACGTGAAAATACAAAATCATGTATCATAATTGGTAGGTATTTCACAACATTCAAAATACCTACTCGATTTCTTGCTTTTAGGGCAGATTTGGAGCGTATTTGTAGACGTTTCTGCCAACTCAAAATTTCGAGTGAGGGGTGATTTTTCATGAAATTTCACTAAGTATCCGAATCTGCGATTAAACAAAAATGGGGTTCTTATGTGACAAAAAACAATGTTGGGGTCGGATATTCGACTTATTAGACATTTTCATGAAATTTCGATTTTGGATTCGAGATCTAGGAACGTGAAGAACTCAGTAAGAGGGAAGTTACCATTTGGAACTTCTTCCAACTCGCTTCCCTAGGAAAATGGAAGCGTAGATTGTTATATAAATATAGCGTATTTTTGTAAGCAATGTTACGATGCAAGTAGTCCTTATACCTACCCCAGGCCTTCTAGGACTCTCAGAGGAAAGTTTTGCTATAATTTCAATTTTCTCACCGTTTATGTATTTTGGGTCGCTGAACACAAGTTTGAAGTTTCTTGCTAATTTTGTTTTTTTCCTCACTTGGTCCAAAAGTTGGTACTTTCTTCAGTTTTTGGCGTAGGTACCTGTATCTCAAAAAAGGAAGCGTTTTATCAACAAAACCAAACAGTATATATACCAAATTAAAGACATAAATATAATAATAATACAACATTATTTTGTGGAAGCAACAGTTTCGCCGTTAGAGCGCGCAAAAAATCGGCCAATTTTCTCGAATTTGGACATTTCAAAATGTCTTCTACTTTTATGTTTTTTGGGTCGCTGAACACGAATCTGAGGGTTTTGGGCCAAAATGTTGCCCACAACTTGGTTAATTTGGCACTTTTAGCTCAAATTTTGCCCCTCAGTCGATCAGTTTTTGGCCTAAGAAAGCGTTTTACGTCAAGATCTATCTATAAAACTTCAAAGTAGACATTATTCGTCGATTAGGGAATATTTTCTACTTCAATGTTTTATAGATAGATCTTAACGTAAAAACGCTTTTTCTGAGTTATGTTTTTTGGGTCGCTGAACACGAATTTGAGGGTTTTGGACCAAAATGTTGCCCAAAACTTGGTTAATTTGACACTTTTTGGTAAAATCTTGGCACTTTTTCTTAGGTTTTGGCATAAGAAAGCGTTTTTAAGTGAAGATCTCTCCATAAAACTTTAATGTAGACATTATCCTTCGAGTAGGGAATTTGGTCTACTTTATTGTAAAAACGGTTTCTTTCTGAGATAGAGGCCAAAAACTTCCGGGCAGAGTTTTTGCTAGCAAACTTCAAATTCGTGTTCAGCGACCCCCCCCCCCCCCCCCCCCCCCCCCCCCCCCACACACACACACAAAATAATAAAGGGCAAGAAAATTAAAAATATAGCAGAAATTTCCACTGTACCCCCTTTTTTGGCTTAGAATGTCCGGCCTATTAGTTAACCTCAATCGTTACCTACTTCAAAGTTTCGTAGGTATGTTCCCAAAGCATAATTCTTTCCCAGTATAATTAGGTTCAATATTATCCTGTTTATAATCACTTCAATTTTGGTTGAAAATAATATCAAATAAGGATTGAGGGAAACTAATTAATTAGGACTGATGAATTATTCGTCAGCTTTGATCTGATAATTATTTCAGAATTGGGGAACCGTAATTATTCAGGTCGCTCATTTTTTCAACAAAGACTTTTATTTCTCTCATGAAAAATGAATAGGATCGTTAAGAAATACGAGAGACAAATAAATTCCTTTCCGTTTCCGAAATTGAGCTGAACGAAAGTAAGAATCGTCATATTTCAATCCAAAGACAGCTTGACTCTTGAGAATCCCCGGTAATCCGTACTTCTCAGAAAGAAAATAATTTTTATTAATGATGTCTGAGGGAAGCTTAGACTAGTGAAACTTCTAGAGTGAAGCAAAACTCGCAATCAAGATTTTCTCTGGTTCCTTTAATTTGAAGTACCTAATTTATATGAAGCAAGTTTTTCTTCCCTTCTCAGCAGTGGCTTACTTTTATGAATATGAAAAGCTTCTTGTTTTGAAGAGTTATTATTCTCAATCCACTTGCTACTGAATTCTGAATTATTCAAATTACCACTAAACAACTAAGTATATATAATGCCGACTTCAGGTGCTTAACTTGTGAAATACAGTACTAATTAATTAACTAAGAGAGAGACCACCAAATAAATTTTGAACTTTCTTTGAAAAATGTATAATAATGAGTAAAAATGAGTTTAAAAAGGTAGTTAATTTAGCAAAATCTACAGGCAGACAGGGAACCAAAATGTTCAGGAAGCATTGAAACGCAAGAAAATTTGTGGAAATTTTGACTTTGAGGACACAACTTCTCTCGCTTTTTTCATGAAAATAGGTTTTTAACTTCAAATTCCGAATTTTCCAAACCGAATTTAGAATTTCCCAAACTAAATTCAGAATTCTTCATTTCACATTCGTATTTTTTTCAACATTTCAAAGCACATATATATTCACCTAAACAAATTCTAAATTTGAAATGTAAAATTTGATTACTGAATTTGATTAGGAAAATTCCGAATTTTGTTTGGAACATTCTGGACTTGGAAAACCTGTAATAAGGCTTGCCTAGGTGGCCGAAACTGGGAAACAGGATATTTTGCATCTTGTATAGAGTTGCAGTGGGACTTGATGGCTGGAAACAGGACTGTCCTGCGAAAAATCATAGGGAAGAGAACTATAATAGTAGGACCTGTCCTGTTCTGTGGCTGTGGCGTTCCTGGCCAGACCACTGTGAGAAGAAGACTGTGAGAACTGTGAGAAGTTCGACCAAAGACCTTCTTCAAGGGCAGTTCTGTGACTGAGAGCACAAGCTTGGTGGAGGTTTGGCAACCGAGCAGTTCTTAGAACCTAACAGGGTGGCTCAGAGCCTTGAGGTTTGAAGATAGCTGGCCTGTGATTGGCCGACGTCAGGTCACAACATGTTCTCTCCCCAACCGTCGCTTGTTGGCACATTTCCCATCATTTATCCAGTTTATCTTCAGCACTGGTTGCACGTCGAGTGTGAATGATCGTTGGTGACTATTTTCCATGACTTTATTCAGTGTATGAAAATGTCCAGGTCTGTATCTGTATGAATGCATGACAACTGGATGAGTGCACCTCGCGACGGCACGTGGCTTCCCCGGCGCGTTCGGCTCTGAGTGCATCGTCATTTTGTTCCGCTACGTTTTGGAACACCGCTGTTCCAAATTTTGTGAAGTGTAAATCAAGTGAAGAAAGTGAAGTTCATGTATCTGCATCACACAGTCGCAGCTCATTAGAGAATCACGTCCAAGTTGGGTGCCTTGATGTCCCAAGGTAAAAATTGTTCAAAGAGTTGTGTTCTAAGCTTCTAAGTTACCATTATCCAATCATAAAAAAACCATCATAAAAAAAACCTTGAAAATTCACGTTTTCGTCCAATGGAACTGCCCAAAATTATTTGTGTATGGAAGAAAAGATGAAGACCTGAGATTTTTCAAAGTTTTCCGTTTTGTGCGTTCATGATTAAAAAAGTCAAGGAAATGGAAAACTTAAAAAAAATCACCAAAAATCATGGTTAATGTGTTGGTGACCTGCTGTTGGTCTTGTTTGACGAAGAAGTCTCAGGTCTTCAACTTTTCTTCTATACACAAATAATTTTGGGCGCAAATAAAAATCGCGCTCGTTTCATCGAATTTCATCCTATCTACTGCATTCTAAGTTGAGAAAAAACGGAAAAAATAAATTGCTGATCCCCCTAATACGGACAAATATAACCATTTTTAAATCAAATTTAACCACTTTTTTGGTGGAACTGTTATAGAATTCAAGTGAATGGTGGAGTTTCAAAATAAGTTATACTTACCGATTTTGTGGGGGCGACGCACAGTGGGGCAAAATGGTCATTTTGTGGCAAAACTTTGCTTCGCTCCAAATGTATAGGTAATTTTGCTCTGATTCCGAATATACCACATGTTCCTATACCTAAAATAGCATATTACCTGGGCAAACATAAAAAAAAAAAAACTGGAATTTTCACGTTTTGGACGATTGGAACCGCCAAGAATTATTTGTGTATAGAAGAAAAGTTGAAGGCCTGAGACTTCTGCGTCGAATGAGACCAACTCCAGGTCACCAACACAGTAACTATGATTTTTGGTGATTTTTCAAGGTTTTCCGATATTTGTGTTCAAGACTAAACAAGTCAAGGAGATGGAAAACTTTCAAAAATCACCAACAATCATGGGTACTGTGTTGGTGACCTGGAGCTGGTCTCATTCGACGCAGAAGTCTCAGGTCTTCAACTTTTCTCCTATACACAAATAATTTTGTGCGGTTCGAATCGTCGAAAACGTGAAATTTCCAGTTTTTTTTTAAGTTTGCGCAGTTGACTTGCTATTTTAGGTATAGGAACATTTATGGTATATTCGGAATCAGCGTGAAATTTCGTATAAGAATCACCCACCAAATCGGTTAAAATTATTCTTCGAAAATTCGCTCATCAACTCATGCTGCATGAATGGAACTTTTTTTCTCATCCATCCCTTCACTGTACATTTTGCAGAATCGAATGATTCGAATGGAGAAAGTTTAGAAACGGATTCCCAGTTGTCCACCTCCCTCAACATTCTCACAACATTGTTCCGATGACAAATTTTCGAATTGCGCCCTTAATAATTACAAACTGTCAACCGAACTAATGACAAAGTTTTGATACCTAATGATGGTAGAGGCGGTAGAAGGGATGGAGGGGGTCGTCAGTAATTAATTGACGTTGTTGGTCAAAGGCTTTTAGTTACGTAGCCTGAACGAGGAGCGACGTCAATTCAAATAATTACGTTGAGCTGTAAATTCAGTTTCGACTCTGTCCTGATGATTAAAGGGTTTAATTTGGGCGATTGCGTTATCTCACTGGAATGTTAGCAACCCATTGCACATAAATATATTATATTAGGTACCTAAGTTACCTTGGAATTTTTCAAATTTTCAGAAATAGTTAACTGTAGGGTTTTATATTTTATTTTTAAGAACAATTACAGTGCGGCAATGACATGGTTATATGTTATACGTTGTTACATGAATGGGGTCTGCCCATGATTTTTTTTTACAATTTTTATTGAAAGGGAATCGATTCAAAATGGCCAAAGTGGGGATATATCATAATTATGTGGTCTCCCTATTTTTTTTTTTTGTTTAATCGACGAAGAGAAATGTGAACGTTTGAAGAAATGCGCGCGGAAATGGAGCGCGTTGATTGGTCGAAGCGCATCCATGCTGACTACGTATAATATCCACGAACGGTTTTTGAAAGGGACAGCAGGGGTGTGGCGTACGAACCTCTGAAGGTACGTACGTCACACCCCCCCCCCCCCCCCCCTCCCCCCCGCGCAAAATTCAAAACGTTCCATTTTAACATTACGATTTCTGCGCCCACATGGAGTTTTCTGTCCTGATAAATAGTGTTTACTAGTCATGGCAACTCACATAACATAATTAATGGGTTTTTTCCAATTTTTATTCCTCATGCGCAGACCCCATTATGAAGATGAGAGGCATGAATAGCATTTTAAAGTAATAAATAACGTGGGCACAAATGAGAAATAAGTGTTTCGAGTCACTTAAAATAGTTTGAAAAAACTAGTCAGAAAAAACCGTCGCAAATTCATACAACTCTTATTTCGGACGACCAAAGTGGAATAACACCATTACCAGCTTTACCCTATTTATTTACCCCTATTTATACACCCCTTTTTGCCCTAATTTGTCCGGACTAGAAGAGCATTTGAGTCAGAGTTGGGAACATTTTTAATTATAAATAAGGATGTGAATTAATTCACATCATGATTTGTTTGTGAATGTGAATTGATTCATACTTCACATGTCTGTAAATGTGAATGTGAATTAATTAACATTCACAACTGTAAATGTGAAGTAATTCACATTCAAAACTTTTTCTATAAATTAAATTAAATTCACAAAAATTTGTGAATAATTCACAAAAAATGTAAATAACTACAAAAAAACCTGTGAATTTTTCTTAATTCGCAAATACATCTGTGCATTTTTTAAATTCACAAATAATTTGTGATTTTTTTTAAAATTCACAACTAAATATGTGCATTTTTTTAAATTCAGAATATAGGTATATAATTATGCGATTTTATTTCTAATTTAAGGCGAATTAAAATCAAATTCGCGGTAATAATTACTCCATTATTACTGGAATTATTCCATTTCTGGCGGGTCCGCTGACCAGCAACTTTGTAATACCTACTCTGAGAAAAACCGATGATTATAGTTTTCGTGGCAATCCTTTACTACCACTTAATTTTTCCTTCAGCGCTCCTATTAACTTCAGAACGATCATTCTGGCAACATCATAGACAGTGAGCAAACAAAAAAAAAAAAAAACCAGTTCCAGCCATGCAGCATGAGTTGATGACCGAATTTTCAGATTTCTCTTCATGGATTTTGAACAGAGTAACCAAAACCAAATTTTCTTGACCCACAGGTTTCTGTGGAAACCTATAAAAATTATATTCATCGGTTTTTCTCTGAGTAGGTAGGTATCACAAAGTTGCTGGTCAGCAGACACACTTAAGCAATTTAAAAAAATTCACATATATACCTATTTGTGAATTTAAAAAAATTCACAGGTTTTTTGTAATTATTTACATTTTGTGTGAATTACTCACCATTTTTTTGTGAATTTAACTTAATCTACATAAAAGGTTTTGAATGTGAATTAATTCACATTCATATTTACAAATTGATGACGTATGAATTAATTCACATTCATATTTACGAATTGGTGAATTATGAATTAATTCACATTCACATTCACAAACAAAGCATGATATGAATTATTTCACAACCTTATTTTTAAATAAAAATGTACCCAACTCTCAGTTGAGTGCGTCTACGGATTTCCATGGATAGGCCAGGGAATTTAGACATGAAAAAAGGGCCAACCTTGCAATAATTCTGACTTTGTTTTTGACTTTTGCATATTGTTAGGACCTATTTGAATAGTATAAAACCAAGTTTGCAGCTTCGAAAAATGTGGGCTAACTTTTTGGTGCTCGGAAAACCTCGAAATTTTTTGACTAGTTTCAGTTTTTGGCCCAAAACCCCCAGAAGGGAGCTTCCCACGAAAAAAGTTACACGTACCTTTTTTAAAGAAGATAACATTTGCTACAATTTTAGACCAACAGAAGTTTTAAAGGTCAGATAGAACACGAGATATCGACTTCCAAAAATTGGCTATTTTTTCCAAAAAGTTCAAATTTAAGTTTCAGTCATGTTTCGAGTGGAATTACGGCTACAATACTCATCATAAGAAAAAAGTCATCGGGGGTGAAGTTGTAGAGAAGTTATTTAAATTTCATTTAAGCCCATCTGGACGCCTGTAGGCCCAATAGTTCCAAT
Source organism: Lygus lineolaris (assembly GCA_030264115.1). NCBI lineage: Eukaryota > Metazoa > Arthropoda > Insecta > Hemiptera > Miridae > Lygus > Lygus lineolaris. The sequence continues at coordinate 43,214,394 of JAEMON010000002.1, read as the reverse complement.
TTAAACTTGAAAAAACCAAAATTGGAGAAATTGGGTTTTTGAGAAATTGAGCTGGAAATGTTCTATGCCGATTCTAATGGTAAAGAAAGGGATAAATCAACTAATCATCATTAAAATTCATGCTTGAAGCAAAATTAATGAGTTTCCACCAATTAATACCAATTCTACCAATTAATACATTACTTATTCGAATAGTTTCAGTTTTTGCCCCAAAACCACCAGAAGGAAGCTTCCCACGAAAAAATTTACACACCTTTTTATAGTAGATAAAATTTGCTACAATTTGAGAGGAGGGAATCTTCAAAAATTAAAACCTACCCAAAATGTCATCGAAAATTCGCTAAAACCACGAGTTACTAAATGCACTTTTTATTGATTTTTTTATTTATGTAATCGAGAGACAAGACATCGGCAAGACATTGATTCCGAGACCGAGACTGAGGGTTCTACGGGAGTAGAAAGAACAGGATGAAATACAACTGTTGTAATATAAAATAGAACCTCGATAAGTTGACCAAATGACCACTCAAGTTCGATATAGTGGTGTTCAACTTATCGGGGTTCTATTTCATATTACAACACTTGTATTTCATCCTGTTTTTTCTCGGTTGTACTCCGGTGCGATATTGAATCCAGGAAGGATAAAACAATATCTTCGCCCGTCCGAACTTTCATCTCGTCGAGTTCAATAAAATGGGGTAGATGGATTCGAACCGATATCCCACTGAAAGCCGCTTCATGCGAATATGTATCCCAATCAATCAATACTTCGAGCGAATAAGAATACGGTCGGGTCGATTCGTCGGTGCTCGCAAAAAGGCAGTTTCTATGATAAATCAACATTTTCCAGCGGGTGCCTAGCAGGCCTTGTCGGTGGAATTATTGATGAAAGTATTGAATCGAAAAGAACAAAAGGACCGAGAGCCGACGCGGTATTTGTTGTTAACCGCTACGTGGAAACGCGGATTTACCGTGGAACATGAAAATCCGTTTTTCGTGGGCCTTGTCGCAGAAGGGAGAAAAAAAATATACCTGCCGTTTTATTCATGTTGTGATGGAATTGATCATAAATGCAACAAAAACCGCTGCAAAAGTTCTACACTTGTACCTGTACCTATTGTTTCTACATAAAGCTACCTATCCAGATTTAAATACATTTCATTCGTTAGGTGCTGCTATAATATACGCGCCCCTCTGCTGGGTGCTACAATACCTCGATACTTCGTTCTTTGTTCGTATTTTGAAAAATTCTCAACGATACATGTTGCTAAATTTTTTATCGTATTTGCCTCTCTTAAATACCGGAGAATTCTACAGCTCAACAGACATAAACATGGAATACATAAATACATATCATGGAAGACATATCAATGGCTTCGTTGTGACAAGCAGGCCTATTGGAAACGCTGTCCGAAAAAGTCCCATTCATGCAGCATGAGTTGTTGAGCGAATTTCCAAAGAACCATTTTAACCGATTTGGTGGGTGATTCTTATTGGAAATTTCACGCTGATTCCAAATATATCCCATGTTGCTATATTTAAATAGCTAATTAGCTGCAAAACCGACAAAACCCTGGAAAATCCACGTTTTGGACAATTGGAACCACCCAAAATTGTCATGTAAAAAAGAAAAGTTGATGGTCAAATGAGATCTGCGCAGCTTTCCAAGCCCGGTGATTTTTCAAAGTTTTCCGTTTTTTCGGATTTTTCAGTCTTGAATAGGTACAATAAAGTCGAAAAACGGTTTGGGAGGACTACGGCCCTGATGGGATGATGCAAGATTCGTATTTTGATTGAGAGAGAAATAGAGAGAGAGAGTTTATTTCTGCCATTATACAGCCAGTACATTGCAGTCGTCATTAAAGAAAATATAAATTTACGTTCATCCCATATCCGAAACAATAATAACAATTAGGCAAATCATTAACAATCCAAGCCTCACATTTTTTAATAGGTAACAGTAGGAGATCAACGAAAAACCTCGTACTATAATTAATAAAACGAAGACGACAATGATGATTCATCCAAAGAACTAATCTAAATAGGAGTAAGAAAATCACAGATTGTTGTACGCAGTATTTATACTCGCATAGTAGAATAGTTTATAAGCACGAGTGCTGGGATGAAAATTCCTCGGCAGACTATACAAGATTTCTTAAGTCTAAATGAAATATCTAATAAAATCAGCAAATCACACAGGAAACTATACTTCTACCAATAATTTAACAACTGAGCTTAAAAATTTGTCTTTATAGTAGAACGCGTTTGCTTTTAGATAAATTGATATGGACTTCTTAAAACTTGCAGTATTCTGTTCTATCATTTCCGATGGTAATTCGTTATAAAATTTGATCGCCCAGTAGTTACAGAATTTTGACATCTTTTCAGCCTGTTACGCTTAACAACCAGATCATTTTTACCACGAGTATTGTGATTATGTATCTCGTTTCTTCTCAGCCAATCATTTGTATTCTTATGTACCATGATAAGG
>JAEMON010000002.1:43097158-43113842 GCA_030264115.1 Lygus lineolaris | reverse complement strand
TGCAATAGCTTCATTTTCTTCGAAAATTCGCTAAAAAGTAATGGATGTGATGCTAAAATTGCCTGCCGCACAGTCGTAGGATATTCTTAACACTAACTATTGTCGTCTGTTTTTTTAGGTCAATATTGTATATTACACATACAGTGTTGTCTCTTACACCCTGCATTGACAAAAACTGAGTTTAAATTGAAGTTTAAAAAGTTAAAATAGACGGAAAACCGTTTGTGAGAATTTATCCGAAAAAACGGGAAACAGTGAAATTTTTCCCGGAATTAGTAGAATATTTCCGGAGTTACCTATGCCTATGACAACGAATGTTAAGTTTGCGGATGCCCACACGCTACTAGTGATCCGAATTGATGAAATTAATAGGGGAACGTCTAGGGGCTTACTTGCACAATCCCTGAAAATTTCATCGAAATAATATTATATAATTCCGTACAGTTTTGCCTGGAACAGGGAATCGACGACAGGTACAGACATGCCAGAATAATTATTATTCAGAAAGCTTTGAAACGCAAAAAAGTCCCATTCATGCAGCATGAGTTGATAAGCGAATTTTCGAAGAATGATTCTAACCGATTTGGTGGGTGATTCTTATAGGAAATTTCACGCTGAATCCGAATATACTATAATATGTTCCTATGTTCAAGATAGTAATTTACACCAAAAACCTAAAAACACACGTTTTTTCTAGCGATTTTTGAAACTAAATTTTCAAAATTTGACCCCTTGTAGTACTCCGAAAATTCTGGCCAACGAACTCATCCTTTCTTTTAATATTATTGACATTTTAAAAATTGTTCGGATTTTTTTCTCGATTCCTCTATCAGATATCGTCTGGAGTGATATACACATAAATATATAAACATATGGAGAAGTGTTAAATTTCAGGAATCGTTTTAGAATGGTCTGAAACGGATTTCCATGAAGAAATTTTTCGAAAATTTGCATTACAAAAATTTTGAAACCATTGCAATAGCTTCATTTTCTTCGAAAATTCGATGAAAACAATTAAAAATGTTGATTTCAGAATACAAGTTATATTCAAACTCTTGCTCGAATACATAGCTTCCTATCTTCGGTAGTGAGGAAGCAAAAGCACCTAATTATGTGCATTGTAACCATAGCTGTGCCAAGTAATCCACAGTTCACTCAAGACCGGATGATTGAGTGAGTACACAATTGATACGCGGCCAATATTAATTTTGAGGATTCATGAACATTCCAACCAATTAGGTAGGTACCTGTAGATGAGGGCACGTTTAATGAACCAATTCCACCCAAAATCTCCGGCATTATTAAGCCGCGGTTGTTTGAAGAGATGCAATTAATTCAAGAGCACGAAGTACAGATGAAACGTGACGCTCTCCATACAAGAAAGGAGTCCAAAAGGGGTTTTTGGATTAAAACAAAAAGCCGAGTGGAAAGCAGGCTGTTGGGGGGTCAGAACACCTGGAACGACGGATTTATTACATTTCCCCCTCTCGCCAGGCTGGATAAATATTGACACGCAACATTCATTCTGAGCCGTGCAAACGAAGAAATGTCGGGGAGTCCGCGTAGCCGTAATTCTGGTTCCCGGTGTGAGGGCCTACCTATTTAGGGGCGAGGGAAACACACAAATCTCTGGGGATTCATTTCCTGCAGCCGCGACGTTTAAATTCCGGACGGTGAAGGCAGAGGTGGGCACAGTCGGCTAATTCAGCTCTGGTTGACCTCTTTAAACAGGGGGAAGGAATACCGGTTTCCCAGCTTCTGGCTACCGCTCTATCGCACACGTTCGCCTCAAAGGGGCCGAAACGCAACATATCACAAACAGCAGTTGTTTGAAGTGTTCAGGTAGCGCTCAACGTGCGATCCCGTTAGACTTCCATGGTTGGAACTGACTCATGTTCAGTCAAATTGGGAATAGGAATTCCAGTCCTGTGGAGGAGAAAGAGGAATTCAGTTTGTGTGCAGGGGCGGCTCCGGGGAATCTAATTAGGCGAATGAATGGATGGATGAATGTTTTATTTACCATCACAAAAGAAAAAAAGTCCCATTCATGCAGCATGAGAATTTTCGAAGAATGATTCTAACCGATTTGATGGGTGATTCTTATAGGAAATTTCACGCTGAATCCGAATATACTATAATATGTTCCTATGTTTAAGATGGTAACTTAAAATAAAAACCTCAAAAATACGTTTTTTAGCGATTTTTGTCTCTAAATTTTCAAAATTTGACCCCTTTGGAGTACTCCTCAATTTCTGGTCAACGAACTCATCCTTTCTTTTCATATTATTGACATTTTAATTTTTTCGGATTTTTAGCTCGACAGAGATATCGTCTGGAGTGACACATATATAGATAAATATAAAAATACATAAATAAATATATACATATAAAAAAGTGTTGAATTTCAGGAATCGTTTTAGAATGGTCTGAAACGGATTTCTATGAAGAAAATGTCCAAAAATTTGTGTTATTTAAATTTTGAAGCCATTGCAATAGCTTCATTTTCTTCGAAAATTCGCTAATATGACAATGGTCAAGTAGGTACATCAATTATAATGTAAATACAAACAACGTTTTGACTGGAGTCATGAGGGAGCATATGTAGCCCTCACATGCTAGCTGGGCACCACCCCGACCAGCCGGTGGCTTCCCAGGCCAGGCAACTGCCGATGGAAGGAGTCAATGCAACACAACGGCTCTCCCACCACCAGAAGCCCGACCAAACGAGTACATAAATGTATCAACAATACAAACCAATAAAATAAGCGCCAAAGGGGGCCGCCGCCCAGGACAGGCCGAACAACCCGGCCAAAATACTAGGGGAAATACTGTCACTGATCATATCAAAATAATCATCAAATTATATGGTGCCATCGATACAAGAATGCGTTTACATGATTTCTGACAAGATTTTAGCTTCATTTTCTTCGAAAATTCACTAAAACTGTTACTTTGTAGTGTAGCAGTGTAGATGATCACTTCTATGTTTTGAGAGCATGTAAATATGAGGCTCGACCTCTGAAAAGTCATCCTGAAGCCGCCGTTGATTGTCTGTGAGAAATATCAGCATTCTTAGGTTACTTGAATATTTGAGGGTAGATCCCAAGAGTTTGCTGTGTAAAATTTTTTGGCGATGTCATGACAGTGGGACTCATGTGACAGTAAAATGTGGCAGTTTTAACAAAATCCAATATTATGCTATCCCTCCTACAAGCCTCCTCCAACCCCCTGTTTGGGGCACTGCTCAAAATGCCCTCAAAAATGCTGTCGACTATCAAAGAGTCTATAGGAACTCTATCCATAACCTCTCTACTACTCAAAAATGCTGTCGACTATCAAAGAGTCTAAAGGAACTCTATCCATAACCTTTCTACTACTTGGAACCATAATAAGGTGGAGAAAAAAGAAAAATATAACCTCCTCTTCCCCCTTTTCCATAACCATTTTAGCATTGCAGAAATTTTCAACTTTTCACCTTCAATAATCGATCGATTCGATTGAAAATTTGGTTTTCTGTACTCTTTCTACTATTTGATTCTGAAAAGCCGTACTTTTGAAATTTCAGATGCCAAAATTTTAAATTTGTTTTGAAATTTAGTTAAATGCCTCTATTATCATTTGGATAGTTAGTTCAGTGCCCTTGGGATTTTGAAGAGAAGAAGAAATACGAAAACGAAGATAAAATTAAATAAATCTTTATCTGAGAAAAGTTCTCAAAAACTGTCCAATACCACTCCAGCTCCACCTTACCTACGCTGAAGGTTCAGGTCCCACTTTAGCCGATGGTTCCGGTCCCATGGCTCCCATGATTCGGCAGTGGCAGCAGGAAAAGGGAGGGTTTTTCCACCTCTCTTTTTAACCTCTACCACATTAACGTGAGGCGTTGGTCTGCAGACCAACTACTCACCTAGTTATGACATGATCAATGTTCTTACATAAGTGGAAGTTACGTTTTCTTACCCTTGTTATGTACAATTACTCTCGTTATTTGGCTTATGCGAATAAAACAGGAAAAATCTCGTTTCTTTGTGCAGATAGACGGACGATGTTGAGCGTAGGGGTATATTTGGCAATGTTGCTGACGTCAGCGGCGGCTGCATCCGACGCCAGCTGCGCTACCGGTTTGGGTCCCAACTTCTCCCTATGGAAAAACAACGAGACTCACGAACTTCACATTTTGATTGGGGTATGTATGTGACGGCATGATTTACATTGAAAAAAAAAAAGTACTTTACAGAGCCTGAATTTATGCAATATAAGTAGCATGTCTCGCGAGACTCCTCTTCTATTATTGCTTTCCATAGGGAGCTGTTTAGAACCATTTTTAAATCTTGAATTAATTCCCCTTGGTTTTTCAAGGTAGATCTCAAACAAATAATACAAAATGAAAATTCCATCAAAATACAGTATAGTTGATGATTTGTCACTAATATATTTGTATAGGTCAGACTCTATCTGTATCATTCCAGATGAATAATATTCTATTTATGTTTTGCTAGTAAATTGCTTCTATTTTATGATACCTACTAGATTTTGGTGTACTTTTACTCGCTGAATCGACGATGTTCATTTTTCGATCCAAGATGGACGAACCATTATAAAACTGTAAAACTGTCATTTTGATGAGAAAATCGAAAAATTGAATATTCTATGTGATGTAACGCGAGAAAAATACTAATTAATAGATGTATATATAGCATTTACAAATTTATTTCAACTCTTTACAAAATAATTTAAACCCTTTACGAAAATAATTCAACCGTTTGCAAATCCATTTAAACTATTTACAAAAATATTTGAACCGTTTGCAAATCTATTTAAACCATTAAAAAATGTATTTAAACCGTTTGCAAATCCATTTAAACCATCAAAGATTTTTCACGTTTAAATAATTTCTTCTGCCCCTACGAGTGCCGAACTATTTTGTGAGTTTCTAAGAGAACTAGAATTGAAACTGCATGATGACTCCCACGGTGTGCTATTGATCATGGACAATGCACAAATTCATCGATCAGCCGCGGTTACATCATTTATGGATTCTTCTCAAATGACCCTTTTGCCACCCTATTTCCCCATGCTAAACCCTGTTGAGCAATTTTTCTTCCAAAATCAAAACAGCAGCAAGTTAAGCAGCCAAGGAGAATATCATCTTATGGAAGTAATTCAGAGAAGTGTGTCTTCAATTACACTTCAAGACTGCGGGAATTACGTGATGAACATGTTCTAACTACTGCCCGATGCGGCAAATGGACGACAACTTCATTAATTTTTTGCTCGCTCCTCAGCGAACAACATCGATAATAACAACAAAACAATCTCTTATGAAGTCATATATATTCAGATAAAACCTTTTTTTTTTTTTTTTTTATGGAACCCACCATTAATACACCGGTTTTCCTGTTTGGCTTCATTTTACGAAGTAAATATTCATGTTATCGAGTGAAGCAAATATTTGGACTGCATAATATTCTGTTATGACTCCAAGTCAACATTTATGTCAGGCTGTGTGGCTCTCATTATTCGCTTCATAATGAAGTTCGGAGCTCACAATTGATATTTGTCCCCATTAGGGGAGCAGGGAGTTGCTGGCTCATTCATTTTGCTCATTCAAATTATTTCAACGATTTATGAGGGTGCCGAAAATAGTGGTAGTTTTTACGGTGTGTTCAAAGAAGATCTTTCGGCAGTTCTTTGTTTTTTGTCGGTGCAACTTCGATTACCCCTAAAATAGGGTAGTTTCATGAAAAAATACAATAATAATAATAATGGCAAATCCGAATGTGCATGGGTGTATTTCTCCGTTACATATTGAAACTCAAAAATGCCTCCCCAAAATATAATAAGATATCCATAAATACAAAATATAAAGATTCCTAACATACAAAAAGAAAGATCATAGATTATTTACAGATTCCATGGGAGAGAAATGGATTCTATTTTCGTGATGCCTCGAGTTAGTTGTTCAGTTTCAAGACGGTACTTCTTCATTTTGAGCTCATGAAGCTCTGGAGCCCGTTCGTTTTCTTCTTTTCAATCGTCACAACACACCTCAACAATCGGCACAAGAAAAAATAAACCTGATTGATTGATTAGCTCCACTTTTACTGCCAAGATATTCAAAGTGAAAAAAATAAACCACTGAGTAACGGCGAAAACCTAAAATAAACACACACAAAACAAAACCTAAGAGGTAACCTAATCAGAACTGTTACCGGGTCAGTGCTGGATAAGAGAGGGAATTTATCCGTTCCTTTCTCCCCAAAACAGGGAAACTTTCCCCACATTGTGCTATCAAGGCTGCCAACTTACGGCAAAAACGAATTGAGTGTCCCCTGAGTGCACCCTCGCGCGGGGGTAATCTGAGTGTGCCCTTGAGTGCCAAGTGGACCACCGCACTCAACTACGAATACGGACTTTTGAGTTGAGGGAGACCCTCCACTTGGCCGAGTGTGAGTCTGCACTCACACTCAAGCCTTGTCTGATTCCGCCCTAAGAGGGCCTCGATACAGTAATTAGCTGCTTTAAAAACACGGTAAACAGTTAGCAACCGTGTCATCTTGGTGAAAGTTAACCAGGGTTGCTACGGGTTTGGAAAACCTTGAAAACCTGGAAAAGTCAGGGAAAAAGAAAGTGGTCAGGGAAAACCTGGAAAAGTCAGGGGAAAATTGAAAATCTGGAATTTCACGCAAAATGCGGGCTAGTTCTCGGTTAGACTAATGCTTCGAATACCTAGGTACAAGGTTTCTTGATTTTAATAAATGCGTTTTGAGATTTTTCGTTCGTTTTATCTACACTACAGAAATGATAATCTGCATTTCTGTAATGTATAAGTTAGAAGTCTGTTTCAGGCATTTATCAATACAAAATCAAATTGCTTCTTCACTACAGACGATAATTATTTGACCATGGAATCTTCTAAACAATAAAAAAAGAAAGAAAAATCTAAAATGTTAATAATAACTAGAGCCTTAACTAGTTATTTTTTTACCCTTATTTATGAACTAGTTATTTGTGAAAATAGTGGTAAAAAAACGTGTTTTTTGAGGTTTTTGGTGTAAATTACCATCGTAAACATAGGAACATAATGGATCATAGCATTGGAATCATGGCAAAATTTCCTATAAGAATCACCCACAAAATCGGTTAAAATAATTGTTTGAAAATTCGGTCATCAACTCATCCTGCATGAATGGAACTTTTTATAAGCTGATCAATTTTGGTTCCTTGTCGGTCTGTGGTTATTCCTAGTCACCAGCAAAACTATATAGTTATATATAAACTATATAGTATATAGTGTATATGAAGTAATTGTCCGATTTCGATTGAATTTTCAGGGATTGTGCTGTTAGCCTCATGACGGTCCCCTACTTATTTAATCGCCGTGGACTGCTAGTAGCGTGTACGCATGCGCAAACGTGGAATTCCTGAAATTACAATTCCTCAGTTCTCAATGGGGCTGATTACGCTCAAATTCGGAGTTCAGTTGGGGGCTGACTCCAAGACATTACCTATTAAGGTAAGGGTGTTCCGGCCAGGGTGTGAACCGTCATAAAAAATTAATCTCGGAAGTTATAGAATTCATATTAACTCTCACTACGAATATTAGTACTACTTCATGCCAATGTGTTAAAAAAAGGAACCGCCCCCCCCCCCCCCCCCCCCCCCCCCCCCCCCCCCATCCCATTACCATTTTACCGTTGAAACATTTTTCCAACTTTTCTCAGCCAATAATCGATCAATTTAAAATCTGTTTCCTGCATTCTTTCTATTTTTTCATTCTGCAGGGCGGCAACACACTATCAACATTTTAAATTCTAAATTGATAACAAAAAATGAAAATGAAAGTGAAATTTTTGAAATTTAAAATTGTGACAGTGTTGCCCTGTAGAATAAAAAAATAGAAAGAATGCGGAAAACAGATTTGAAATTGATCGATTATTGGCAGAGAAAAGTTGGAAAAATGTTTCAGACCATTGGCGGAACATCCTTAATTTTGTCACAACTGGATCAGTAAAAGCTACTGCACATGCGCAAACTAAATGTGTTTTCATAGCCATAACTCCAGAACTAATCCACCTATTTAGGTGACATTTTCAAGGGTTGTACGGGCTCACTATTTTTTGTGGGAGGGGGATTTTGAAACGCATAGGAAAGGGTCAGGGAAAAATCACTTCTGTGGTTTGGAAAACCTGGAAAAGTCAGGGAATTTTGGGATTCTGTTTCCGTAGCAACACTGTTAACGTGTACCCAAATACCGTAATTCCAGATTTGAGCTGAATTTTACAGACTTTCACGGAAAATTCTCAGTTTTTAAGTTGGTCGGAATTTCACCGTGATTAAATGGGGTGGTAAAGTGTCACGGCTTTGGACGTTTACCGGGAGGCGACATACGTTTGTCACTTTGTCAGTGTATTTGGTTGTTGGTCGGTGAACAATAAATTAATCAATTAATCAAGCGGTTATAAAAAAAGAACTGAATGATAGTTCGACGATCAAATAGCAACACCCGAGATAGAAGTGATTGCAAGTTAACAGGCGACGGAACTACGAGTACAATCGAACGTTTGATGAGGCGGTCGGAACACGATATTCAACCGCGAACAACCACCGCACTTTCGATGTACGTTCACGTAATACGGAGAGAATGTATGAGTGCTCTCCACTGACCCTCTGATCGAACTTTTTACCGTTTAACCCTTTCACCCCCAAGTGTGGCCATTAGTGCCAGAGTTTTCCCAGAGAGGCAATTTTTAACCGGCTTCGTTAACTCTCACTAATTAGAAAATGGACGGCGAGGGAGGGGCGAAAAAATCTATATGTATGCCACACGGTGCAGGAACACGTGTTATATTAATGATTCCTGAAGAAAGCGTTACGTCGGGTTACCAATTTAGAAAGGCTTCCCTCCTAGCAGGTTTTAGGTTTGTAATAATGAAGGCTGAAAAGTAAAAAAGGGTTCCGAAAAGTGTAATAACAGTGGAAAGGCGGCAGTTGGCAGTAGCTAATTAGGCTTTGGACAAATTGGTTCTAAGCTACGGAAGGAAGGAGAAGGACTGGAGGTGCCATCGATTAGAAATTAGCTTTAACAAACCTTTTGAATGGGAGTTGGCAGTTTTTTCGCTAAGTCTTGATCGTTGAAGTGTTGAATCGTTTGATTGTTTCAAGAAGGTTCGAGTGGTTGGTTCTTAAAAGATGTTGAAAGGGCTCTTAAAGGATTGAATGATCGATTCTATTATCATGACATTAAGCATAACGTGAAATGGTTGTTGGAGAATGAAGAGCTATAGGGTTTCTGTTGTAGCATATACTTGTTAGACAAGTTATTCTCTATCAACATAATATATTGGGTAGTGTGGATTGCTATAAGGAAAAGGTCTCAGCAAAAGCTTTTGCTACTAGTAGTAAAATGTTAAAGGAAGACCATTGCTTTCAATCCCTTATTCGAAAGGGATCCACTACTTAAGCCGATAAACGTAGGCATTACGTTACTAGAGCGTTACTTCACAAGTGTGTTACTTTTAAAGGGCCAATCTGAAATCAGTTCAAGGTCACAAATCCAAAGGGCCAAACTACAGCGACTACCTTAGGAAAGCGACATTCTACTCTTCCGGAGTCGGTATGTTCATCAGGAATATTGCAAAGACAGGGAATGGAACACGCTCGATTTGACATCTGTTCAAGAGGGGTACCTATGCACTCTGGTGAGCAAATGTTCAACTTTTATCTGCTCTCACGTTCTCGATCTGGTGAAACCACACAAATTTGGCAAGGGTTTTCTGGCTGGCATTTCGACATGCTCGATTTTGCATCTGTTCAAGAGAGGTTCAAGTCAAAATTCATGCACTCTGGTGAGCAAATGTTCAACTTCGAACTACTCCCACGTTTTCGATCTGGTGAATCTATACTAATTTGATAAGTGTTTTCTGGCTGGATGGCGGTACGCAGGGTGGTCTTGGGGGATCACGCTTCACGCTCGATTTGACATCTGTTCAAGAGAAATCGGGAGCATGAGATGTGGTCTGATTTGTGATAAGAATCCTCGAACGAATAAACGTAGGTCCGGTCCAACTAAAATCTGCAATTCAAATAATATTCAATTTTGTAATAAGTAGGTCTGTTCCAACTTTATGAATTTCGAATAAATTCGGATATAGTCCAGCTACGCAGACCCCTCTGCGCACACTATTCGGGATATTCCAATATTCAGTCTGTTCGAATTGTTTGTGCGCAAATTACCTTACTGGTAATATATAACTGGAATCCAGTTCCAACTGGATTGCAACTCCGGCAGTTGGAACAGGATTCCAGTTCTCATCAGTAGAGTAAGTTGCAAACAAACCAGTCTTAACATAAAGAATATTAGAATATTCACAAGTGAATGCACGCTGAGGGTTCTGCACGCACTGAATATTGAAATATTCGTATAGTTGGAACAAACCTAATACATTCGAACATTCTTAAGATCGTTTCCAAACGCCAAAGTTGAATGCGATCTTTGGCTTGAAGATTTTTGAATATCTTCGAACTGAGGGATAACAGAAAGTTTCCTGTATACAATCCACCCCTCCTCTACCGCATATTCAAGCTCAATGCTCTGGCAGTTGGAACAGGATTCCAGGTCTCATCAGTAGGGTACGTTGCACATATTCTCTTGAATTGAATGACCCTAATAACCAACGCAAGAATTAAACCCTTCCCTTACTCTGTGCTCAAGTTGAGTTTCAGCCAGTGGAAGGACTGAAAGACATACTCAGATAAAATACCAAATTGAATGCTCAACAAGACAAAAATGCTGATTGGACGATATTCAAATAGTGCAGCTTTCAAAAGGTCGAATTTGATTTTGTTATTATTTGAGGCCTCATTCAAGGTGTACCATTGCAAGGTGAATAGACAAGGTGGAACCCTGCGACTAAGCAGCTGTACCTGGATACCTGACCAGTTTATGGATGTATACCAAAGAGGCGATCATATTTGATCATATCTGAGCATATTTGATGAATACTTTCTTATGAAGATTGCACCAAATATCCCTGACCAGCTCAAAAAGACTGATGGAGAGCTCGTTGCATAAGAATGAGCCCTCTATCACAGATTGGGACTTTAATTATTTTTATGCGATACGTTTGGTTGGAATCTTATGATAAGATGATACCAGAGTTTTCAAAATCCATCGCAGGCATATTCCTGTATCTTACGTAACAAATGAGTGAATTGAATTCAGCTTAAAATTCAAAAATACGATGGTATGATTTGTAGGTGGGTACCTACAACTTATCTTTTACTTATGAGAACAGCTTTATAAATGGAACAGGAGATGGCCTAAAATAATTAGGTCATGTACAAAAGCAGTTCCTGGTTCTTCCAAATGCGTCCCCACAGTTTTATATTCTAAAACTAAACTTATTAGCAAACAAGCCAGAAGTGTAATAAGTATCTGGATTCATCTAAATCAAAAACACGCCCTCATCTTTCAGTGAGTGCTATACACACACTTCCAAGTTCCAAACAACCTCCTTTCGAAGCAAAGTACCTACTCACCTACCTAAAGCATACTTAATAATAACATTTTATTGCAGTAATTTCATGCACATGGTGAAAATAAAACGCAATAAGGGTGATTTGCCTATAGAAACGAATGAAAGGAGAAGAAATGGATACAATTCACAACATAGGTAAATACACAATCCAGGTGTCTATACTTAGGTAGGTAAACTTGTAAATAACATACTAGGTTAATTTGGGTTTTGTGGGTTATTTATTTACTGAGCTGGAATGATAGGGAGAACAACCACGCGATATCCGCACTCTCCTGGACTTGTGACACGGCTCCTCCTTGATTAACATAAATTAACCTATAGTCAAGAAGGCCAAGGGTTACCACGTTGCACTCTCCTCAGAGGGGACCGACATGGATGTTGCCCCTACCACCTATAGGTACTAGGTTGAAAAAGACCAGGTAACACTTATAAAATAAAACAACTTTAGTTAATAGTTAATAGTAAATAAATTTATTTACTATAGAGTGGTGAAATCATGATTCACAAGAACAAAAACGTTTTGAGAAGAATGGGATGAGCCCCATCTTTACATTAGACAGGTATACCTACCTATATACCTGCATATTTGTAAGTAACTCGAATGTTTACATAAACATTTATATCTTCATCATATTAACTTATTAACTAACTTTTTGAACATCTCACCTGTTTGACGTGATTTAATTTTAAGGCTGAAGAAAGTGGCTGAGCCCACCGAAACGTATGTACCTACCTAATCAACTACCAATAAATGAAGAATCCAGAATTGTGCTTTCCCGAATGGAAAATGGTAATACCAACCCATCATCACAATATCTCAAAATAGATCGATGATTGCAAAATATTTAAAGATCGTTAAATTCCACTCCCGGTGGATCGACAACTTGAAGGAAGGAACTCATTTTATAGGACACCCTCAAAAAAGGAAGTGCGCTTTGTTCTAACGCCCTTCACGGAGGACTGACTAAGTTTAAAGCGTCAAGCCGTTAGGACTGAAAAGGATACTTAATCGGATTCCAGTAAAATTAAATGGGAGTTGAATGAATTGATTTAGCAAACATTAATTCTCTAATCCTGAAAGAGCGAGAGATTCATCAGACCATCAGCTATTAGGGAGTGAGCTTAAGGACGAAAGAGGCTCGTTTCCCGATAATGACAGAGCAGTCGAAAGAACACTTTCAGTACGACGTTCATTAAACCACTGGAAACTCCTCTGAAATATTTCATCCTGGGAAGTCTGACTTGAGGGGTTCGTCCCGCCTTTCCCTGGAAGCTCTCATTTAGACTCGTCTACAGTACAGTTTTCCTGAAGATAGATTTAGGTATAGGTAAGTGAAATTAGGTAGATTATTGAGCTGCGTTGTATTCGACAACCACTGTTCTAGATTTGCAATTATCGGTGAATGGTAGGTATCACTTTGTACCCATTCTGTTTGGAACCTACCATAGACGTTTCTTCCATTTGGTAATACGTTTTTTGTGAATCACAGATCCCTCATAATAAACATAGAAGTTGTAATGGAATGTTGTATGGATTGTTTCGGTTGTAATGGAATGGAAATTGTAATGGAAATGCTGGGTGCTACTGATGCTTCTTCAGCATAAATCATAGCGACTTCAGCTCTTGTTTCTAATAATCGCGCTCCACTAATAACAAAAAGTTCCGTTCATGCAGCATGAGTTGATAAGCGAATTTTCAAAGAATCATTTTAGCGAATTTTCGAAGAAAATGAAGCTATTGCAATGGCTTCAAAATTTGTGTAATGCAAAATGTTGACAATTTTTTCATGGAAATCCGTTTCAGACCATTCTAAAACGATTCCTGAAATTTAACACTTTTTCAAATGTATATAGTGTGTGTGTGTCACTCCAAACGATATCTGCCCGTGGGATCGAGATGAAAAATCCAAAAAAATGTTAAAATGTCAATAATATCAAAAGTAAGGATGAGTTCGTTGGCCAGAATTTCGTGCGTAAAATTTCCTATAAGAATCACCAACAAAATCGGTTAAAATTGTTCTTTGAAGATTCGCTCACCAACTCATGCTGCATGAATGGAACTTTTAACCGATTTGGTGGGTGATTCTTAAAGGAAATTTCACGCTGATTCCTAATATACTATTATTTTGTTCCTATATTTTAAGATAGTAATTTACACAAAAAATGCGTTTTAGCGACTTTTGACTCTAAATTTTCAAAATTTGAACCCTTGGAGTACTCCAAAAGTTCTGGCCGACAAACTCATCCTTTCTTTTGTTATTATTGAAATCTTGAAATTTTTTCGAATATTTAGCTCCTTGGTCAGATATCGTCTGGAGTGACACATATAGGTATATATATAAGTATTATATTCATATAAAAAAGTGTTAAATTTCAATAATCGTTTTAGAATGGTCTGAAACGGATTTCTATGAAGAAAGTTTTCGAAAATTTGCATTATTGAAATTTTGAAGCCATTGCAATAGCTTCATTTTCTTCGAAAATTCGCTAAAATTGAATTCGGTCTCCAAACAAAAAATATATCATTTTATTATTACAAAATCGTGGAGTCCTAAGCTTTGGTTTTTAATCATTATGCTCATTATAGCCGATATCCTTCTTGCTGCTAGTCAGCATAGAATACAATATTCAAACTCTTGTCTCTTGTTTCCAGTCAAAGTTTTCTTGGACATAAATATAGAATCACGCAACTCAAGCTGTTGTTTCTAATCATCGCGCTCTACTAAAAAAAAAAGAATTTGCTCTACACCACTCTACAACATGATATGAATTCCAAGGCACAAAATCTTGTCATTCAAACCTTTGGTTTCTAATCATTTTGCCCATAATCGCTGTTCTCCTTGCTTTATTCAGCGTAAAATAACTCTAGTCTCATATCTCCAGTCAATGTGCTCTGAGACATAGCAGAAATTTCAAGGCCTAAAATCTGTCGACTCAAGCTATTGTTTCCCTGTGCTAACTCTCCTGGAACGAAAAAGAAAGAAAAAATGGGGAAAAGAGAAAACTCACATAACGAGAGTGAAAAAAAGCTTCCTCTATCTTTGGTAGACTCGGATGCAAATAACCATGCAAGTTCCCCATTGCCGTTTTTACAACGGACCCAAGTGATTGGATTGCAGGTAAAAAAACTGTTAAGCGACACGGGACTGCACCAAAGGGCGATGAATAGTAATGCACTGCAGCTATGAAGATTAGGATCAGCTCGACAAACGAGACGGCACAATTTACGCCTAATCCATAGTATCGATTCCAAGTCTACTCACCCGAGGGAGACTACGAGGGACTGAGAGAGACTACGAGACTAATATGTGGGTTGGACGGGAAGTGTTGGAAAACGCGAAGCACTAACATGTGGCATGTGCTGGAGAATCCTGACCCGACCCTTCCGCACTCTCAGCCTGGAGACCCGATCCAGTCGATATTTCCTCAGCCCCGTGGCCGTTTACGATGGAATAAACATTCCCGATGAGAGATTCAATTGAATCAACACCCAACTTTTGGATCGGAACTGCGGTTAAAAGTTCGTCAAGCAATCAGCGACGGTTTGAAACTCGAGTCAATCACGGGAGGCTTGTTGCTCAGCTGATTTGTCAATATCGTCAACGCTATTTTCTGCGAAATTGGCAAGGCAGTGAACTTTTGTCAGAAAGGGGTTTGTACGATTTCCGTAAGGAAGTTCGAGGAAGAGTGTCGTGTGCGATGGTTGTGGTGAGTGGACAAAATCCCATCTACCTTAAATTCTAACGATTTACAAGACGTGGATTGTACACTGGAAAAAGGCCCCTTGTTATGAATACTTCCGAATTTAGCAACCAAACGAATCCATCCGTACAAAAAAGACCTGTGATCGTTGCTTGACAGTCATATGGGAAACACAAACGTCCTCCCCACAACTAGGGATAAGCGATACCAGACACGGTATCGATACCGTACTCATTACGCAAGTATCGATACCGGCTTAGTATCGGTCCTTAAGTATCGATACTTTCAAGTGGTGGTATATATACATATATATATGTGTGCCATTCCAGACGATATCTGCCCGAGGGATCGAGATAAAAAATCCAAAAAAATTTTAAAATGTCAATAATTATCAAAAGTAAGGATAAGTTCGTTGGCCAGAATTTTTGGAGCACTCCAAGGGGTCAAATTTTGAAAATTTTGAGTCAAAAATCGTAAAAAAGTGTTGTTTGAGGTTTTTGGTGTGAATTACCATCCTAAACATAGGAACATATTATGGTATATTTGGAATCAGCATGAAATTTCCTACAAGAATCACCCACCAAATCGGTTACAATTATTCTTTGAAAATTCGCTCATCAACTCATGCTGCATGAATGGAACTTTTTTTTCACGATGAGGGTTGCATTTATGCAACTGCCTGAACCTGAGGATTCAGGTCAGTAACTTAATCGTAGCTACCCTGAAAGTGGCAGGTAATAATCTTCTAGTGTCATCCCGACGCTTAGAAAACCAGACCATCTCAGGGGATTGCTTTTTGGGAAGAATAAGCGTAATCTTCAAATAGCTCGAGGCGAAAGATGCGAAGCGAAAAGCGCGGCGTCGATTTCACGGTTCGCAAGTGCCAGGTCGACGCCCTTAATTCGCCCTCGGGGGGAGGGGGTGGTTTAGTACCTGGTGGACTACTTACGTCTCATTTCCTCCCCTGGATATTGCACTTACGGAATCTTGAGAATCAAATCATAAAAATGGGGGTAGTAGTACGATCGGACGGTCAAATTAATAAATAGAAACTATGAACTTCGTATAAATTGAAAGCAGAATGCACTGAGTTTATGTATTTTCTTCGTGCACGAATAACTTCAATGTAGTAAAATAAAAAGTTACATTCATGCAGCATGAGTTGATGAATAAATTTTCAAAGAATAATTGTAACCGATTTGGTGGGTGATTCTTATAGGAAATTTCACGCTGATTCAGAATATACCATATCTATGTTCCTATGTTTAAGATGGTAATTTACACCATAAACCTCGGGAAACACGTTTTTTAGCGATTTTTGACACTAAATTTCCCAAATTCGACCACTTGTGAGTACTCCAAAAATTCTGGCAAACATATAAATGTATACTTTTACTTACATATATGAAAAACGCTGCAAATTATTACACAACGGTTTATTA
>JAEMON010000002.1:43080201-43096158 GCA_030264115.1 Lygus lineolaris | reverse complement strand
GTGCTTTTTAGAGCCTTCGGGAACATCGAGGTGGTCTCCCCCCCAAATAACCTGTCTTCTTTACTTGTCATAGGTAACAGTACCGTGCGAATTAATGGAAACAAGCCTTCTTTTTCATATTGTTTCCCAATTTTGACTGAAAATGCACATTTTTAATACTACAACCCACATGTCTCCCTTATGCTGTCTTGTTGATATCTAGCTACAAAAAATGAGAAGAAGAAGATGAAGTTGGAAGGTTTTATTAGTTCAGGTTGCAATAAACAGATGTTTTTTGGTTATGTGCTATTCACGTCTATTTACTCTGTTTTAGTTCTATATTTCTCATTTTTCATCTGTAAAAATGGATATTAGCCCAAAAAAACGGAGCAAGATTGTGACTTTGAGAGAATATAAATAAAAAAGAAAAAACGTCTGCCAAGTTGGGTGTGGCACATAGCTTCCTCGTCTCCATAATATGATATTATATATAACATGTATATTAAAAAATCATCAAATGGATTACTAACTGCACAATCCCTGAAAATTCCATCGAAATCGGATGAAAATTGTCGAAGTTATGAGAGCTTCACGTTTGCGCATGCGCAGTGGGTACAACTGATCCGATCTTGATGAAACTCGTAGGGTGCTTTCAAACCTTCGATCTTCAACTAGCCTCCAAATTTTAGCGAAATCGGACCTTTAGTTCGCGAGAAATTGATGTTTCAAGGATTTCACGTTTAAGCATGCGCAGAAGCTACCGTTGGTCGGATCGTAATAAATTTCATAGGGGACCATCTGGGGGCTAACCCACGTAATCCCTGAAAATGTCATCAAAATCGGATGGAAATTGTGGAAGTTATGGTGTTGCAAGGATTCTGGGACACACAGACAGACAGAAAGACACGAAACCAAAATTGTTCAGGAAGGTCTAAAACGTAAAACGCGAGTTGAAATTTTGATTTTGGAGGCAAAAAATTTTTCACTTTTCAAAAGTGAAAACAATGCTTCCGCTACCTTGATAGACTCGGAAGCAAAAATAATATTAAGTCCTAACAGGGAGGGAACGATTGGTCCTAAAACGCTCAGTTTTAGGGACTAAAACTCAGTCCTCACTTCAGCGAAAAAATAAAAGAAAACTGTAAATCACTTATAGATTCTATGACAAAACGAGTTAATTTAGTGATTGAAAATAAAGGAGGCCATATTCCATATTAATCATACGTTTAATCATGATTCTAACAATAATCATACTGTACAACTACTGAAATCTTGATTTTTTCTTGTTTCCATTAATTCGCACGGTACTGTTTACCTAATTCGGCATCCACCAAGCCACACTCTTCTCTTCTCCTACATAAGAGAATGAAGGAAGAGATTGTGAATAAGTGATGATGATACTTGAAGCAATGTTGAAGTCATTTGCAATTACTGCATACGACATCAGAAAAAGTTAATTCAGCAGACCTTATCGGGTTGATTAAAGTAGAGAACCTTTTTTACATGAAATGAGGGCTAATTATTGAACTGAGGTTGACTCTTGTAATGAATTGTAACGAACGCGCGATCGTTTATAGTGTTCTTACCTGCACCTGGAAATTTTTCTTCCTCCAACCATCCAGTTTCTTAAAGGATCTTCACCCAAGGAGAAAACGGTGCGAGGGGTAACGGCCTGAAGAAAACGGTCCGCTAACATAACGAGGAGGCCGTTAGCGCTTATCCTTCCCAAACATCCTCTTGTGTACAAAGAAGAGCTTCAGATGGTTCTAACCTAATAGTTACCTCCCTATACTCCCCACCCTCCTTGGCAGAGTCTTCTCCTGCGTAATGATCCTGCGTGATTTTTTTGGTTCGTTCCCGGCATTCCGTGCAAGAGGTTTACCACAGTTTCATTCTTTCTTACGAGTCGTATTTTACGTTAAATTACGTTGCGACAAACACGCTTGTGGGCTACGAAAACACCGTACTCACAAAAATTCCTAAAAAGACGTTTTGGCTGGGAGCGACCTCACAGTGTTGGTCAAACGCCATTTCGCTATTACTATTTTTGCGCGTTGTTAAAACGTTGTTAAATTATCGTTTCATTTTATGAATGCCGAAATGGTTCTGTAGGGCGCTATTTGGGACTTTTTTCAAAATTCTGCTTATCTTGCGAGATAATTTGATTACCTTATAAAAAAAAAAAACACACCATTAATCATTCGGAAATTTGGATGAAACATAATTACCTTACATTCTACTGGCTTTCTGAGCTAGAATCTGCCAACATTATGCAAATATTCCATTCCAATAGGAAGTGAAGTAAATTACACCTCAAAAGTGCTGCCATCTAGCAAAAACAAAATCTTACTAAAATCGGGGACACTAGCCTTATCCCTTTGCATGACAAATTATGCTGCTTACAATTGATGCAAATTATGCTGTTCTGCATATCCAAAATGTAACTTTTTTAAATCTACCTATAACTGTAAATGTAAGGGTAGTAGGAAACATTTCAACAGTGTTTCTTTTAACCAATTTCAACATGATTATTAGAAAACAATTTTTGAAATTCATTTTTTCTTCAATAAATGAAACAAAATTTTTATTTCTTCGAATAAAAAAGCAGCCTCAGTTCTTTGACTTATTTCTACATTGAGTAGGAATGTCGTTATATAGGAATATATAATTCTTCATTGTAGAAAATGACAAAAAAAATCTATAAAATAGATCTACAAAAAAATGTCTACAAAATAAATCTGGAAATGACGACAAAATGAACGCAGTAGTTCTGTTTTACAATCAAGGTTTTTCTACTCAGTCTTCCAGAATGAGAAAAGTCAAACTAGAACCACACCAGTCACTCAACAACTAACTGAAAGGAATATTCGGAGGCGCTCAGGGCTATCATGAGCTCCAGTGTTGCCAACGCAACCCCTTCAATTCAACTTCCCTCATGGGTCAAAAAAGAATACGTGTCAAGGAAAGGGTTAAACCAATACCTAAGTAACTAAAACCGCATTATCCACCTAACGAAGCGTTAAAATTCCATTCCGTCGTCGATAACTAGATATAAGTGGTCCGTTACTCGACGTACTGCCGACAGCTCTACCCTGTTCTAGTACACGAAGCACCATTAGATCTCCAAGAGAGATAAGTGCACTTTATGACGTCTGATTTGTTGCCGGGTTACGGCCAGCTTCACCCCGACTCTTCCCACCTTGAACCCTCTTTCGCCGTGTTTCTCCTCTCTCGGCTTTCACACGAGTATTTTCCCGACCATCGAGCGGAGAGCTGTTATTAGGTCCCACGGGGCCTCTCACTTTGTAATTTCGATAATTATTACTGCGAGATTTGTCAGTCGTGGAATTATTGTATCGATTTATTCGTTCATTCATGGGTTCCATTCATTTGACGTGGAAATGCTAGAAGTTATGTGTCCTTCGTGCCAACCAGGAAATGCCTGACTCTCGGGCGGGTGTAATTTCGGCCCAACTGCAATGGACCAAGGGTCAGACTTTCTTATCTATACGTAAACTCTACCCACCCCTTAAATCGCTTCTCGATGAGAGCTTTGTAATCTCGGCCCAAATCCTGGTAAACCGGGCCTAACCCTTCCTGGACGTCCTCCTCCTCGGTTTGTAAACTCGGCCCAGCAGGCAGTTCCTCAAAATAGGAGTTTTCCGACCAGAAATATCGTCCCCTCCACCCTTATAGGAAATTTTACGCTGATTCCGAATATGCCATAATGATCCTGTAGGTACCTACAATAGCTAATTAGCTCACCAACATAGTAGTCATGATTTTTGGCGGGTTTTCAAAGTTTTCCATTTTCTTGACTTTTTCAGTCATGATTATTTGTTGAAGTTATTGAATTCTCTGACCTGGTTTTACAATACACAACTTGGTCACTGATGGCTTGAAAAATCAAATTAGACCTCCTTAAAAGACCAAAACTCTTACTGCATTTTAGGGGTTTTACCGGAAATCGTGCTTTCCGTGCTTTTGAGGCAGCCATCGAATTTGTGGAGGACCATCCAGACACATAACCCGCACTGACTATAGTTTCGAGCTGAATTTAGAGGTAAATTAAGACCAGTGAAAAACTCCCCTAATAATAATGAAAATGGAAATTTACCCCCGTCCCGAACGAAGCTATCAAGGCGCCTTATTAGAAGAATTTTTCGTGGAGCCTCTGAAATTTTGGCATGCATTCTAAGACGGGAATGTGCACAATGTCAAACCCAAAAAGTTCCCTTCACGATAGTTTCATAGTATAGTATACAGGGTGGTCCCAAGCGTAACGGACTTGGTTCGAGGTCTTATGGGAAATTTCACGCTGATCACGAATAAATCTTCCCTGAATAAATCTTGACCATTTTTTTTTTCGCACAAAAACCACTTTTTCTACGGTTTTTAAGAGTTTTTGGGCAAAAAACACGGAAATTACCTGGAAAATCGAAAAACACCTCGAAATAAACGGTGTAGGAAATTAAATTATGCGTCGAATGAGACCAACGTCAGCTCTTAAGATTGTACCTACGATTTTTGGCGAATTTTAGAAGTTATGATCTGTTGATAAATCTTGATAGAAGCAGGAAGGCAGGCAGGTATTGTGAACTTAAAATGTAGGTTGAAGGTAGGATGTTTTTATAGGAGCTTCGAAAACCGCATTATTTGAGATTCTTAAAAACTTTAGGTATTACTTACTAGTTAGGTATTACTGCGTCATCTCAAAGAGCCCACCGCCAGCATTAATGCATTCAACACTTTGATGAGCCACTGATGATGTAGCACTGCGGATTTGTTGAGTTTCCAGAGGCAGCGAAAGAAGTTTGATATGCCACAATACAATTTTCTAGATAATTTCCATGTTTTGTGCCCCAAAACACTCGGAAAACGTGAGGTTTTGCGAAAAAAGTGGTCAAGATTCATTCAGGGACGCATAATTATGTGGTTTATTCGTGATCAGCGTGAAATTTTCCAGAAGACCTGAAACTAAGTCCGTTACGTTTGGAACCACCCTGTTATTGTTATCACTACTCATCGTTTCATAATTCCACGCAAATAAATAAACACTAACCCACCAAGATCGGAAGATCAATTCAGAATCACCTACCTACTCAATACTTTCCAAATAGCATATAAAAGTCAAATTGGCGCATTACCCACCCCGATGAAAAGCGGTTCAATATAAATCGCTCGGGGAGAAGAAAGGGAGAAGTCATATTTCCTCGGCTCATATTACGACATAAATTGGTCTTTCTCTTTCCCACTTCCTCATTTTATCTGGAAGAGCTTCTCGCGTTATCCCCATCCCGCTCTTTCTCGGTAAAGTCGGCACTTTTCACGAAGAAATGGTGATGAGCTATGGGGGCCGTTTGTCATCGTTCTTAGAGTATTATCATGAGGGTGACGAAGTGCGGGGTCTTCTGGGGCATCTGCAGGGAAGGATGGATGGTGGGGGGGTCATCAATAGGGTCATTTTTGAGGATTTTCATTGGATACTCTAGCTGAAAGCATATTTTACCCAAACAGCAGAGATCAGCTCAATATGCTCCCCTATTCGTCACTCGTCATCACTTGAGGCTTCACGTTTCGAAATGATTTTCATCAACCTCCACTAAGAATCCATTTGCTGATGAGAAACTTGATTGTGAAAATTTTAGTTTGGGAAACCAAAATTTTTGTACGGAAACTTCTCGTTACAAGAAGTTTGAATATTGAATTTTATAGCGCATTTTCAAGAAATGAATTTAATAGTTTTAGTGTTAAGCCAAATTTTGATAATCCAGTTTTCACGGCATGTCCGGGTTCATCAGTGAAAGTCGAGTTTTGGTTTCCATTGTACGATACGTGTACCTTAGCTCGAGGATTTTTCAGGTATGTACATGCACAATAGTACTTGAGGTTATTTTTAAATAACCCGCTCAACACGCTAGCCCTTTCATCGCTTTTTATCATTTGAAGCTTCAACGTTTCAAGGAACCTATGTAATTTATCATCAATCACCTTTTCGTTTTCAAATTTACTGGGAAACCAACGATTTCGTTCGAGAAGAAAATATTGAGAGGCTTTGAAGAGGCAGATGGCCATGTAAGGATGGTTGTAAGGACCTGTGGCTTAAACACGTAGGGGGGAGGGGGGGGGGGGGGTAAATCAAATTTTGTGTGACAAGAGGCATAGGTAAACCATGGCTCACACACTGGGATTCTCAGAGGCCATTTTCGTTGTTGTGGTTTACAGGATCCACGTAAACAGTAGGAGTAGGCACATTGTTCGTTGTTGAAAACACATTTGAGCTTGGACAAAGCCTCAGGCTAACTGGAAAGAAAGTATCGCAATCAGCAGAAAACCCAATTTTCTGGAGCTCCTTGTCTCGGTAAAAGAGATTAACCATGTCGTATCGTATGGTACATTTTCGATTCTTGAAAGCTACGGCGATCAGGAGGGTCAGGACTCAACAAACAGTCCTGCGTCTCCTCAGAGCTTAGCTGATTAACCTAATCACTAGTTCCAAAGGGGTTCGAACCATCTCATCGTCTACCTTTTTTGAAGCTTGGTCCCAATCGGGTAGACAATTTATTGATGGCTAAATATCTACTTTTGCATTTTCATAATTATTTTGTCCAACATCTTTACAAATTAATACATTTTTCTAGAAGTATTCTA
Organism: Lygus lineolaris; assembly: GCA_030264115.1. Taxonomy (NCBI): domain Eukaryota; kingdom Metazoa; phylum Arthropoda; class Insecta; order Hemiptera; family Miridae; genus Lygus; species Lygus lineolaris. The sequence goes on along the minus strand of JAEMON010000002.1, from coordinate 43,089,528 downwards.
AGCATTTTAATATACATATTTCGCCTTTATATATGAATAAAAATCCCCTTCCTAGTCATTCCAGACTTTAATATACTTAGAAAAATCAATAGAAACTGAGAAAAATCGAATATTGTAAATGCCAATTTTGACTATTGATTTTGAGATCAGTTGTATAACTGTAGGAAAATAACATGAAGCCAGCTTGATGATTTTATTAATTCAAAAAAATACCTTCCTATTCAAGACAATTACTGTTGTTACCTACACTTCCTATAATTCGACAATGTACGTCAATCAATCGAATGTACCCTACGCACTCGTTCCAGTTGAATTGGCTTGTAGCCTACTATATTCAATTTTCAACAAAACCCATCAGTTTGGGTATCATGTTTCATTCAACTTTTTAAAAGTTCCATTCATAGAGCATGAGTAGATGTTGCGAATTTTCAAAGAATTATTTTAACCGATTTGGTGGGTGATTCTAATAGAAAATTTCACACTGATTCGGAATATACCATAATGTTCCTATGTTTAAGATGGTAATTTTAAGATGGTAACCCACACCAAAAACCTTTAAAAAAACACGTGTTTTTTCAAAGCGATTTTTGACTCTAAATTTTCAGAATTTGACCCCTTCCACATTTATTTATTATTATTATTTTTTTTTTTCAATCTGGATCGTAGGGTCAGATAACGTCTAGAGTGACATAAATAAATTAGAAAAAATATATATATAGTTATATGAAAAAATGTAAAATTTCGGGAATCGTTTTAGAATGGTCTGAAACGGATTTCCATGAAGAAAATTTTCAAAAATGTGCATTTTGAAGTCACTGCAATAGCTTTATTTTCTTCGAAAATTCGCTAAAATTAGTATGGTATTTTGCATTCACTAGGCAGAACAGTGTTGTCCCTCATGTACGACCAACGACTTAGCCTCTCAAGGTCAAGCCACATCTGCAGCCGAGCAAAGCGAATCGATTTCTGGAACTCCCTTCAAAGTGGCCGGAGGGCGAGCCAATAAAACGATCGTTCCAACGTGTCGTCGCCAAGTTTGTAGAGGAATGGAAGTCGGAAGGTGGGGGGTGGACCCTTGAGAAAACGTATTAGCCTTTCAAGTACAAAGAGGACGTTGAAAAGCGAGAACCCATTAGACGAGTGGCTCGTGGGAGAAGGTTGGGCTCCCCATCAGAGGACATCTTCATTGTGAGGGCCGTAAACTAACAACGGGGGAAGAAGTGCGCAAACAAAGCGCTCCTGGATGTGAAAAACCCCTTTTCTCTAGCCCGCGACCGCTCTTTCCTTGAGACGTGACAGAACAACAAATTTCGTATTTCGTTGAATCAAACTACCGCAATTTTTTGGACAAAAATAACAAATTAAAAAAAATCTTGCTCCTACTTTACTCCCCATATTCTATGACGGTACGTCTAGCTCTCCAAAGGTGGCGCTGCGATCGCTTGCGACCAGCCTCCCGATACTTTCTTGTTACGTCTGATTAGAGGCTTCTCTGAGATGGTGTTGTCCATTTACGAGCTGTCTCCTAGTCAGGCCAATAATTACACAACGGCTGGACCGGGTTGACTTAAAATTACGTACCGTCATCTACCTTTCTTGCAGCAAGGGGGAGGGGGAAATTACGATGATACCTACCATCAATAATTTCGCCCCTCTCTACCTTGACAATTCCTATACCTTAAATAGATAATTAGCTCCCAAACATCGAAAAACATAGAAAATGCATGTTTTTGACCATGGAACTACCAGAAAATGTTTTCGTGTACGAGGAAAGTTGAAGATCTGAGAATTCTTCACCAAATGAGATCAACTTCAGCTCATAAACACTGTAGCCATAGTTTTTCGTTAATTTTCAAAATTTTCCGTTTTTGACGTTTTAAAAAGAAGCTAAGAAAACGAAAAGTGAGTGTTGGGAAGCTGGCGTTGGTCTCATTCGACGCAGAACTCTCAGGTCTTCACGTTTTCTCTTATACAAGTTTGGGCTGTTACAATGGTCATGACGTGCTTGTTATAAAAAATCTTGCTCCGATTTTATTCCCCATGTTCCTATACCTTAAATAGATAATTAGCTCCCAAAACATCGAAAAACTTGGAAAATGCCTGTTTTTTTTTTGGTTTTTTTTTTAGCATGGAACTACCAGAAAATGTTTTTTTCATACGAGAAACGTTGAAGATCTGAGAATTCTGCACCAAATGAGATCAAAGCCATGGTTTTTTCTTAATTTTCAAAATTTTCGGTTTTTCGACGTTTTTAGAAGAAGCTAGGAAAACGAAAAGTGAGTGTTGGTGAACTGGCGTTGGTCTCATTTGACGCAGAACTCTCAGGTCTTCAAATTTTGTGTTATACAAGTTTGGTCTGTTAAAATGGTCATAACGTGCTTTTTCTAGGTTGTTTTCGGCTAGTACTGTAAATGTCTAGGTAAGTAGGGACCTATGTAATGTAATATTATACTTAAAGAAAAAGAAAATAATGTATGTCGACATTTGGGAAGATTGAAAATCAAGTAATATAATAATAATAATAATAATAAATAGTAACAATAGAATGGAATAAATAATGCAAAATAAGCAAATTATCCTAGAATAGGGCTAAATCGACGTGGATGAACTTCTGCTCAACTCCTAACACGGACCGTTGTCTATATTGGGGATTCATTCATGTAAAGCTGGAAATATTATATTTAAACAATACCATGAAGTATCTACCTATTTAATTAAAAATGAAATTGTAAATGAGAATTACAATTTAAATTATGTAGTTACCTACTACATAAATGAAAAAAACACGTAGGCACCCCTCGTTGTAATGGTTGGATGTTACGAAAGTCAGTGATAATACTATACGAAACTCAGTGATAATACAGTGATAACATTTGTTAGTAAGTGTACGTGTGGGCACGTACTTATCTATACAATCTCCGGTTACTGGTAAAGAAAAGACACGAGATGAATCACGATAGTCGACAGAGATTATGCAAAACCCGCACGACTGAGCGGTCTTGAAGGTGAGGTAGACTTTGTGCGCCGTCGACTGAACCTATCTAGCTTGGATAATTTTGATTTATTGTCTTTCAACAACCCTTTTGGGATGGTGCGAGGAAAAATGTTGAAAATTACTATTCAATGGTTTATCTAATATTCTCTCTGTAAATAAAATTATCACGTTCATTTCTAATTTTGGAAGATCAATTTAAAAACTTCAGACAAATAGATGAGTTTGAACCTAGATTCAAACAATCAGCAAATAGAATGGAAAATTACTGTGTTAGAGAAAATGAAATGTTTCTGCCTTTGTATCGTTATTTGGAATAAAATAACACTGTTGATTAAAAATAATAATAATTATCGTTCTGGTGTGAAGAAAACTTGGAATAAATAAAAATCTCAGCTGTTTGAATAACAGGCGGGATTCCTAAGGCTCTTGAAAAACTCTTCCTACGGTACACTGAGAACTAAACCGAAATAGAATTCGCTGAGATCGCAGTGAGAACAGTGGAAATAGGAATAATTTACATGATTAATTGAAAATTAATTAACTAATAATTAATTCAATCAATTTATTAATTTTTATTAATTTTGTTTATAGTTTGGTTGGCACCTTGGACGGATTTGGCCAATGACAGCTCACACCCTTTTCGACGTTACTTTCCCGCCATAGGACAATAATGAATATTTCAATGAATTTCGTAAAATTACATATACAGTATTTTTGCCCTACGACTTCATTATTGTTTCTTTTGAGCCATTATCTTTCAGAAAAAAAATTAATGAAAAGATGATGATAATTCCCTATTAAAACTCTCGGCGACTGACATCGTTGATACTCATTTTTCAGCCAAATGCTTAATTTTATTTATTGTTTTACAATAAATTTGTGTTTGAAATTTTTTCGGGCTCGAGGAAGCTAGGTGTGTGGCCTTTTCCACTTGGCAGTGTATTTTCTTTTTTCTTTTTTGGAACGTGGCGCCACAAAGTCATACGAGATTCATTCAATGCTCTACTGCTATTGGATCAACGATAACTCCTGCAAATTTAACACCTGTCGCGTGCCATCATTTTGTGACAGCAAGCAATCCCCCAAAAGCGGTTGGTAATCTTTCAATCCATCAGAATAAACTGCAAAGTGCTGGGGCTGCTCATCTGCCTCCACAATTAACGCCTTTGCATATAAATTGTAAACCACGATCCAGGAGATTTAATTATTCATAGCGTGCACCGATCTCTTGTTTATGCATCGCAGCGACCCATTTGGACGACTCACAAAACAAACATTATTTTGCAGAATGGAAATCGAGATAGGTTCTCGCACCGTTATAGCTTCCATCTACATATTATTTTTAGCATGGAACATGCTTTTACGGGGACCAATCTGGCAAAAAACGACCCGAAAAAGGGACCTTAAAATGCGACCTGATGCTTTTCACGTACAACTAACCGTTGCTAAGGAAAAATAACTTCCTCATTTTCCACTCCACAAAAATCGTTCACCACTCGTTGGAAAGCTCTGAATTTATCATATATAACAGCACATCTCATCCTGCCAATTTCCCCCTCCTTCCGCACCCTTCAGAGGACTACTGGTACGTAGGTAAACAAAGTTGGTTCGAGTTTTCAGTTTTGCATTATGATTATGTACTTTCACAACATATGAACGGAATTTTCAACCATGGAAGCCATATTCAAAACTCTTATTCTTATGGTTTTAACTAGATCTTAAAACTCATTCTCCCTGTCCAAATCTTCATGAGAATAGTATCTAACTCATCTTCCCTCCATGGAGTAGGTATTCCAAAGTGTTTTTATCAAATTGATAATATTAAGTACCTAATGCAAAATCAGATCTGTCCCTCGATGTAGTTTCCTTTATTGACGAACGTAACTGAGGCCTGACATGGTTGTTTACTTTACATTCACTTTACTACTCCTACTTGGGCTCGAGCTGGATTATTTTTGCATGGAACATGCTTTATTGCTTCCGAGTCTACCAAGGTAGCGGAAGCATTGTTTTCACTTTTGGGAGGTGAAAATTTTTTCATCTCCAAAATCAAAATTTCAACTCAAGTTTTACGTTTTAGACCTTCCTGAACAATTTTGGTTTCGTGTCTGTCTGTCTGTCTGACTGTCTGTCCGGGAATCCTTGTCACACGCATAACTTCCACTATTGCCATCCGATTTTGATGAAATTTTCAGGGATTACGCGGGTTATGCCCTAGATGGTCCCCTATGAAATTCATCACCAGCATGGTACCCTCTGCTCATTCGTAAACATGGAATCCTTAAAACATCAATTTCTCGCCACCTAATGGTCCGATTCCGCTCAAATTTGGAGGAAAGTTGAGGATCGGAGATTCGATAATGCCCTATGAGTTTGATCAAGATCGGATCAGTGGTGCCCACTGCGCATGCGCTAACGTGATGCTCTCATAACTTCGACAATTTTCATCCAATTTCGATCGAATTTTCAGGGATTGTGCACTGCAGGTACCCCCTTTGATGATTTTTTAATATATATGTTATACATATATATACAATCATGTTATGGATACGAGGAAGCTATGTGCCACACCCAACTTGGCAGACTTTTTTTCTTCTATTTGCTCCACGCCACTGGCCGTTATATTTACGTTGTATCGACTCTTGACTTGAAATATTGGCATTAGGGTCGTCAGGCCCCAGCAGTTGTTGTATACATTCTGGCGGCGACTGTTACGACAGTGCGACTGTTGTGAAAGTAAATCATGGAATTTCGAAACAAAATCCAATAGTAATTTATCACACCTTCGATCCCCATCCATTCGCCTCCCCCAGCACCTGCTGCACGTGAGCATCTGGTCTGTAGACCAACTAGTTTGTATGATAGGATGTATCGTCGATTTCAACAATCAAATGATTCGATTATTGGGTGCAGCTAGTCAGCAAGAGTACATGTATGTCTTTCTTGGTTTTGTCTACCTAAAAATAATTAATTTTGCACTCCATATTTTTAAGGTCTTTATTGCTTCCGAAGGTAGTAGAAGCTTTGTTTCACTTTTGGGATCGAAAAAATGTTTGTCCTCCAAAATCGAAATTTCCACTTGCATTTTCGTTTCAGAACTTTCTGAAAAAATTTGGTTCCGTATCTGTTTCGGTCTGTCTGTCCGCATTTCCTTGTTACACCCATATCTTCCTTTTCTTCGATTTTGTTCAAATTTTCAGAATTATTTTGGTAGGGCCCCTCGAGGTTCCGTATGAATGTCATCATCTTGAATCAACGGTACGCCCTACGCACGCTCTAACGTGAAATTCGTCGAACAGGCATAACTTGAACAGTTTTAATTCAATTTTGCTCAAAATTTAAGGGAATATGCGGGCAAGGCCCCCGAGGTCTCATCTGAATTTCATCATGATTGAATCGGCGGCAGACTTTGCGAAGGCGCCAATGTGGAATTCACTAAATTCCGTTGTTACAGCACCAATAACACACAACTTCAACGTGAACTTCATTAAGTGTAATGGTCCGATTTTGTTCAAACTTTCTATTTTATGTTTGCGTACTTATCTTCCTGTTCATGGACGCGAGGAAGCTATGTGCCATTCCCACTTAGCAGAGTATTTTTATCCTATTGAAAAAAGTAACATCAGGCTACCATAACATTTGAATTCCCTCTTGACTTTGGTTTTGTTCGACCGCTCTGAAGTTGGGAGTTTAATTCTTATTATCTCCAGAGCCCTTAATTTCATTTGAAATGCAAATTCATCTTTATAGTTTCATGTTGAACAGGGATCTTCAGAGTTTTCTCATCAATATCGTTGTTACTGGTCGTAAAAACCCTTCAATGAATCGTAAAATGTTGATAGCTTTGACTTCAACACGGGACAGCAATGGTTGATTAGGAAACGATAAAATTTTTAAGGTCTGTTCGAGTTAACAAAAACCGCTTCCTTCCCAGACCCCTCAATTTGTGGCGATTTTATAAACCTATTTTTGAAAAGAATAAAACATGGCTTCCCCAGAGGGGAGGTTCCAGGAAGGGGTTGGGGATAGAACGACAAGGTGACTGATCAAAACTATCTTGTGCAATGCACGGGTAGTCCTCCATTCTTCTCAGATTGGATTAATTGAGATGGCTTACTATACCTACCCTTCGTTACACTAGAGGTTGTCATCATGGTCAACATATCGTCCGGTCCAGTGATAAACTAATTTCAATCTACAGCAGAAATGCCTAGGTATAGAAAAGTGGTATATAAAATGTTATTTTATTTTATATTTTATGTTATTTTAGTTACCTACAATATGCCTACGTTATGAAGATAACAAAATACTTTTTAGCGAAGTTTCGATTAAAATGAAACTATGTTTAGAGTAAAAGAACATCATTAAATTGGAATAGGAAGTGACCAATAATTATTCAACTTATTGCTAAGCTGATTATGTGGGGCGGAAATGTGTATAAGCTGGTTTTGTGGGGCTCAGCAAGAACTGAGGTCGCTAACAGCTCACCCAAGTATAATATAAATTACTATAATATTTCTACGACGCACCACGTAAAGCTTCAGTATATGTACTATAATATCATATAAAATTTGTATCGCTTTGTAGTAAAATACGTAATAAATTGTCAACTGTGTATTTTTTCCTTCTAAACTAAAGGACCGTTTTTTATGGAGGTTTTTGGGAAAAGATGGCAAAGTTCTTATCCAGGTTATAGGAAAAATTAAGCCCTCCTCCTTCACCTTCGATCGACGGTCCACATACGGATCACTATGGATCATAATTTTAGCAAATTTTCTAAGAAAATGAAGCTATTGCAATAACTTCAAAATTTTAGTTATGCAAATTTTTGAAAATTTTCTTCACGGAAATCCGTTCCAGACCATTCTAAAACGATTCCTGAAATTGAACACTTTTTCATATGTATGTAAATATTATGTGTGTGTCATTCCAGACAATATCTGCCCGAGGGCTCGAATAAAAAATCCAAAAAAAATTTAAAATGTCAATTATATCAAAAGAGAGGATAAGTTCGTTGGCCAGAATTTTTGGAGTACTCCAAGGTCAAATTTTGAAAATTTAGAGTCAAAAATAGCTTTAAAAAAAACGTGTTTTTTGAGGTTTTTGGTCTGTATTACCTACCAGTTTTCCTAAACATAGGAAAATATCGTCGCTTAAGAAGCAACATGCCCTGTCGACCATTTTCACGAAAATGAGGTTTTGACTGATACTTATTCGATTTCTCACGCTTCATCGACTGGTTAGCACAAAATTGCTTCAACTAGACTACAAAATCGAGAAATACTCGAAAAACGTAACACCCCCATCGACCTCAATACCTCAATTACCTATTAGGACAGCACCCCGTATCAATCTAAATTTCCTAATTTCTTTAATTAATACTTTTTTCAGTATTGACGACTACCGGAAGGCAGGAAGTACTGAATTACGGGAAACAAAGGAACAGGTGATCAAAAACTGGATTCAGTTTTTTCCTCCTCCTGAAAAATTGGGATTTGGTTCATAGGGCGTGATGCTTCTTAAGCGACGATATTATGGTATAATATTCGGAATCAGCGTAAAATTTCCTAAGAATCACCCACCAAATCGGTTGAAATCATTCTTTGAAAATTTCCTCATCAACTCATGCTGCATGAATGGAACTTTTTACTGAATTCTCGTTGTAGAAACAATAATTCTTATGAGAATGTATAGGGTGGCCTCCTCATCGATTTTACGTCAAAAACACCTTGCTGTCCCCCGTCACGGGATTTTCAAAGGTAACTCTGCCCGTCGAATCAGAGGAGAAAGAGAGAGTGAAGTGGAGCCGTTAAATTCTACCGGTTCGAAGTTTTCAACAATCCCCGCCGCTGTCGGAAGGGGCGCTGGCGAGCTCGGAAACTGTCAGATTGGGGGAAGTAATTTGTCAGGTCACCGCCGACGTCAGCTCGAGTGGAAGTTACGACGTCGTTTCCCTACGCTTACGTACCTGAAGGCCTTTGATTGTTGCTGCCGCGCAGTCTGGGCCAAGACAACGATTTCATCGAGCCAAACTTTCGAGTGAAATCTATGTTGTCGTTCAACCTTTGTCATCAGCAGGGATGGGATTTTCCTGTAACAACATAGGTAATCCTTTTCCTGGAGGAGTTTTCAAAAGATTCAAAGTTTTTTATCCGTTCCTCGAAAAGCTGGTTTCAAAATACATATTTTATTTTGCATAATAATGCATATTTGGTTCGTTGCATATTCTGGACTTCAGAGCATATAAATACATGTTTAAGGATTTACGCCCCAAAACTTGGTTGGTAAATAAAGAAAACTCGGCGCTCCGCGCCTCGCCCCTACTTTGAGCC
>JAEMON010000002.1:42988845-42999327 GCA_030264115.1 Lygus lineolaris | reverse complement strand
CCGCCAAAGGGTTAAAGTATCGTGCCCAGTTTCGGTGCACAGCTTAATGTTCCAAGAATTGAGTGTTTCACTGTTGTTTTACTGACTTCTGTTGAAAGCGTAATGGCAACATGAATCAAAATCGCTGCACTTCTCTGCCCCTTCGATTCATTTTGCGATCCAACTTCAAAATCTGCACGCGGTAGGTAGGTAGGCGATGACATTCACAGGGGATCGTCTAGACCATAGAGGGGGTCTCAAAAAATGCTCATGGGGGGCATGCCCGAGGAGAGGTTGAGAACGACTGTACTAGGATATCCAGCAACAAATCAGGTCAAATTCTAAATCATCAACAATTTGCTTGTACTACACAGAATATGCTTTTCAGAATCTTTTCTGCTTTTCAGAATATTCTTTTCATTCTTTTCTATGAAAATTTCACGTAAAATTTGTGTGTACCGAAATATGGTCTCATGAATACGCCTCCGAAGAAAATGACGCTGTGCAATCATTTGATGCCTTCACGGAAATTTAAAAACTCTTCTCGCCATTATTTTTACACGAAGGGCTTAACTCTTTTTTTTTTTTTAAATTTTTTGTAATTGTGCAGTTTGGTTTCTTTTTTCATGTGCCAAAAGAAATAATGAGAAGGAAGAAGGAAGAATTCATTTTATTTTATTAAATAAACACAAATAGGTACATGTTTTGGAGAAACCTGATTTTGAACTAACGGCTCTATTCACCCCTGATAATTGTTTTAATAAATTCCTTATATTATCCAATTTCTGTCGACTCCCAAATGTTAATTTAGTCGTGTGAGTCATATTGCATGATAAAAATAGTAAAATTAATTAAATACGGAATTGAGCTAATCGTTAGAGTAACCTAAGACGTCATTAGGTGAAACTTCGACTTCAATTTCGACGATTTCAATTATCGGGCCAATTTCATTGGCTGGTTGGAGAAATCCGAATTGAATCACAGCTGTTGTTGGAGAAACCTACTTTGAATCTCCTCCGAATTTTCAAAGCACTTTTTGATAGCAAAGAACGGGGTTTGAATACAACATACATTACGTTACATATTCCGTTAGGTCTCTAGGAGACGAAGAAAGTATCAAACTTATTTTCGAAAAAAATGTGAGTAACCTAGTTTTGAAACTCACCCCCTCAAATATGTTTGGTTAATTTATCATTTCAACCTTTGGAATCGAGCAGGAAAAAACATTTGTTAACCCCCCTCCATCCCTCAAAATATGAGTTCCACGTTTAACGTCCAGACTCTAATAAGTTACCAAAAATCAGTTAGGCAACATTGGGGTCTAATTGTGTTCAACATTTTGACATTACCGTCAGACATCATCTGAGTCGAAAGTACTCACACAGATCAGATAAATTGGTGACCACTGGGAAACAATGATCTAGGTACGCAGAATGAATAGATTGCCTTTATGAAAAATAATAAACCGTTGTAATATAACAAAAAAATAGCAGTATTTTCTATTATTAACTTGATGACCTTGCTTGTTGAAATAATACAAATCAGAAAATTTACGCATCGCGCATGTGTTTTTTTTTCGTTTGCTCAGTGGCTACCTATTCAAGGGAATCCGACAGCTATGAAATTAATAGATCAACTGGCTAACATTCACTAACAACCTTCCCACTTTAAGCTAAATCGAACCATTTATTGGATGCTAACCTGCATTTATCATCTGAAAACGGCATCGCAATTGGATGAAAATTCAATTTATTGCTGACAATCTTAGGCCGATAAACAGACAGAACCTTTTTTTCTTTTTTTTGTTTTGAAGGTCTACGTATGCTTACCAAATTATTTCATCCAGAAAATTGTCGGACGCCAAATGGAAAAGAGTATTTTGATCATAGCGGGTCTACAACATTCCGCATCACCCACAACTGATCACGTTTCCTATTGATGGACCAGAAATAAAAATAAACTATAAACTAACATAATATTCTGAAAATAAAAACTATCTACCTCCTTACTCCTTTCTGATGAACCAACTGCTCCACATTCCTAATATAAACTAGTGGTGCAATTATTACATGCAAGTGCGAATACAATTACCTGATCTTCAAGGGTAGCTAAGTCCTAAGACCGCTAGAATTATACTAAATTCCAGTGCCTTTGGTAGGTTAGAACATTTTCGCTGTTGTGCGGTTCAAATACATTTTGCCTTCCGGAGCAAGTCAGAAACTCACAAAGCAATTATGGGAGAATCCCTTTCTGGCTCACAAGTTTCTGGTTCGCCAGCCCTTATTTAGACGCCATTACTTCCCCACTTTCCTCGGAAGATATAATTTCAGATAATTGCGCCTCCCATTTGGCACAAAGCACTCAATTACTGTATACTTGTAATTTACTAAGCCTTTAATAGCGGGAAACACCTTGCGTGGTTATCGCTGACAGCGTAAATTGCCTGTATGTAGTTAGAACTTGGCGATCAAATGACTTGTATATTTGGTAGTACTGGAAAATGTAATTTAAAATGGAAAAAAACACCAAAATATTCTCATGGCAGAAATGCGCTCAATCAAGTAGAAAAAGTTGAAAGCGATTAGATCTAAATATTTTAGTTATAATCAAACTAAGGCTTCATTGATGATTCCCATCAAGGATCTAATGGAGTGGAGAGAATCAGGAACAACAGACTCCTCCCAGTCAGATGCATCCCGATTCTTGTGTTTGAAGGCAAGTGTAGGGAAGTTAGTTTCGCCTACTATTTTACTTTCCCCCTTTTGCTAGGGGTATTGGCCTATGCGCTAATATTTAAAATTCCTCTCGACAACATTATCACGTTCCTTACATCTAGGGCCGTAGCGAGAAGAATAGGTATTTATTTTGTTACTTAGCTACCCTAAGATTGGCTGAATGCTTATGCCCGATAGGGTAGGTATGCACAAACAAAAATAAATGTTGGTATATGTAAAAATAATAAATTTTATTATACATAATATTATTCTGCCTTGGTGGTCTTCCACCATGTCCACCATGGACATGGCATGGTGGTTTGTATTCCATACAAATGAAACGAAACAACACATAAATAATATTTTGCTTATTAAGAAATACAGGAATTGAAAAGTGAATGAAGTATATAATAAAAAACGGTAAATAAACTCTTTATGTAAACACACTGACCTACCTATAGCTCGACCGTGGAACCGTGAGCTTTCTAAATGCGCATGCTTCAGTGTTTCTACCCTCTCCACACTACCGGCTTTCCCCTCGATTTTAAGTTATAAATGATTAATGGATTTTGCTCTTTCACATTGGTTTTTGATTTGTGATTTACATCGATAAAAATTAGACAACAATATTATCAAGGAATTATATGTTTTAATTCAATATTCACGATTTATCCATTGATTATTGGTCTCAAAATCATGTAGGTAACACGTAACAAGTTGGGATAAATCAGAGACAAGCAGGGCTGTTCCCGAACTTGTAGCTGGAAAATCCAACATGGGATGGCGAAATGATGACCTCAATGAGTTGGGAACTGAAAAAATTCTGAAATTCTAACTAGGTATTCCAACTCATGTTATTCTATTTTATTTTATTTTATTATTATTTTTTTTTTTTTTTTACTATTATTTTCTTCGATCTTCTCGGCCCGGAATTACCAAACTCTTCAAAGTCGAAAAAGCAAAGTCGAAATGGTCACTTCAAAATTTGGATTAATCCATCAGTTGGGATAATACATATAATACATCACAATGATCACTATGCAACAACCCCCGTCAAAATCGATTCAGTGGTTAGGCTATAGCGATGTGTATAATAGGTAGCTATTGACCTCATGGAAAGAACCAAAAACAGATGTGCATTAGATCCATATGGATCCTTCACGTAGTGAGACCTGGAAAGTGCCTGAAATGTCTGTCATCCGTGACCCAGAAACGTTTCAAGGCATCCCCACCCCAACCAGCCGGCAGCCCTCAAGCGTTTGAAACGCCCAAGGTGCATGCAAATCCACGAAGTACCGAGTCTTCTTCCTCAACTCTCTTCGCATCCTTTTACTTTGCTATGCATTCGATCTTGGAGCCCGAAATGTCTCATTTCAACTTGAACGTCAGTAGTTGAGCGAAAGTCGAAACTCGGCTGTGGGTTTCCTACGGGGAGGAGAGGAAACTAAACCATCAACTTTTAATGCTAATCAGAAGCCCCAAACGCACACCTCCTCTGGAATCCATTCCGCCCTTCACAGGAATCCTCAACTTCTCTTCATATCCTTCGCCAGAGATCCAAACCGCTAATCTCTTAATGCCACGAATGCTGGCACTGAGTTGACCTCTTGTTCTGAATTACAAATTCCATCAAATCGTGACGTAGACTTATCGTTAGCTTCTCAGTCAACGCAAATAACAACTTTACTCATCTAGCAGTGTTAAACAGAACGAGGTTTAATAAATTCACCTCGACGCTTGTTGAAATGACGATGAGATGTCGTTGTGTGGCTTTCCCAGCTTCTGTCAACGTACCAACGCAGCGTAGGTTCTAATAGTTCCTATCTATACCCACGAATGAACAAAAAGTATCAAAAGAAAAATCTATTATTAAAAATAAAGCGGCGAGTAATGGATATGGTGGGGATCTTATTGACTCCATGTGGAATAAGGTTCTTAGGAAAAGTTCCGGTCATGCAGCATGAGTAAAGTAAAAGTAAAGTAAAATAAACAACCATTTCAGGCTGGATTTTCGTCCGACTGCCGCTCCCGGCGTCGCGGACGTCATCAGCTGTCCTCCAATGGGAAGATCAGAATTTGGTCTGATGATTTCGCTCAAGGCTACTCATTGCCTCACCCCCTTGAGTGGAGAGGGGATCGCTGACGGCCCGACGCGAAAATACTGAGATGTGTGGTCCCAGCCACGCAGGCGGTCACCCATCCAAGTAATAACCACGCCGCTGACAGTTGAACTTCGGTGATCTCACGGGAACCGGTTTATTCCACCAGAAAAGGCTGTCGGCTCCAGTCATGCAGCATGAGTTGACAAGCGAATTTTCGAAGAATGATTTTGACCGACTTCTTATGAAATGAATGGGTGATTTTTATAGGAAATTCCGAGCTGATTCCGAAAAAATATCATATCGTCCCTTTCATGCCAAAAACCTGAATGTGCAAAATTGATGTTTTGAAAAACGAAGAAAACTGATGACTTCAATATTTTCGATGCAGTTTTAACGGTGTAATTTTTAAACAAACTCATTGCAGTTTCGATTTCTAGTCTTATGTACATTGCTTATTACCAGAAAATAACATAGACGCGCGTAACCTCCCTTTTACCTTCAACCTCCATTTTAATGCACATTCATGGTTTTGGCTCATAGGAACTTCAGATTTATATGCTCACTTTCATGGTTTTGGCGTGAAATATACTGTACTGCATTCTCACATTCCAAGAAACATTATTCAAAAAACATCAGCGTATATTTTACTCTAAACCTACTCTTCTTTGGTATTAACAGTGTGCTCTCACACAGGTAACGTCGTAATGTTGATTCTTGGGGTTTTTTGAAATTTTTAGGGTGCGTTGTAGGTATATTTAAAACGTCGGCCAAGTTGGGTGAGCATAGCTTCCTCACATTTGTAACATGGACGTATAGAATAAGTTAGTGAACATTTAATCGAAATTGGTGCAAAAGTTAAGGAGTTACGACTATGACAATAAATTTCAAGTTTGCGCACAGGCAGTAGCCGTCACTCATCCAATTGTGGCGAAATTCATAGGTGATTATCTTGGATTCAGCCCTGAAGTACACTCCGAATTAGAACGGAATCGGTCCGTTAGGAACTGAGAAATCGTAGTTTCAGGAAATTCACGTTTGTGCATGCGCACATGCTACAAGTGGTCCTATCGCTATGAAATTAATAGGGGACTATATAGAGGCTACCCTGTACAATCCCTGAAAAATTCACCGACATTGGTCTAGTAGTTCTGGAGTTATGTCTATGAGACACATTTCAAAATTGCGCATGCGCAGTTGGTATTACTGATACAATCATGTTGACATCCGAACGTAATTGTTAATCTCCAACTAGCCCCCGAATTTGAGCGAAATAGGCAAATTAGGAACTGTGAAATCGTAGTTTCAGGACTTCACGTTTGCGCATGTACACACGAGACTAGTCTGGTGAAATTCATAGAGAACCCCCTAGGGCCTAACCGGCGTGATCTCTAAATTTCACAGAAATTGGTCGAGTAGTTTCGAAGCTACGCTTATGACAACAAAGTTCAGAGATAGTCTGGAGTGACATATGTGATATATTTATGTAGGTATGTATGTATATGAAAAAGTTTTAAATTTCAGGAATCGTTTTAGAATGGTCTGAAACGGATTTCCATGAAGAAAATTTTAAGAATTTGCATTACTAAAATTTTGAAGGCATTGCAGCAGCTTCATTTTCTTCGAAAATTCGCTAAAACAAGATTTGCCAAACTCAGTAAGACTATTTGCTTTTCAGTCTCGCGAAAAGCCCTTTGGAAAAATCCGCTGTCGAAGGAGGCCAATGATTAGGAGTGGCGAGGGCAGGATCGTAAGCTATAAGCTCCCTCTTGCATCTCTGAGACCCTCTTTTCTTTGTCGGGGTTGTCAGATGCAGGTTTCGCCCGAGTGTTTTACGAAGGGTGGAGAAATCAAACGACAGCTGCTGTGACGCCCTCGTCCTCTGCCAAGTCATTTTCAAGGTGGTTTCTCTTGTAGGTGTTGTTCGTGATCTCCATTCATACGTGAAAAGCTTTTCAGCTGTAATCTGCGACATCGTGTACAATTGCACAATTTATAAGAGTTTTGGTCCTTTCAGTCGCGAAGTGGCAGACTTTCACAGCTTCATGCTATGTATGCTTTCAGGCCGTCAAAATACACGTAGGTGTGTTTTTCTAAGCCCTCACGTACTTCTAATATTTCAGCAAATTCTGACTACCTTGGTTGAAGCCTAATAATTAATCTTCAACAGATTCACTGATCACAACGAATTTAGTTGGTACATTCGATATAATTTTTGCAATTTTCTCGCCGGGGCACTGAATGGTTAGTAGACTAGTTAATCAACGTAATGGGGAATTAACGTGTATGAGAAAATCACATATTTTCTGCCTTTGAATTGTTATTTATTTGGAATAAAATAACTCTGCCAATGCAGAGAAAAAAATAGTTTATCGTTTGGTTGTGGAGAAAACTTGGAATAAAATCTCAGCTGTTTGAATAACAGGCGGAATTCTGAAGGCTCTTGAGAAACCCTTTCCTACGTCACACTATAAGAACAGAACGGGAAAATAATGCGCTGATATTGCATTGAGAGCAGTGAAAATTCAATCAATATATTAATTATGTAAATTCTATTCTCACTAATCAGGAGCCCAAACAGTAATGGGCTTTGTGTTTCGTTTTGTTCAGTTGGCATCTTGGACGGAATTGGCCAATGACAGACAACAACGTCACTTTCCCGCCATGTTACTATAATAAATATTTCAATAAATTTTCTAAAATTACAGATACTCTATTTTTGCCTTACGACTTCATTATTGTTTCTTGTGAGTCATTACCTCTCATAAAAACAATTAAACCAAAAATTATGATAATTCCACATTTATTATCTTCGTGTGTGATTTTTTTTACAATGAAACAAGGTTTATAAACTCAATTTTCTTTTTAAACTATCTACTCAAAATGAACTGCAGTCAGAAGATACCTATAAGACAAACTACCTGCTATTCTGATCCAGAAATGATATTGTTGGGAATTCGCCCCATCCTCTTTCGGTCAAAAGGTAGAGGTCTAAAAAATACTCTTTGATATGTGGAAAAGTCTCCGTTTGAAAAAACCACTTTATTTTAAACGGCTCAAAGGCGGAGCTCGACATAGTTGAGAATGTATCTTCTCTCAAGCTTAAAGTTCCAAAGGGCTTTGAAGTGGAACGAGGCAGCGTACAAGAACAGGGAAAAGCTTTGGGAAAACACGAGCTCGAGGTAGCTGAAGCCCTGAAATCACATGGAAAACACTTTGGCAGGCGTTGATGCTCCAGCGCTTGTCAAAGTGGGCCAGGATTGTTCGTTTCTGCCCTGAAAAACGGTAACGGGAAACCGCTACCTCAAACCACTTCCAGCATTTATTCTGGCGAGATGGCATTCCACTTCTGCCATCCCACGGAGATTTCCCCTTCAGTGGAAAAATTCCGCGCACTTGGTGAAGCACAAAAATCTAAGCCTCTGTTTCTTCGGCTTTGGTCTCGAAAGAAAATAAGATGAGGCTTGCCGAGGTTCCCTACATTACGAGTGGGTTTTCAAGGCACCTACAACTCAAACCGAGTTTGTTTATAAAATAATTCCAATATCCCTTGAGTTGATCACAAACTGTTTCATAAGACAGTGGACCATAAGGAACACTTTGTAGGAACGTAGGACAATCCGATCAGTCGTTATGGAGGTAGCGTAGGAACCTCGCCAGAAAATCGTTTGACTCTTTGGTTTGTTATTGGTTTATTATTTTCAATAACGACCTATTGGAATCAACCTATGAAACAGTTTTTTTTAACACAGAATGTGTTTTAGCCTTGGACTAACTTGCCGAAAAATGTCACGCGGAATGGGTGACGCGGATGGGTGACGAAATTTTCTTATGATTTTCACGTACAACCGAAGCCGTTGCGTTGGTAGGGAAATTGAGCTCGCAGCTCAGCTGAGTCGAAAATGGAGCTCTCAGATCAGCTGAGTCGAAAATGGAGCTCCCAGATCAGCTGAGTCGAAAATTGAAGATTGAAGAGGGGTTTGTGTGAAACGCGTGAGCTAAAACACATTCTGTGTTTCAATAATTTCGTCCGAAGTATGTAAATAGAGGTAACCGGGGGTCCAGGGGGCTTGCCCCCTGGCGAGGCGCGGAGCGCCGAGTTTTTTTTCAACATTGAAACATTTGATCTGTAGGCCCAATTTTGGTTATAGTAGTTGTTCATCGAAGATACGCGCTACTGATAATAGCCATCTATTACATTATGGGTGTGAAAAATCTTGAATGATTTCTCTTACGGTTTACAAAATAATAGGTACAAATGTTTAGGACCGAATGAGCCCACCCAGAGCACTGTACGACCATTTTCAATAAATGAAAAACCTTTGGATTCGAGCTTCCTCAGTTTTGAAACATGGACGCATAGAAACAGCGAAAAGTTCAGCGAAATTGCTGGTAAAAAAAGGTCTGGAGCCATGCCTATGATAAAGAAATTCAAGTTTCCGCATGCGCAGAGAAATTCATAGAGGACCTTCTAGGGCCTAACCAGCACAATCCCTGAAAATGTCACCAAAATTGGTCGAGTAGTTCTGGAGTTATGCCTATGACTAGAAATGTCTAGTTCGCCCATGCGCAGTAGCCATTACTAATCCAATCGTGACGGAATTGATAGCCAATATTATCTCCCAACTACCCTCCGAATTTGAGAGAAATTAGTTCATTAGGAATTGAAAAACCGTAGTTTCAGGAGTTCACATGCGCATACTACAAGTTATCCGACGGCGATGAAATTTATAGGGGACCTTCTAGGAGTAACCCGTAACATCTGAACATTTCAACAAAATTTTACCATAACATCGTATAGTTTTACCTGGGACAGGGAATTGACCTCAGACGGAACCAAAATTGTTCAGATAGTTTTGTAACGCAAAAAGCAATTGAAAATGATTTTGGAGGGCTGAATTTTTTTTTTTTTTTTTTAATTCTTTCACGAATGTTTCCCACTTTCAGTATCAAGTAAGCAAAATGCCTCAGCTTATAACAATTATTGGTTTGTACGTGAAAAACATTGTCAATGTTCGTGGTAAATTTCAGGTGACGCATTTTAGGTGAAACATTTCATTACGGACGAATTTTCAGGATGACCTCCAGCGGTGAGACATCCGACTTCAGACACTGGTGTAGTGTTGGGGTTTCTGTCCTTAGCTTCTGTAGCATACAATATACTGAGATTTGGGCAGCTGGCATGTAATCGCGATTCCCAGATTTAAAAAAATTCTCTCCGTTGTTGATTTACAAAAAACTGTTATTTGGCTCCTCAAGTTCAACTCGGAAGTAGATAAGCCTGAAAGGGGAGGCAGAAGTAACTATTGATCCAGGTTTCCAACTTTCGTTGTGGTTGAAGATAATCCAGAGCCACGTATCCACTAGGCTCGCACCCGTAATTTATTCCGGGATGAATCCTCTCCACCTCTACCTTCACCTTCATCTCTTTTCCATTTCCTACAACATGACGTTTTCGACCCGCCTCGCTTGAAGCTCCTGGAAATCACATCGGGTTTCCAACCGAGAGCAATCTTGAAGCCTCTATATTGTAGCATATTTCTGAGGGTGGTGCTACAAAAATTAAGTTCCAAGAAATTAGAAGGCTCAAAATGCAAGGTAAACTACTAGTTGGCCTCCAAACCACCCCTTATAGCCAACCCTCTGAAACCTTCCCAGAGAGTGAATTTAATACTCCTTCTAATTTCTTG
>JAEMON010000002.1:42960078-42974661 GCA_030264115.1 Lygus lineolaris | reverse complement strand
CATGGCGACGGCCCTGATTCCTTACCTACGAGTGCCAATGTGGACCTTCAGGCCAAAGCCGCTCAAGTGTCAAAATGCCATAAGGTTTCCTTATGTCCTAGCTGGGCCTCCATACGACTATGCGACCAGCGATGGTCGTACTACCATCGCACGAGTCGCATATTGGTCGTACGATCAAAATGTGTGTCCTAAAGTCTACTAACTTCCTACGTACGACCTGTAATGCAGTAGTTCTAACGTGAGTCCAGAGTTTTCACCTCTCACTGTTGTTTGAAGGTTGTGGAAGAATTGATGGGGACCTGAAACTCTCACATATGAGTTGAAGACACGAGCTACCTTTCCGTGCTTAGTCGAATCATTCTACCGTCGATCCTTCTTGTGAACAACGTGAAGCTCAAATGTGGGATGATTTAGATCTAGATGAGAGAGATTTACTCTTGTGATTTCTTTTTACATGGACAAATAACATTCTTCCGTCGGGTCTAGAAGGTGGAATCATGAACTCTGATAGTACGAAAATTCAGCCTCAATACAAAAATAATAATTTATTGTATACTGGTAAAATAATTTATTTACAAAGTTAACTCTTTATAATCCAGCTCAACACGTTTTTGTACAAGTGTGCTTACCAAAACTTGCCGAGCTACTGAGTTGCCATTTAGGTGCATTGTCTCTGAACTGGTACGAACCAATTTCATTCAAGTTAGAGGGCACACAGGTATGTATATCCAGAAATCAGGGATAAAACAATGATATTATTCCAGGGAAACAAGAAGTCTCACACCCTTGCCACAAACCTCACACCCCTGGATATTAGTTGACCAGGGGTGTGAGGATTTCCAAACAAAAGACAGGTTTTATCCATGATCCGTAACTGCTAAACACTGTTTTTTTTCTTGAGTGAAAATTGATCTAATGGTGAGTCATGATGATCATATATGTTGGTAAATTAATTACTTACTGTAGTAGCGAGACAGTCTCCAGGGGTGTGAAGTCCTATGACGCACATACACAAGACGTGGACACTGTTCCACTACAGAACTTCAAGTGAGCACGTGGTGAGACGATGTAGGAGGTTACAAATGGTTTTGGAGGGAACGACGCAGGAATGCCAACCCAAACAAATCTTTCAAACTCTCGTTTTCTACTATTTCTCCAGCTTTGAAAAATTTTCAAGGGTGTGAGGTTCGAATGGGCGGACACACTTTTTTACGATTTCATGAAGCCCTTCTTCCTAAACTATGAGATTGGGAAAAATCAATTCCTGGAGCAGATAGCATGAGCAAACCTGAAGACTTTAAACACGTTTTGCGATTTCCCGCCTAATTTCAATAATCGATTCAGTGGGAAGTTCAATATTTCTGGCTATGAACCAGCGGACATTGCAGGGGTGTGAGAAAATGGTTAACCAATGTGTTTTTAAACCCCTTCATTTCAATGTCAGGTGGAATCCTTATGACCCATTTTGCCCTCCTAGCAAACACCTACATGGGGAAATTTTTTAATTGGCGCTAAGTGAAAGCCATACCACATAAATCACCGTGGACAGAAGTTTGCCACTTTCTGTCATTTATATGTGGAGAGAAACCGCAACCCGGGTGGAAGACCCAGCGATACAGAGTTCCCCTGTGATAATGACTATACCTTTATTGAGGTCGAGAGCTGGTGAATCGGGCTTTCGCCGCTGTATTGGTAGAGCATCTCAAGCCTGGATCCTCGTAAGAAGGAGAAGTGCCACGAGGGAAAGCTAGCTCTCGACTTGCTTCTTGAAAATCTTATCTTGAAAATTTCCTCTGCTCATCACGAGACGACCTGGGAAGAAAATATTTTGAGCGTGTTATTCTTTGGTTAGATCGATAAAAAGAAATTCCTTGAAGGTTCCTGCCATTACCTATGAGTCGCCTAGATTTTAACCCCCGTGCTAATTCCAAATATAGGCTGATTGTGAATTGCGCTCATCCATTGACCTGTGGATCGATTGAGGGTTAAATTGCGTACTTACCCGAGATATTCAGAGCGTGAACTGCGCCCAAAGTAACAGGAGCGAAAATAGAGATAAAATTAATTCTTATTTAATCATCATTTTCAGAAGAATCGCATTTGAAAAAAACTACACTCCACCATCATTTTTCTGGGTTGATCGCACCCATAAATTTCGGTCCAAGTTGAGATCGCCCAAGCTAATGCGCTTGTCGTGTCTGTAGCCCCAAGGAAGACTTTTCATAATGGATATTTCTCGTTTAATTAAAATGTCTGATCTCCATTTCAGGGGTAAAGAGCCCCTGCCAACAAAATTATGAGGCGACGTTAAAAAATATGAGAAGGCCAGAGCGAAACTAACGAGGTCATTTTATTATCCCGACTCTCCCTATTTCCGATATCACAATAAGCTTCAGCAGTCTCTTAAGCAGGCGCTTATATAAAATTAATTAAAAAGCGCCGACAGGGGTGGGAAGAGATCTCGTGGAATTCTTTATTTTTTTCTCTTGCCGGTCTTTTCGATTTACTCCATTCTCCCTGTCTGGTGGGGGTAAATGAAAAATACGGATTAAGTATCCGAGCCGAACCCTCGCAGTTCTGCAAGAGGTGGATACAATAGGATGAACCTCCTCATTCTTGAAACCCCTTTTTCTTTTATGCCGCACATCCCTTTTGGTCATGTCTTTTCACCCAGATCGATCCTCTTTGATTATTTCCTTTGTTAACCGAAAATGAGCTAGACTGGTAGAAGTTCTTTCAATCCTGGAGATTACCCAACCTGTACCTACTTTTGATGTTTCAATGTTGTAGGTACTGCATTCAGTTCGGATCCATTGGTTTTCATTGGGCAGTGGCATGAAGGAGTGCACGCATTTCAATCAAGGATACTTTCAATTTGATATTCCTTACGGTTTTAGATAGATTATGAATTTCAGTATAGAATTGTACCAACCGGAGCACTATAGTAGTATTACGAAGAGCAGGTAAAGGAATATTTTTCATTTCATGAGGATCACATACTAGGTAGGTATAAATCAAAACTATCAGGTAATATTAAATTTACCGGCTGAATACGTACCTGTTAAAACGAAAATAAATTCTGAATCTGATTATTTCCAAAATATATACTCGGTTACATAATAATAAAATTATTAAAATAATTTACTTATGATTATTGTTGGATGGTGGGCTGAAGCTTGTAGTGATGGTAGCCTCTATCTCCAAAGAACTGCATGATGGTCATAATGGAGCTGCCACTCCTGAAGAGTAGCTTTTTCCGTGAACAGGAGAGCATTGGACAAGGAATAGCGATCTATGAGTGTATATCTGTAGGGCAGAAAGACTCCTCGTTAGCAGATCTATCCTTTATTGGATTCCTTTCCATATTGGCGTGCCTCAGGATCCATTGCACAAGCTAATCAATATGTCTCTGGGTAGTACTACTAAATTCCTTCCCGTGTCCTGCCCATCACTGCTCAGGACTATAGTTTCTTGAGTTGGAACTGTAGGGTAGGTGAATCTAAGATATGGTAAAATCACACGATCTGTATCGGTTGAGCCCCAGTCCAGATTTCGATCACAACCACAATGTGCAATTTTGAAAGGACAGACGATTCCCTTCCACCAGAACTGCACTGCCCCCTTGTGATAAACCCCCTGGCCAGTTTTCTTTACTTTTTTTCCATTTCGTGGTGTTATGAGGCAGGATAAGGAACGAGTCATGATCATAAAACGATGTAGCAGAATCCTGAAATTAGTCATGAGATGATCGCATTGGGTAGAGGTACTACCAGGGACAATAAACCCTGAGCTGGGCTCTTTGAAAATAATTTCCTACCACAATAAAAAAGGCCTGAAGTGTAGTAAAGAAATGCAGGTGCACGGCATCCTGAACGAGGTTTTGTGTCATCATAAAAACCAATGGCCCTCACGCACCCCACCTGCTCGAGTAGATTTGACTATAAATCCCTTCAAACAAGGGGAGGGCTGTTGGCCTTACATCTTAATTATTGCGTTGCCTCCTCCACGGAACGCGGAAACGGAAGAAGAACCGCAGGAAGGAAACATTGTACGAACAGAATTCGAAAAGAGGAAACGTACAGACGATGTTTATTGTTGCAAGATGGCTGTTGTGGATGCCAGGTGCGATTCTCCAGAAGTGCACGAGCTACTTCAATTGGGCTAACCCCAACGAAACGACCTTAGCCCTCTCCTAACATTCTGCCGATACCGAGGACGAGGGTAATCTTGGGATTGGGGGGGCCCTTCCGGCTTACGATCCGCCCCTAATTTGTTCTTATCCCTTATTGTCGGAGTTTTCAGGCCCGATTTCATATAAGACGATGAGAAAACCCAATAACATCGGAGCTCTCTCATTTCCACCATAGCCGACTTTTTACGATGGCGTACCAGTTATCGATTTAGAGGGCTCAACTTTACGGTGTTTCAATTTGGTTCGACCTGACCGAATAAATGATGAATTCAACGAAAAAACGCATGACAATTTATTGTCAAGCGAGCAAATTTTTCAAGTTATCACGTAGCAGCATCCCCCTTTCTCTACAAAAGTTGAGTTACCAAAATCGAACCAATAGTTTAAACAACTTTTTACGATTGAGTACTATTCGGAGTTCATCGTTTTTCACTTGGATTTTATTTAATCAACTTTTTTCTTCGGATCATAGGCAGGTCTTCTCAGTCCGGAAGATGAGGCAATACGGCTCCATCCTCTGTCCCCAGACTTTAGAGCCGCTTCTCGTTCCTCTCAATTGTTGAAAAAGTTTTTCTACAATTCAGAGGAGCGAGGAAGGGATTGAATTGAGATTCTCAACTTCTCACCAATTTCATCAAAGAATTATCATTTTATGATAAAATCTACGTTTATCAGGCAACAAAATGAAAAAATTCTCAAATATTTTTGAGAATTTTTTTGTAAATCCGAGACTCAGTAGTTATCAACCTTTGAGATTTTTTTTTTTTTTTTTCAATTTTCAAGTATCAATTCTTGAGAATTTGTATATCAGAATTTTCTCAATTCTCATCACTCAGTCTGTTCACGGCCTCATTGAACCATAAGAATGATAACGTGGGGTATTTAGTTGATTCTCAGTAAGGAAATTTCCCAAAGAATTCTTTTTACTTTCTTTAGTTGATCCAAAGAGTTTATGGGAAGTATTGGCCTAAATCATTCTAATTACCAAACAAGATTTTAAAAAATTGCGTTGAGAAACATTTTTGAGAAGAAAAAAAATCTTTCTCACTGAGTGAGAATCATTTTTGAGAGAAAAAAGGATCGCTCAGTGAGATTTCTCAAAATTTGAGAATTGAGACTCCCAAAATTTCACTTTTCTCAAAAGTTAAGAATTCTTAATATTTGAGAAATTCTGAAATTTCATGAAAAAATGGATTCTTAGGGGTTAATCTAGTACTAAAAACACTTTCTAATTCGCATCGCGATATGCCTATTAAATTATCATTATCATGATATGAAACTCATGCTTGAGAAAAATGAGCCTCAAATTCAATTCCTGAGAAAAACTGGCCGCAGCACCACATACTCCACAGAAGGGTTTCTCAGTTATCCTACAGCTGCCCTGCGACCCTTTTTGGAAAGCCTCGAAATCCTTGAGCAATACTCCATCACAAGAAACAATCAAGTGTGTGAAGGAGCCGTGGACATGTTTTGTTGCCTGGTCGTATTTCTTGTCATATATTCCACATTAGGATCTCAACCTCCAGTGACCATCAACTTCTTTGCTCTTCCTATAACGGAGAAAACTCCGTCGTAAGAAAGTCGTAGGTGGAGTTCCAAAGGGAGAAAGAAGGGAGGAAAAAATTGCTGATAAAAGTTGCATGTTTGCATTCGAAAACACCGGGGAACCTCCCGAGAGACGTTTCGCATTCTGTTCTTACACCTCGGCGTCACATTCGCCCTTCATCCACCTGGTTCCTTCGGTATACTTTCGTCCCTTGATTCCTACGCCTTTTTCATCCGACTGACTCTTCTGATAAGGTCACGGACCCCCTACGCATCCTCCTTTGCGAGTAGTAACGTATCATAAATATGTGTTTATCTTTTGTTTTTCTCCTTCACTTCATTTCAAAGAGTAACGTCTCGCCTTCTCCACCATATCACCCTGTCACGAATTTGAATGTTACCAGCTCAAACATGTTCCCTATTGACATTTCATGTCTTTGCTATGGCACACAACCAAATTTTCGTTATGTCACGTAACGTTACGTGACGAAATATGCTCAATGATTATTATGATTCATATAAGTGAGGTAGGTAGGTACCTATATGATTATAGCTGAAATTTGGCTATATGATTATTATGATTTGGCTGGTAGCCTCCTTAGGACGTGAACAATAAGGTGCACAGGGTTTTGATCAGCTGAGTGGCTACTGAAGCTAACTTCTCTCCAATCAACCGTAGGAAGCTGAAATTTGTCTCGTTAGGACATGAACAACAACGCTACTGGAGTAGGTGATGTAGTCTGGCTCGAAAACACAGAAGATTCTTTAAATTGAAAAAAATGTAATTCACAGAGGAAGAAAAGATTGCTAGAAGATGGAAGGGAAGAAGGAGGGAGGGGAAAGATATGAAATGTCCTAATGCGTTGCAGACTTGTATGCAAGCGTTTCATTTGGTTATGAATGTGCATCGAGGTATAGAAAATTTAACGCTAAATCCGGAAATGTGGTCAAAAGTGGTTTCACATTTAGGTAGGTTTAGGTACATAATATATATTACAACCTCAAACTGCTTGGAAGTTGGAAAAAGGGATGACCTTCCCCGGGTCCCCATAACCATTTTACCATTGAAAATTGTTTCAAACATTTTTCCGTTAATAATCGATCATTGTCAAATCGAGTTTTGGCATTTTTTTAACGAGATTTTTCATCTATCGAGTCTCCCAACTGATGGGTCTTATCCAAGAGCCCCTCTTTAACCCAAGATTAGTTACTGGGGAATGACGGGTTGGAGAGCTTGAACCAATATTCCCTAGTATAGATGGGTAATATGGGTACGAACTAATAACTCGTGACGAACTTGTGGAAACCCGTTTCAATAATAAGAAACCGGAAAATCATCAAATCAAAATCAAAATCAAAAATGAAAACAATCTTAAAAATTTATTGGGCTCTGTTAAAGATGAAATTAAAGTTCAGGACAAAAGTGGGGTTTATAAATTGGAATGTTAATGTGGGTATTATGGTCAAACTGGTCTGCTTTTGCAAGTCATCTGAGAGAATCCAATCATAACTTTAATTTTGATCTGACAAATTGACAGTTTGTAGAATTTCTTCATTTTTGCCCAAAGGGAGGCATGTTGAATGTACTTGAAAAATGCGAAAAAATTCGAAATAGGTCTGGTAAATGGTTGAATGAGGTAATTCCAAATCATATTTCTCCATTAATAGGTTTATCCCTGCAATAGCTTGGTTTTTCCCTTTTCATAATGTTACCCTCACCACTGTTTGAGCCCCCTTCCACTATGTCTGCCCTTGATTGGCATTGGTTATTCCTCCCTGCTCCCTTTCACTTCTCTCAGCCCATAGGGTTCAAGTTCCCTTCCAACCCTTTCACTTTGCTTGCACGTGATTGAGAATTCCTCTCAGCCCCTTCACTTTTCTCGACCAATGGGAATAAAGCTCCCTTTCTCCTGTGACTATATAGCTGTGCTCTTTCTGATGTACCTTCAGTACTTGTTTATTACTGATCATGGCCTAACCGTCGAAATTGATTTAACTTTGTAACTCATTATTTTCGTAGAAATAGACAACGTTTTTTAATTAACTACTCCGGTTTCTTTTTATTGGTTGTATGGGGATGGGAAGATCCTATGTTATAAATAGCCTGTGGATCCTACAGTGTGGGGACAAATAGCGTCCTATATAAATAGTAGGGTTTGACCTTTGGTGATGAGAAGAAACGTATGTCCCTCGACGACACTATCGAAACTATTATGCTACACAATTACACAAAAATTACATCAGAGAAGAAGTGCAAAACAAAGCTGATGACAATCTGCACAAGTTGAAACACAGCGAAGCGTCAGTATCTCTTGTCCTTTCTAATTCAAGATTACGGTACAATGCAACATAGTGGCACACATCGGACGGGCACAAGCTGGAAACAATCAAGCTAAAGTAGTACATTTTATTGTACTGTGTGCCATGAAAGTGATACATTAAATCGGTAAATTTAGATCAGTCTATTGCAGTTTCCATGCATTACCCACCTTGCGAAAAGTGCAAAAACCACTTCCCCTTCCGAACCAGTAAAAGCTTCTTATTTTTGGGGAAAATATACGAGCTGAGCCTTATCCTGCGACGTGTCCGTAAGAAAAGACTTGGGCCTTTTAGTTGGGAAGATTGACGCTGGGTAACAGTAAATCAGTGTTCAATAAGTGCTTTATCCTGCGTGGGCGGGACTACCTCATGAAATTGAACTCGGGAGAAGATGAACAGGGGAAGGATTCTCCCTCTCTCCCGCAAAGAGGTCATCCGACTGGCCACACGCATGACTTTAATTTGAATCAGTGATCCAAACCTTGCGAGGAGGATGGTGGTGGTTCCTAATTTCGTATTTTCCTAATTTTCGTATCGTTTTGGCTCGGACGAGCAAGTCGGAAGCTAACCTTGCGAAATTTCTTATCCCAACATTTTTCTTCTATTTTTCATCATGCAAGAATACTGGAGTTCTCTCAATCTTGGTTTATTGACTGCCAAAGACCTCAAAATTATTTTTCAAGTATATATTTATGATGTTGAGCACTAGCGTGGAAGAAATGTTCCTCGTTATTGCTGTGGAAGGTAATCTTGCGTTACGACGTCACTGATACGAACTTTCCATAGTTTCCGAAGTGTTGTATCTTTATGATCTTTACGAAGTTTCTGTAAGAGATACGACGTCGTATCCCGATACGAAATTTCTTAACAGTTCTCGCATGCGCAGATGCTGCTGTGATAGCCTGTGATACTATATACGACAGTCCACGATGCGAAACTTCGTATCTCGAAAAGCACTCCTAGGAACTCTAATACGTAGGTTTCTTCCATATTTATAGAGAGTTCCTAGGAGTGGTTTTAGAAATACGAAGTTTCGCATCGTGGACTGTCGAATCGTATCGCAGCAGCACCTGCGCATGCGCAACCAGTTACGAAATTTCGTATCGGGATACGACGTCGTATCTCTTGCAGAAACTTCTTAAAGTTCGTAAAGATAAGACACTTCAGATACTACGGAAACTTCTTATCAGTGGCGTCGTAACGCAGAATTACCTTCCACAGCGATAACGAGGCACATTTCTTTCAAGCTGGTGCTCAACATACACAAAAAGCAATGTTGAGGTCTTCGGTAGACAATAAATCGAGATTGAGTGAATTCAGGTATTCGCGCATGAAGAAAGCTGTCACTATAGCATACGAGACTAATTTCACCACTGTACAATAATACAACTTAATAGGTAAGGTTACAATTTTCTAAAGCGCAATACAATTTTGTAAAGCCTCTGAGCCTGTTTGTTTTTGCCATGTTTTTAAAGTTTTTTTGAAGTTGACTAGGTATTTCCAAGTTTTTTTTTTGACTGGATGTTTTATATATTAATTGTACTTGACTGCCTGATGTTGCTTCACAATACAAATGTTTGGATTCAGTTTCAAAATTCTGATGGGGATGTGCAGTCTGCTGTCTCCTGGTAAAGGGTTGCCTTCAAGCCCTGAAAGCAAGCTTTTCCGAAAGCTCGGCGGTGTGTTCGCTTAATTTTGACCCTATTCCCGATACATGTCGCCACGGTGGAATACAGTGTGTCGATCATTACGACGTTCCGATCGATGTAACCTAACAAGCGGCCGATGTAACCTAACAAGCGACAGAAAATGTGGACTTTTAACTATAAACTAGAGTGGAGTAGTGGAGTAGTAAGTTCGAAATCCGCCTGTGAGGGATTTTTTGGACGATCAGAGTTTCAGAAATCAGCTGTTTTTCCTTCTCACGGCAGTATTACTGTATGTTCCAAAATTATCTACGTTCTCACGTTCGTGTTACTGTTTAAATATTGGTCAATCATTAGAAACACGACCGCAAAACCATCTCAATCAATAACGACACTAACACCAACCTAACTACACTCTCCAACCTAACTAACAACACTAACCCCAACCTATCTAATTCCTTCCCGACGACACTAACCCAAACCTAACTAACTCCTCCCTACAGAGACTAACCCCTACCTAACTAATTCCTACCTAAAGATACTAACCCCAACTTAACTAATTCCTACCTAACCTCCCTTAACTAATTCCTCCCTAACTAATTCATCGATATGACTAATGGATGATTCAATATAATATAAAGCCTCTTTTCATCGTCGTCCTAAGACTCAGAAATCAAACTATCAAGGATTTCCCTTTTAATAGCTATCATTATTTTTCACAATAAAAAACTCGTGTTATTTGGAAACGATCGAAATGAGAGATTATCTTACTATAGTAAGATAGAAAGATTATCTCTCATTTCGATCGTTTCCAAATAACACGAGTTTTTTATATTTTTATAATAATATAATATAAATACGTATAATATACTATATACATACGTTAATATAATATAATTTTTTTATAATATATTATATAAATACGTATTTTTATATTACCTCTATAGAGGTAATATAATAATTGTGACATTACTACAAGATTTTACTGGTTTTAAAGATTTAAGAGTTTTGAAGAAACAAAGAGGGACGGCAAAATAAAAACCTTGTAAAACTAGTATAATAATACACCACCTCACGAAGGTAGGTAAGTACTTACATAGATCTGCTTTGTTATACTGATTCCTCTTTTTCGCGGATGTTAATCGTCTTTGTTCATGTCATACTCCGCTAAAAATGTTTTCAACAATTATTCGGGAATCCGACAAGAATGGTTGTAACCAAGTGAAAAACAGCGAGGGGACAGACAAAACAAACCGACATCATCAAGTCGCGTTCCGCTCCAACTCCCATGAAATATCCTCGTCAGTTGTTCTCATAAATTCTACCTCTATATTCTCTACCTCTCTATCTGTTTAGAAGTATGTAGGTATTAACTTTGCCATTCCTCTCAATGGATATTTCGAATAGCATGTCGCATGTGAATCATTTGAACTTCGCCAAATACCGAGCTTTACTGTACTCATGATGAAAACAACAGACTGTTACACCATAGGCGTAACTTGGGACCCGCAGTCACTTTTTACTGAAACCGTCGTGAACGCGGAAAACAATCATGGCTACGGTGGTGTCGGTACCTGCGTTGGTCTCATTCGACGCAGAATTCTCAGGTCTTCAACTTTGATTTTTTACAAACACAATTTTGGGTGGTCCCATTGGTCAAAAACGTAAATTTTCTAGGTTTTTTAAGATATCGCAGCCAATAAGTTATTTTAGGTAACGGAACATAGGTATGGTATATTCGGAATCCGCTCCAAATTTCCAATAAAAATGAAGGAGACCATATTTTGTGTCCGGAAACCTCCAATTTCGAGCCTCTGTGGGATAAACCCTTTCAGAGGGCGCCGACAATTTTTGGGGGAAAAACCTGAAAAACTTAAGACAAGGGTAGGTACAGTGAATGGGACCTTCGGTGGGTAAAAACGAAAGGCCTACTGATAAGAAACCCTTCTGAGGTTATTTCGTATACGGGAAGAGGGATCAATATTATAATTTTCTACCCTCAAGAACTAACGGAGGATAAAGGCCAAGAAAGTTTGTGTGGAACTTTGATCAAGTTTGATAGAAGTTCGACATTATGTCAACCCAGGTATTATTAAAAGTTGGATTAGAACTTCTCTTCGGGGAATATCGGATAACGTTGAAGTCACGATTCATTTTGAAGTCCACACAGATGCTCGAAGTGGGGTTTAAATTCTGATAGTACATATTTACTTAGGTATTTGGCGGTATCTCATGGCATAACTTCACCATAAATAACTTCGTACTTAGTGCGAGCTTCGCTACTCATTTCATGTTTTTCAACTAGTGAGGGAGACAATTTCTTCCATGGTAAATACCAGAAAAGCCTACAAGTTTTCAGCCTACAGTTTTGGTCTACTATACAGGGTGATTCAGGACAAAAGCGAAAAAAAACTTGGGTGAAACTAGACCCAAAATGGGAGAGACTGCCACCAACCGCACTTTTTTATCTCGATCCGTCGCCGAGATATGATTTGTTAAAGTTTTTTCGACAAAAACGCGTTTTAGACCATAAAAACCTCATTTTCTTCACTATCGATACACTTTTTCCAACTTTTGACCACATCTCTGAAATCAGCGTTAAATTTACTATAAGAATATTGTTTTCCGGATCTCTAGAATCCAATCCTAAAACCATAATCCTTGTTTGAACGTGAGAAAATTATAAAAACTAAGTTTCCCAAAAATCTTCGAAGCTGTACTGTCTCCCAATAAATAATCTTGGGAGTTATCAAACCTCACAAATTAATTCTTCATTTGAAGAGCTTTCAAACGATGGAGTCGCTTTTGAAATTTCCTTTCAAATTGGTTCAGTTATTCAACCTGGAAGATGAAAAAACGAGAATTACGTTGGACCTTCCATTTCCTATACCCTTCACTTAGTCGGCTTCCTTTACAAAAAATTCAAATTTCTTCTTCATTGATTCACACCACCATCCTGCATACTGGAGATCGCCGAACTGTAAGGTAAGGTTTCGATTTGATAAAACTTTGTAATTTCCGGATACACATCCAGTAGTCCTTCGTGTTGTTATTATTGGCAATCGAGGGTTTCGTGGGAACCAGCAGTACCGACACCCCAGGGCGTTTTCGAGTCTATATTTTCCGATGAATGAAATCTGAACGGCTCGAGTCACATAAATGGTGCTTCTTCTTCTCTTGGCGCTACAGCCCAGTGTGAGCCCTGGCCTCCCGAACAATTGTCCTCCATCGAACCCGGTCCTCTGCAGTCTCTCTTCAATCGGTCACCCTCATCGTCCTCAGATCGTCTGTCACATCTGCTAGCCACCTTCTTCTAGGGCTACCCCTCCTTCTCGTCCCAACCATTCGCTGATCCAGCACCTTTTTTGGAGCTCTGCAGTCGGGCATCCTTTGGACATGCCCAATCCACCTGAGTCGCTGAGCCTTGATGAACCGCACTATATTTTCACCTTCGATCAGAAGGTCGAGTTCTTCGTTGGTACGAATTTTCCATACCCCAGCTACGAACTTCGCGCCAAAGATGCGCCTTAAAATCCTCCTCTCAAACACCAACAGGCTGTTCTCGTCCTTAGCCGACATCGTCCAGGCCTCAGAACCATAAGTGACAATGGGTCGAATCAACGTCTTATACAATTTCAGTTTGGTCGTCCTGGACAACAACCTAGATCTGAAAATCCTAATCGCAGCGTAATATGCTCTCCCTCCTGCAACGATCCGCTTCTGAATTTCGTCACTAACTGGCCATAAATGGTGCTGGTATCGTTCAATTCGTCACAAAAGGTTATTTTCAGCAGTTTGAATCACGTGCCTATTTAGAGGGAAAAGTGGTAACATTCGCTATTTACGAACGTGTTCATTCAATCATCGTCACGATGAAGGATGAGGTTGTACGACATGAACTAGAAACTTGCCAGGAACTTGCCCATCATTCTGCTTCAAACCCTATCAACATCGGAGTTGCTGTTTGCATGGGAGGAGTTGAGTGACAAACCTACAGAAACACACTTGGAAATTATAAGTAAAGATTGACTTGGAAAATTGATTCACGAGTGATATTAATGAGAAATGCTGATTAGCAAAATCACTCCGAACTCTTAAATACTGCTAGGTGGTAGACAGAAGTTGTCGTTTCAAGTTCTATTACATATATACTTATCGTGTTTCAACTGAAGTTTAACGATTCCAGAGAGCGTGACTCTCAATCAACCTACTCTGTTCATCTGACTTCGCCTTTGATAAACAACGTTATTTGCTGTTGGGCGTCCACTGCTCAATTAAACTTCGCTAGATAGAAGAGAGTGAAGTGAACCAGAGCTCTGCACGTCTGTCCGGGTCGTCCTATGAGCTGATGACACACGACTTCAACGACGTTTTGTTTGTTGAATCTGACGGAATCCTCGCAATCAGCGTAATTGGAAGAAAAACAGGGGTTCTGATTTGCCTCGTGGAGCCTAAGCGAGACGCTCGAGAATCACATTTTGTGACGATGTTTGAATTGCCCCTTGAGCAGATTTTATGCTTTTATCCTGACATTTTTCTTCTTCGTCAGTGTCATGGTAATGGCGATATCAATGAAATCTTATTTTGTTGGAAAGTTCATTCGTGGACCACAATCTCGAATTATACCTATCTATGTGCTATTTACACTTGCTGAAGCTTTTAAATTAAACGCATCACATCTCATGCTGCCAATTTCCCACTCTTTTGACATACTTCTGAGAAGTACCTACAATAAAAAGTAATGAAAAATAGCAAAATTGGTTGGAGTTTTCAATTTGGCATTGTGTTGCCTTGACAATATGTGAAGCACGCTACCCACATGAATGTTGGGAGAATGGCTTCGTCATAAACAACTGATTCAGCAAGAATTGCCCCCCGCCG
>JAEMON010000002.1:42912168-42927586 GCA_030264115.1 Lygus lineolaris | reverse complement strand
TTAATTTTTTTGGCGGTCCTTGAAATGATTGCGATTTTTTCAGGGTTCCTTGAAAATTTTTGTTGAAAACCCCTGATCTAATTCATTAGTTTTCACGTGTCAATAAATATTTTTACGGTCTTTGATACAAATTTATCACTTTTTATGTACGATTTCTGTGATGCCATGAGGTCTGTTCCAACTACACGAATATTCTAATGTATTCAAATAGTTTAGGGAGAACTCTCTGCGCGCACCCTTGTGAATATTCGAATATCCTGTCTGTTCTCACTGGTTTGTATACAACTTACCCAACTCATGAGAACTGGAATCTTATTCCAACTGCCAGAGAAAGTTAGAACTCAATTTGAACATTCTCACCCCTGCGAAGGAGGAGTGAAATCTTCTTCTACCCCTCTGGTTTCTTCCAACTAAAAAGCGCAATTCTAATAAATCCGAAAATTTCACTCAACTTTGACCTTGGGAAACGACTTTGGGACTGTTCGAATATATAGGTATACTGAATATTATTTGAATTGCAGATTTCTGTTGGAACAAACCAAACCAAATCCTCTTCAGCTGGGTGAGCGTTGAAACTAGCTTCTCTCATGTTCATCCTAGGACGATGGAAGTTTATGATTGTTAATTATGTTGACAACAATATGTTCCCAAATCTTCCAAAAAATACACTCTCGTGGAAGATTTTGACCTGTCTCCTCTGTCTAGAAAATATTTCAATATTATTTATATTTCTGCAGACTTACAGTAAGTAATTGATAGCAATATTTTTCCACTTCACCGACGAGATTATGTTAAAGTGAAATAATTAAATTGAAACATCCTCAGTAGTCAGCACCTTGCAGTACACCCTTCACCACAAAACTCACCATTTACCTACCTGAAGGTCTCTAAAATAGCTCATTTCGAAGAGATTATTTACTTAAAAGCAATACCTCCTACATGCTAACCCTACCAACCCAACAAAATCTTACACGTTTACCTAATTAAGCTCCTGGAGTAAAAGAGAAAAATTATTTGAATGAGTAAAAGCCTTCCTGTTTTCATCCGTCATTCCTTCCTGGTGGAGGTTTAAACGGAAACTAATTTGTCGGCACATTCCTTTCGATATATCACAAGTAAAGAATACTGCATTCCTTCTAAATGGAAGTACAGTGGAAACAGTTGGTACCTACCTCCCTACTTTGGGAACAAAGCCGGTGAAAGAAACAAATTGTCAGTGAAAAATTATTTGTCTACGTCAGCGAAGGGAATGTCGTTTATTCAAGTGTAGGGTTTACGAGTAGGTATGATTTAGATGTAGACGAATACCAACGTAGGATGAAGCAAAAACTTGAGGATAGACAGAGTTAGTCATTTGTTAACTAAATGTTTAGTCGTAACAAACAACAACAATACTCTTCCATTCCTATCAGTGCCAGTGGTGGATTCATAGGGGGCTAACCTGCTCAATCCCTGATCAAATTTCAATTTTCGTCAAAATCTAATGGATGGTTAGTAGGTATGGTTTTTCCAGGTTAAGGAATTGACCACAGTCAGATTAACAATCACTAGATCAACGCGTCTACGGATTGAAAGCAAGAAGAATGTCCTATATTTTGTATTATTTCCTCTCTACCAGAATGACATAGCTTCGCTAAAATGCTGTTCAAGTAGGTATTTCAAACCTTTATTTTTAATTCAGTTGTTACTATTTTGATCATATAAGGTTTGTTCCAACTGACTCTGCTGCAGTTTGAACATAAACGCACATTTTGGGTGCGCAGAACCCTATGATGCTCACAATGAGCGTTTTTGTTCAAAATTGTTCTGTTCCATCCGGTTAATGCGAGAACTAGCAAAACTGGTTTTTCCACAGGCTTGGTGGAACAGAACACATCTGGTTCCGTCTCTGTATGTCATCCTGATGAGGATTTCTTCCCCAGGGCGAAACTGTGATAGGTATACCTACTGGTCCGACCCTGACAAATTTTCCAGGGATTGTCCTTGGAACGGTTATTCCTAGAATCCCTAGATGGTTCTATCCACAAATTTTATCGCCTCGGACTAATCTAGTGTGCGAAAAGGCGCAACCGTGAATTTTCGAAAAGACTGATTCACCACGAACTAAGGCTTTAATTTGTTGGGTAGTTGGCGCTGACCCCAAAATGATTGTGTGCAAATTTCATCACGGTTGGGTCAGTGATAGCAATTGCGCACGCACAAATTATACAGTTATTGGCATACGACATCGAATCTTCATACGTCCACATTGTGTTATATGAGGAGTCTATAACCCCCCACAACTTGGCAGTCATTTTTGACCCTGGACAACGGTGTGCCCATACGACAGTCTGAAACACAAATAGACAGACAGATAGATATACGCACTTGACTATATTGCATAAGAGAACAGATTATCTGTGTAAAATGTCTATTGTTTTATGAGCTGTGTTCTTAGGAGTAAATGTTATTTTTATTATTTACTAGTAGGTAAAATTAAGTTGTGCTCGGAGTGATGTGGCTGTGCGCGTTATCGGGGATTAGTGCGAGAGAACGATATTCCGATCAAAGCTGTGTATATGACTACGATCTCAATTTACGAAGTAAGCAAAATCCGATTTCGAGGATACAAAAGGAAGCTTCTGTAGAAATATCAGCACTTAAGATCAAATAGGTATTAAGAAAAAACTCCTCACAAAAAAATAGGCGGGAACCGTCATTTTTAGCATATTTACTTTTTTTGAACACGGCTCCAGAAATTTTGATGAATTCTTATGCTTCAATATATCCATAGGTATAAGTGAGTGATATGACATTCAAGGAAAATACACATCAGGGCCGCAGTAGTGAAACCACTAAAAAAATGATTTGTCAAATTTCTATTAAATAGCGTTTCAACACCGTTTGATACACGTTACGAATTCTAACTTCATTTAATAGTGTTAGATTCATCTCTTAACTCTCTTCTTAAGCTAAATAGAAACGGGAAACGTATCGTGGGACACCCTGTTTGTAAATAGTAAATTTTACTATTTACATACAGGGTGTCCCACGATACGTTTCCCGTTTCTATTTAGCTTAAGAAGAGAGTTAAGAGATGGATCTAACACTATTAAATGAAGTTAGAATTCGTAACGTGTATCAAACGGTGTTGAAACGCTTACATACGAGTCTGCAATACACAACAAACACCTTTTCAATTTTCACTAGGATGATAACTCGAAATACATCCCGGTGGAAATTAAAAGATGTAAATTTTTAAACCACAGATGTTTTTTAGTTCATTCAAAATGTATTCCATAAAGTAATTGGATGCTGCTTGTACAAGTTGTTTGAGATTCAAATGCGAACATAAAGAGAGGGTTTTCATGGAAATACCTACTCAACAATCTTCGTGCTGCGAGTTATTTACTGATCGTGAATTAGATGGGAAGGTTGGTATAACTGAGTGTTTGCACGAATAAGAACCCCAATGCTGTTCACTCAGCTACATTCGTTGGAAGATTAGAAGAAGGGAAAAAACCTCGCTATGCGTTGAGAAGGTAAAACCGAAAGAAATGTGATGCGTGAGATACTTGCCAATCCCTATCTCGTTTGCCCAGACGTTACAGATTACGTCCCTTTTTCGCTCAACCCTTTTTGTACCGCAAAGCATGTTTAGCGAGAATGCGAGGCTCCTAATCATTTCTCGCCAACTTGCTCGAAAAACACCCCACAGAAGACGGTAGAAACGGTGGAAACCTGCCTCAATAAGGATTCCCTTTGGGGTTCGAAAATACACCATTAGACGAACCATGTTTCATATTATTCAATACTACTATCGAGAATTCATTAAGAGATCCTTAGTATGATACAGTCGAAATTCAACCCCCCATATATACCTTTCATCACAGTAAATTATCGAGTTTCAATGAAATTGTGCACTTGCTCACTAAGATTGAACCCGGTATTTTTTTGTACAGGAAATAATAATAATCCCATTCATGCAGCAGGAGTTGATGAGCGAATTTTCGAAGAATGATTTTGACCGATTTTGTGGGTGGTTCTTATAGGAAATTTCACGCTGATTCCGAATATACCATATGGGCCTATGTTTAAGATAATAATTTAAACCAAAAACCTCAAAAACACGTTTTTTTAAAGCGATTTTTGACTCTAAATTTCCACAATTTGAACCCTTGGAGTTTTTAGCTCGATTCTTCGGTCAGATATCGTCTGGAATGACACATATATAAATATTTATATTTATATAGGTTTACAATGGTCTGAAACGGATTTCCACGAAGAAAATTTTCAAAAATTTTCATTATT
The DNA here is from genome assembly GCA_030264115.1 of Lygus lineolaris. Classification (NCBI taxonomy): domain Eukaryota; kingdom Metazoa; phylum Arthropoda; class Insecta; order Hemiptera; family Miridae; genus Lygus; species Lygus lineolaris. The sequence continues at coordinate 42,923,296 of JAEMON010000002.1, read as the reverse complement.
TGAATATTTAAGCCACTGCAGTAGCTTCATTTTGTTCGAAAATTCGCTAATGAATACGAGTAAATTGCACACGGTTTACCTACAAATCCTCAACATTCTTTTAACGGCTCTACCTACCCCTACAACGAATTTCGAATACAAGATGACTACTAAAGATGGAATGGGCGGAGTTTCGCCAGATTAAGGATCACAAAAGAGCTACGTAATAATATAAAAGAGCGAAGGAATTGAATCTTGTGACTGGGGGGAGGACAATTTAAACCACTCGTAGAATAAAACTTATAAAATGAAGTTACAACATTACTCTGCAAGGCCTCCATCTTACAACAAAATTCAAATGGTTAGTCTCAGAGGAAAATAAGTCACTTGTAGATGATATTATGATAAGTTACTTGAAGTGTAGGTAACTCCACAAATTTGAACTGAGGCAACGAGAATGCCGACCAATTTTGATGAAATCTGCAACTGATGAACCTATTTCACTATTGGGAGTTCATTGGGATGAAGTTAATGCTGATTATTAATAATTTAGAAGATTAACAAACTTTACAACGTTGTTACATGAGACCGTCCGCCGCAATGATTATGTAAATCACTTTTTCAAGGGAAATCAATAATAAAAATCATTAAATTCTTCTGGCCTGAATATACAAGGAAGGAATTGTATCACCAGGCTAGTCCGTAATACACATTCGAGATCCACTTAACGTGTCCATTCAGGAATTGTATGACGTCATCTCGTAAAAGTACGCCCTGATGGCTGATCTCGGAACTCTTGCAAAACTAGGCAAATCCTCATGAACTCTCAAATTGCAAAGTGAACCTTCTTATCTAATATTTGCTCAGTGTGCTTCACCATTCAAGAATATTAAGATGCAAACTTCTGCTCGCACTCTAAATAACTGGCCACTTTGCTCTGGCAAAAATAACCGCCTTCATGTTAGAACCAGGACCGCAGGATCCAGCTCCTTGCATAAGTAGGGTGTATGCTTCAGAATTGGTCGTTCTTAGCCTAAAATACAAATTGCTTCCTTTCCCTATAATCCACGAGTATTACAACGACAGTGTCTTACTTCAGCTGTTTCGAGGAGGGACTGTGTATTTGGGAAACCATACTTCATATTTCATTGCCAATTCAGAAAACTTCTGGCCCCTGCTCTGATAAAACTCCTCAGAACTCCTTCAGAACACCTTCAGAAAACTCCTGAACTCCTCAGAACTCCTTCAGAAAACTCCTGGCCTCCTGCTGATAAAACTCCTGATGGCCTCCTGCTCTGCCAACTTAGAAAACTCCTGGCCTCCTGCTCTGATAATTTCGGCAGCGGCCATAAATTCTTTGAAGGCCATACGATAAACCTTTGCCAAATAGTTGAATATAGAAGTGAAGAAGGTTTGCAAGCAGAAGGTTTGTTCGCAGTGACCAATTTACCAGTAAGGAACCGTTTGCAACCAGGTTCGGGCGTTCGAAAGTGACTTCTGATCATTTCTGACTGTTTATAGTATCCGTGCTGGTGAGTTCGTAGATTTCGAAGCTCGTGGTGGATCACTAGTTCGGTCCGAAGAATTTTCGCTTGCAGCTTCTGACGGTTTATAACGGTTGGGAAATAGGCGTTGGTTGCGCATGCGCACTTTACCAATTTTCATTCGGTTTGTAAACCACTTCCAACCACTTGTAAATGACACTACGAACAAACCTATTGACTCCCAAATAAATTAAATATTCATTGACTTACGTCAGAGCCAGATATGATTGCTGCCCTAATCATTTTTCAGGGTTTACTGGTAAAATCTGCGAAGACACCTCTGACCCTTGTGAAGCCGGACCCTGTAAGAACGGAGGGAAGTGTCGTCCGAGCAACGAGACGGCCTACCAGTTCAAGTGCGCGTGTCCTCCAGGCTACAACGGACAGTTCTGCCAGCACGCTCAGGACGCTTGCAGCTCCAACCCTTGCAAGAGAGGGATCTGCGTCGACCAGCATGATGGCTACAGGTGCTTCTGTCAACCTGGTAAGTAAAATGCGATGCCTACTAACCAGCAACTTATAATATGACTACATGCCAACAAGCTTGAAAATGAAAGATGTTCGATGGATACTCAGGGCCATCGAGAGAAAATCCGGGCCCGGGAGCTTTCAGTAAAAAAGTGGGGTTTTAAGCGGCGTAAAAAAGGTTAAGAACACGAAATTGTTAATTTGTGGCCGTAATTTATTCGGGAGGTGGGGGGGGGGGGGGGGGGGGGGGGGGGGTATTCTGGTTAAAATGATTGGTTGGTAGTTGTCAGGAGCGATGGAAGTTATGTATTGGTATATATTTCTGATCAAATGGGTATTTCAAATAGTCATGTATGGAGGTTTCGGGATTTACATTCAGGAAATCGTAAAGAGATCTTCTATTTGAGGCGTTTGGTATCAAAACCAGATAGCTCCACAAAACCAAATTTTATAGGAGAGGCAAAAGTTCATTTAGGGCTGCTATTCGTATATTCCGTTTTGAAAATTGAAATGTGCATATATCCGTTTTTGAAACTAACCATGCCCTAGATATAAATTCTCACCTGCAAATTACTCTAAAAAGTCGTTCTATCCTTTCAATATCTGAACTTCAAATACTCTTTGGTATTCCATTCACATAATTATAGTTGATGGGTGGGGGAAAGTGAACAAAAAATCAGGATTAATATAGGTTTCAGTCTTTATTCGATCGGCTATGTTTCTTGAAAAATTGCACTTTTTTGCTTCCGAGTCTACCAAGGAAGCAAAAAGGAAGGAAGCATTGTTTTCACTTTTGGGAGGCGAAAATTTTTTTACCTCCAAAATCAATATTTCAACTCGCGTTTTACGTTTTAGACCTTCCTGAACAATTTTTGTTTCGTGTCTGTCTGTCTGTGTGTCCGGGAATCCCTGCAACACGCATAACTCCACAATTTCCATCCGATTTTGATGCAATTTTCAGGGATTACGCGGGTTAGGCCCTGGATGGTCCCCTATGAAATTAATTACCAGCCGATCAATGGTAGCCTCTGCTCATGCGTAAACGTGAAATCCTCGAAACATCAATTTCTCGCGACCTAATGGTCCGATTTCGCTTAAATTTGGAGGAAAGTTGAGGGTCTCTTAGAGTATTTTACCCCATAATTTCGTGAGTTTCTCCAACTTTAAGATCTGGTTTTCTCCTTCAACCTTACATCACTAAAACAGCCAAGACTCCCTTAATTTACAGTGTCAAATTGAAAATAAATTATACGATTGGAAAGATTTCCTATACAAAGTGCCAACTAACTTTCTTAAACAGTTGATTTTTTAGGCTCAAAATTCCGCTCAAGTTCAAATTTCAAGAATTTTTCACGTATCGCTTCGCTTCTCAACCAATAGGTACTGTTGAGCTGAGTGCTAAACGGGAAAAACTTTCTCAGGATCTCCGCTTTCCAACGACGTAGTACTTTTCAATTTAGGTGCACCTGGAAGAAAATTTCGTTTGAATGAAGAAGAAACGCTGGTTTTTCGAGGTAATCGAGCGTGTTTTAAGGTGATGTTGACGACCTGACCATGACCGGAGGATCGTTTTCCGGGTAATTTTTTGCTCTGAATCGAATGTTCACTCGCGATTTATTTCGACTGATTGTTTTTTGGAGAAAATTAGTGCATTTTTTGGACATAATATGTCCTCACCCCATAATTACCCCACCGACCAATTTTTTGCTAAGCAACGTGAATATTGAGGTATATCTGGGCAATGATATTGCAGAAAATGCAATAAACAATCATATCTAGCGGAACGACGCGTGAGAAAAAGTCATATTTCGGGAAATTCTTGAAATTTGAACTTTGGGCTAGATTATGAGCTGTAAAAATCTACTGTTGAAGATAGTTACTTGGCAGGCCTTTTAGTGCTAGGAAATTTAACGCTCTTTCCAATGGCCTGTTTGTTTTTTATTTTACACTGTAAATTAAGGGAATTATTGCTGTTTTAGTTATGGAAGACCGAAGGAAAAATCAAAGGCTAAAACTGAAAAAACTCAAGACAATTTTTGTTTGACATTAGGTACTTGTAGAATCTACTCCCTGAACTTTGTCCCAAAATAGCTGTAGACACCCTATACATTCGGGAATATCCCGTTGTGCACAAGACTTATTGAAGAACCATCGGACTTATGGAACATAGACGGTTAATAAAGAGTAAACCAGCTTAATAGGTCATTCCGCTCGTTTTCAGGGTTCACTGGGAGTCAGTGCCAGGAAGAGTATAACGAGTGCGAGTCATCGCCGTGTCTCAACGGTGGCACCTGCTCGGACCACATCGACAGCTACTCGTGCACTTGCGACCGAGGCTACACCGGCAACAGGTGTCAAATAAAAGTGAGGGATTCACTATCACTATACTTCCTATTGGCCACTGCAGCAGGTCAACTCCCCTCTACTATACAGGGCATTATTAACTTATGTGAAACATAAATTAACTTATATGACTTAACTTATATGAAACACTTAGACGATTAAATGAAGAAAGCAACAGATTCGGGCTTATACTGACTTTAATCGAGGTTTTTGTATGAAGCAAAAACGCTGCAAATTATTACACAACCGTTTATTATTTTCTGTATAGATAACCCATCTACAAAGATCCTATTGGTATAGTAAACATGTTTCTGTGGTACTCTGCCACTTTCATCAGCCTACAGAAAGACGAAAGTGGCAGAATACCACAGAAACATGTTCAGAGAATAAACGATCATACAGACTCCCAATAATTATTGATTTCCAAAAAGGAAAATGGGTTTGCCATACAACAACCAGCCATGTTTATGGATTTCATGATGATAAGATCATAGGTTGCCATTGCGCGTGCGCAAACGTAGGAATCCTTGCCGCATGCATCTAGTTTCCATGATTTCTATGCAATCCCCCCCCCCCCCCCCCCCCCCCCCCCTTCAACATGAATTTTATTGTATTTAGATCATTATTAGGTAGATCATTAGTCACGGTTTGGTCCTAAAATCCTCCGGGAGGTCTCATTCGACGCTAAAAATGGTGTTCTATCTGAAATCTATGGAAAAATATATACCTTTCTATCTGAAATTTTCGAGCTACCTAGTGCGTTTTGAAAATTGCATCCCTCATTTTCCACCCCTTAGATAAGACTGATGGTAACGTCAAACTTCGGGGAACAACTAGACCCCAAATGGGGCCGGCATACCAAATTTCAATAATTTTGGTCCATGGTAACTAAGGAAAGAGCCGCATTCGGCGGCCGGCTTACGGCGGACGGACGGATTTTTTTTCGATTTTTGGATTCTACGTATCTTGAAACGTAAAACATCAAATTTTGACGGGGGGCTAAAATAAATTTTTCGTGCTTCTATGGAGAATAATGAACCAAAAACAGGAGAATGAAGCCAAGGGATTCGAACTGAAAAAAACTTTCATGAGACCATGACCCGTCTCTTGAATATTTGAGAACGTAAAAAGGGGCACCAAATGTGTTATTTTCACAAACACAGCCATCCCCCACCCTCTCCTACTCAAAATCAGGAAAAAATAACTTGAATGAAACCTTGCACATTGGTAACAGCGTAAATAAAATAGCAACATTGAAGAGAGAACTGTCGTCTGGAAACAGCTTTAAAACAGGAGTTTCGAAGACCAATTTTACAACATTTACCTTGGAAGGACCACTCCTCTCTCCCTCTACGGTAATTTTGATTTATAGCCCCTCCTCCTTCGGAAATGATAAACTACGAGTCATATAAGCAACTGCCGCGATGAATAATGCATTTTCTCATACTCATCTATCTATCTTCTGTACCGTATAATAATATGTGGGGTGATAATAACGATGAACACTGTTACTAACTCATCACGCACATAACGGTATATTTTTGAATAATCGTAGGTACAAGATACATGCTATGAATGGTAGGTACCTATACGAAAAAGCCACCACGACACGGATAGTCCCGCGATGGGAGCCTCGTCCCAGGTTGAGAAGGGAAACTCGACTGTTTTAAAATAGGTAGGCACCGTGAGAATCCACCCGACGATCGGACGGCTGGAGGAATCGGGGTTACGAAGTTGCGGACCTCAGCACATTCTTGGTGTTGGATTCTCCCGGTACACTTCTCTACCTATTCTCTATTCTTATCTATATCTTCCAGATGGATCTATGCGACCCAAACCCATGTTCTCCCCGCCACATCTGCAAGGATAAGGGTAACACTTTTACCTGCGAGTGTCCCAAAGGCTACACTGGCACTAACTGTCTAATTCCAACAAGGGCAGTGAGTATATTGATTTACTACTGAATAATTGTTACCTACCTAATTTTCATACTCGTAATATCTAATGACCTAATTATAATTATAGGATAAGAATATTATTGGTCCCTCAAATGGTCGATAACTGCACCATAATCATTATCTATCTACTAAGTTCGTACTGGAGGGGTGTTGAACGGTTTTTAAAACTTTTCTCAGGTGAGTAATAATTCACCAATTTTATTTCTGTTTTCGTAATTGCCTATTCTTCTTTTTGAATCCCGAGGGCTATGAACTATCCTCTATGAAGAATTTTAAATAAATCAATAAATTATTAACGGAGAAAATTTTGCAAAACGTTTCAAAGCTAAAATGGTTTGGGAAAGAGGAGGTTGTCCCTAGAAGTAATAAGGTTAAAGTAAGAGTGCCTACATACTCGTTGGAAGTCCGGGTTCAGGCATTTTTGTAGGACATTTGTACGGGCAGTGTCTGTCATGGCAGCTGCAGTCTCCCTAGGTAGGCAATGAACGTACGACCGCTCCGTCATGCGGGTATTATAGATCCAAAGCGCCGCACAGTGAGGGACTAAACGAACAAAAAAATGCCTCAACCAATCTAAAATGGCAAATTTTCGAATGAGGGAATTTTCTTTACTTTTATTAAATTAGTTGTACTTATAAAATCCATTAATAATCGCCGTTTATTCACTATATTTGATATTTTTATAATGAGTTTTCCATTTTTTCAAAGAAAATAAATATCACATTGACCAGAAAAATCACAGATTTCGGCCATTATGATTAGTTTTTGGCCAATGATGTGCCTAAGTATAGTTATGATGTTGTGAAGTGTTCAGTTTCTAAGTTGACGCGATCGGTCAATTGACGAATTTTTAGAAACATTAGAAACAATATCTCCAAAGTACGATCAGCCTATGGCCACCAAGGTTGGCGCTCTGTTCCAGCGTAACCGAGAATTAATAATAATGTTGGGGAGGTGCTGTAATTTATGAGTTACGTCCGCTGTTGCAGGCTTGCAGCACTAATCCGTGCAGAAATGGCGGCACCTGTTGGAGCAGCGTGGACTCCTTTTACTGCGCTTGCCGTCCAGGTTACACCGGGAAGATTTGCAATGGTAAACAATCAATACAATAGTATACATAGAGCTTCATCCTTAGAATTATGTATTATAATTCAATAAATTAATATGTATTAATTATGTATTATGTATTATATTATTGTATATGTATTAAATAGAGACATTCTAAGTCAATTCAATTGAGATCTCTGAAGATTGAGGCTCAACTTTGCATTTAGGGAATTCCCCCAATTCGATAGGTCGAACTGCCATGTATACAAATCTGGTAGGTATATAATGATTTATGATGAAATCTATTACCATAAGGATACTAACTTTCGATTCTAAGGGCTTACGGAGCGACCGACTCGGGAAGCGCGCAGTGGGCAAAAAAACGTGAAAAACTGTTCAAAACTGTAACAAACAAAAACAGTGGGATATCGATTCCCAATTTGGAAGAAAACTAACCTTTAGAACATAATATTCTTGAACAACTTTGACATCTAGCAAAAAAAGGTCCAGTTACGCAGCATGAGTTGAGTGAATTTTCGATTTTTTTACCTACTTTACCTTTGTTACACTCTTATATTGGTCATTCTTATAACAAATTTGGCGCTGATTCCGAATATACCAAATTTTCTTATGTTCAAGATGGTAATTTTTACAAAAAACCTCAAAAAACACGGTTTTTACCATTTTTGTCCCTTAATTTCCAAAATTTGACCCCAACAATCTATGGAAAAATTTATTGAGCTAGAAATTCCAAATTTGTACGAAACTGATCTTTCAAAAAAAATATTAGAACAATTTCGTCATCCCGCAAAATGAACAACCCAGGATGCAATTTGTCTCATTTCAAATTTTAACCACGTACCTACCCGAAATTCACAAAAAAATTTACATTTCATGAAAAATGTATTTAACGTCATTTTTTACTACCTATCAAGAAGCTCATTTTTTGGCAAAATAGTGCTAAAATGGTCAAAATGTGCACTATTTTACCAAAAAATGAGCTTTTTGATAGTTATTATTATTCGGGAGTGTGACCATTCGATTCTGCGTCAATAATAAGATGGAAAACGATGCCTACCAGCTCAAACCACGAGTAGCCGTAAAACACCTAAAATACCCCGATTTCGACGGAAAAAACCGCGTTTTTCGCATTTTAACGCATTTTTCTCCTTCTATTTACGGGGCAAATTTAAATTTGATTATATCGTTGGAAAGCCAAAGGTTTCAGGATGTTTTTTTCTCGAAGTCCTAGTTGATTTTTTTTCACGGAAACTGAGTGAAAATCTCCTACGAATTTTCTCGAAAAACGCTAACAACTACCAAGTTGGAAGTTTGTACTAAAAAAAACTGATCAGTTACGGATTTAAAATGTATGATGTGGTAGCCTATCTGATGGGAAATTTAATGCTCTTTTCAACGGTATCGTCAATTTTCACTTTACATGGACAATTGAAAAAGTTATGGTCATTTTAGTGAGACAAGATCGATCACACGAAAGCAATCTTAAAAGTGAAAAAACTTGAAAAACAAGGGGTTATAAAGAAATTGCTAGGAGACATTTTTTATTGGAAATTAGTTGTGAAATCCTGAAGTTTGGCCGTATCTTTATCGGACGCCCTGTAGATGAGAAATTTCATTTGTCGTGGAAAGAGCAGCTTGTTGGGTATAGTAGAGATTTCCCTTCCAGCTGTCACCTCAATAAATAAACTACAGAGCCTGAACTAGGGCTCTCGCCACAACACCAAAAAACATGATCTGTTTCCGTTGTTTTGCAACCCTCTAACCCTGATTAACTTACAGAGGAAGTGATTATCGAAGTGATACCCAGCGCCTCAGACACGATCGAAGTTGTTGGAGTCGACCCCAACATGGACATGCAGATGACTATGGGGATGTCCAGAGCTCCTGTGGCGCTTCACCTCGACCACCTTCACAACGTCTATGTCGCCGCAGGGACGCTGGCTTGCGCCGTTCTCATCGTCATAGTTACGGTTAGTTTTTAGGATAATATATTAGAACACCTAATACGTGTATATTACACACGTAATAGTTACTAATGTCCAATCCAAAATATATTCACTCAAATATGCTTTAATTTATTTATTTATTTGTACAAACGGTATAAATACACCAATTTCATAAATATACATAATAGTAATATAATATAATAGAATATATTATAATATAGGAAAGTTTTAACAAAACATAGATGACATATAAGGTGTCAGGATTCAGAAAAAGGACATAAGTACTGCAATCGTGAAAGTCTACGAGAAAATTTACATGGTTAAAATAGAGTATAGTGGTTCAACAGGTAGGGTACACAGGGGCATGACAGTGATTACGGGTAAGTATACCAAGCATGGTGGAGTAGAAGGAGCTGAGGTGGGAGGGGTATACACCGATACTCACATTTGTAGGGCCAAGATGGTTTGTTTTCTCATAAGAGTACGAGAAGATAATTGCTTACAATTTTGTTATGTCTTCGGAGTCGGGCTTAGTTGTATTGGTCATTGGTCGAAAACGAATCTACTGGGGCTCTTCGAAGGAACGAAGAAACAAACGTGTGTTTGGTGGGTGTGGGAGTCATGTTGTGTCATGGTGCTCATATGCCGCCAATGGCTTTGCAGGTTCTTGGGAAGGGTGTGTTTTTTGTTGTCGTTTTTATTGTTTATACACTGTTGACGCTCGTATACCTATTTGATGCAGTTTGTTAGTCATTGTTCCAAGTACCTATATATTATGATGGAAAACTCTTTTTTCTGTAGCCTGTTGAATTCGGCGAGTTAGCAGAGAAAACTTTTAGCTACAGCTGTGCGTCCAATAAAACTATTGAACTACAACGTTTGTTTCTTCATTCCTTCAAAGAGCCCCAATGTTTTCTGCTCACTGAATAACTTTACATTATTCTGCATATTCAGTGACGGGGAAGAGGAATAGCAGATTTATATTTTCCTCTCTCAATAATCACTTCTTGGATGTGAATTGCCCCAGCCGTCAACTATAGAGTCAAAATCAACATTCTGAAATCAATACTTCAAAATTTATAAACAGCCACCATTTTTGAATGGCGGGGTTACGGAGAGGCAGATTCTTTTCCCCACTTTACTATCGAGGACATTTATGACAAATTGATTTGAAGCTTTCAACGTTTAAGTCACTGTTTTTGGCCACGGGTCCCTAGGAATAGTAAATTTTCACTCAATAAAGCGTTTCAATTGTTTTTGTTTTTTTTGTTTTTTTTTGTTTTTTTAAATAAAAACTCCTAATGGCGGATAAATTCACAGACGTTAGTGCGTAAATTTGCGAGCTCAGCTTTACTAAATAAACATGATGTAACATAAATATCTCGGTCATTGAAAAATTGATCCGTGGACTTCAACTTTCTAGCGTTCAAATGAGTACCTATATGAGTACCTATGAGTACCTATACTTTCCTACACTTAAGTATTACTTGCAATGGCAAACTAGAGACGAAGTAAACCACCTTACTCGTAGTACCCAGTTGATTGTGTAATTTTATTCTCTGATTTTTCAAATGTGACTTCTTTTTTTCGATCTTCTACACACAGTCCTTATTGTCTAGAACACCACCAAATTGACAGTTCGTTTTTGATCGCAGGTGATCATCTGCCACTGCAGAATGCATGAAACATACAAACATTGCTGCTTCAGAAGTTCGCCTCTTCTACCCTGCAGTATCAGCAGATTCGATTCCGTGATGAAGAAGAACGGGTAAGTTTAGTACATCATAGTCCGGGAGCCGAGGGGGTTTTTCCTACCTCATAG
>JAEMON010000002.1:42899202-42912093 GCA_030264115.1 Lygus lineolaris | reverse complement strand
TTTTCAAACAAGCACAAAATAAGGCATTTTTTCGAATTTTTCGGTAAACATGGGAATGGTGTGAAATTTGTGTTATTTGAGGGTCTTGGCGAATGGTAAATTTGGATAAGGAAGTTGCTCAGTCAAGGTTAAAAGAGCGTTGAATAAAGCGTAAACTTTTTTTCTGAAAATTTTTGTTCTTAATGTAGTTTTTACAAAAAACAGCAATTTCTCGACTTGTCCGGAGTCGTCCGGAAAACGGACTATTCCCTCCTATTCTTGAGGTACTGAGTGAGATGAATTAAAAACAACTAACTCGGCCTGGGGCAGATAGGTAATTTCAAATTCGTTATAAAGAGGAAAACAGGACAAAACTCAGCCTAAATTCATTAGATGTATACATACTGATGATAGTTTATACGACTCATATCATCAGTTCATTCCCATTTCTCGTGGAGAGAGGTTTCTTGGTGCAATATGCGAGTTTAAAAAAAAAATTCGGATCTGTTCAGTGACTGTGGCTTTTGTGATTGAAGTGAAATTCATAAATAAAAATTCATACAATTCTTAGTTTTTTTCCTTTTTGACATGAATATGTCTTTTCGCTGGGGTCAATTCGAAATGTTGTCCCGTCAAAACCGTTACCCAACAACCGATAATAAAATTTGGTTGGGACGTATTGATGTAGGGTATTCTTGATCTTGTTGTCGTTTTTAATTTTAGGAAAATATCAACACGATCAGGAAGTTCTTGTTCGTATCACCGGAGCTATGCCTTAGTACCTACACAATTGGCAGCTTTTTTTGGCATGAATATGTCTTTTTGCTGGGGTCAATCCAAAATTTTTGTCCTCTCAAAAGCGTTACCATGTTTGACATGGTTTCATTGTTTTTATGGCCGAGCAGTCAGCCAAACATTTCGGCATAAATCGAGAGCTTTCCAACGAGTGGATAACGATTTTTGTAGGTGAAAAACCGACTGAGTTAAATTTCCCCAGTTACGAGGGTTTGACATGAATTTTCCTTCGAACAGTATGTATTATTTCTATAAAGATTGTTTGTTCACTAGTCTCAAAAATGTGGTAACCAGGGGTGAAATGGTTTCTTTGCTTCTGTTAACTCTTCATTTTTCCTTCGGATAAACCCGTGTTTTTCTTCTAACAAACAATGTATATGCTTTACGCGTTTACATTGTGAAATAGACCTGGCGTTTGGACCACCTACTCAGTGCAAAAAGACATATTCATGTCACAATGTATCAGCGTGAAGGGTTGATACTCGTTTGTTGATTTTTAATTCAAATACATAATTTCGAAAATTTGAATGTTAAAATAAATGAAATTTGGAATTCTGAAGGCTGTTCAGAATTGAATAATAAAAAGAATGCCGAAATCTGATCTGAGATTTATCGATTACTAACGAAGAAAAATTAGAAAAACGTTTCAATGGTAAATCGGTTAGGGGAAGGGACGAAGGTGAGGTTATCCCTAGAAGTAGTAATAATTTTATTATTAGCATAGTAAAATTATTATAGCTATTATTACAATTATAGCCAATAATAATTTTATTATTAGCTAGAAGTAGTAATAAGGTTGTAGTAGGAGTTCCTGTAACATCTTTGATAGCCAAGATCTAGTCACTTTTGAGGACATTTTGGGCAGCTTCCGCGATTCGCATAGATGTCTTATTTTGATCAAAGTATTCTCTTTGATACGAGTATGTGCGGATCACGCACGATAATATATCATCTCCTATTTAGTTTTTTTTATTCAATAAACTCTTAAACTTATAACGATATGTAACCCAAATAGGTGGCATAAAAATAAATGTATTGTTATGATTTTTTGTTTATTTATTCATTTATAAACATACATACATATTAGGTAATAACCGCATGAATATAACAATAATGCTTCCTAATTGATTCTGGGCCTAAGGTCATAGACCCGTCCACTGTCCAGGCCGTCTCTTCCAGTGTTCCCAATAGGTATAAGTGTTATATATCACATAGGTAGGTATGACATTCATATTTCAAAAATGAGCGAGTCTACTACACGTACACACTACAAGATTATACTTAATAATAGGTATAAGTGTTACATCACTATTTACTAGGATAGTATAGTCGAAATATGAGATAGTGGGTGAGCGTCTTCATGAGTTCAAAACTTGAATTTTTAATAAGAATTTGTCCATTCTGACTCCATATTCTTGATTCCCACCCTTGAAAACATAAAGGGGCCAAATATTGGATAATTTCTATCGATTTTTAAAAACGAATGGTCCATGTCTGCAGAAATTGACTTTCGTCTCACTGTGACGGACGGATTCGTTTTTATTTGACTTTTGGATTCTACGTACCTTGAAACGTAAAACATCAAATTTTGAGGAGGGGTAAAAAACACTTTCGTGCTCGATTCCAAAGGTTCATTATTGAAAATAATAAACCAAAAGCAAGAGGAAATATTGATTTTGGAAAAAAAACAAATTTTTTCAATTCTTGCACGAATACATAGCTACCCATCTTCCCATAACTTCCCTTCGTTAGTGAGGGAGCCAAAGCCCTGAACAAACAAGAATCCTAATTCCATATCTTTCTTTCCAGTCTCGAACGGGATAAAGAACCCTTGGCGCAGACACGGCCATTCCCAGCTCTCGACTCCTCCGACATGTACTACGCTCTGGACTTCAGCGACTCACAATCCTCTCCGCTGATCCAGTAAATACACCAGCGGATCGAACCCACAACCGACCGGTCCAAAACGGGCCCCAAAGATTGCCCCATCGAAAAAAAAAACATCCATTTCAATATCCCACGATATTGACGCTGCACAAACAAGTAACGTTTCGTTCAATTTTTATATAAATCAATTAAAAACAATAGTGTATAAACGTTTTCGAAACAATAAAATCGTGTTCTTTTTGTAAAATATTGATTCCGCCCGAATGAAGCTTAAGAAGCTCTAGATTTACCTACCTACTTTCAATTTTGTCTCACAGGGTTTTTCTTCGCAGTTTCAATGAATAACGCGCCGGTCGGTCGTCATTCTGGCAAGACAATATTTTCACTAACGTTTCTTAAGACGAAAAAAGTCATTCCTCACGTGTTCAGAGTGCGTCACGCAAAAGTGTTTTCTCCGCGGAAGTGGGAATTTCAAGGAAACTCAAAAACATGTAAAATTTGAATAAATTATTTTTTATTTATTTTTATTTTACATTATTACGGGCGCACCCAATATACAAAATATAGAAATACATTTCGACAGTTGTCAAAGAAAGAACAATGATGAAGTTTGGAAGACTTCTTTGCTACCTGGTGCGAAGTGGGTAGATACCCAAGTTTCAGACAGATTGTCTAGACACAAGAGACTGATTCGCTCTATTCGTACACGTGGCAACTGAATATTTCTCGTATATTTTAATATTTTACATTTTTACAATTTTTACATTTTACAATTTTAATATTTTAATGTTTCCCATTTATTTCAAAATGTTATCTCAAAATTTGAAAAAATTTAATTCAAAATATTCTAAAACGTAGAATTTCAATACTAATTTATTTGATAATAATTTAATATTTTACATTTTTACATTTTGCAATTCTAATACTTTAATATTTTAAATTTTATAATTTTAATACTATAATATTTTACATTTATTTCAAAATTTGAAAAAATTTAGTTGAAAATATTTCAAAAACGTAGTTTGAATTATTTATTTATTTTTTTTATTATTTTTTTGTTAATTTATTACGGGCGCACCCTGTATACAAAATATAGAAATACAGTTCGACTGTTGTCAAAGAAAAAGATAATGATGAAGTTTTAATGACTTCTCTGGTATCTGGTACGATATTGGATAGGTACCCAAGTTTCAGACATGTATTGTCTAGACACAAGAGACTGATTCGCTCTATTCGTACATGTGTGGCAACTGAATATTTTTCGTGTTGATGATGGGCGTAATTCCTGAATTTATTGTGGCTTTCATTTGTATCAATAAACTCATGGAGTGCCTAGTTCATAGGATCTTGCCTTTGGGCGTGATAAGGGTTGAAGGGTGCAGTTGGAACCTTATTGTCAAAGCGAGATACAGTCAGAGCAACTGGAGACTTGTCAAGCCAAGGTTGATTCTGCAGTTGAAACCTTGTCAAATCAATATTGAGCCGACAGTTTGTACCTTGTCGAAACGAGGTCGGTGCTGCAGTTGGAACCTTGTCAAACCATGATCGAGCCTGCTGCTGGTGCCTTTTCAGGCCAATTTGATTATATTTTCACCCCAAATGGCATACAGGAGCCTGCCGCTGCCATCTTGTCAAACCAAGGTCGAGCCGACAGTTGGTACCTTGCCGATAATAGGTCGGTGCTGCAGTTGGAACCTTGTCAAACCATGATCGAGCCTGTGATTGGTGCCTTGTCAGGTCAATTGACATATCACCCTAAAAGGCATATTTCCCCAACGAACGCAGGTTTGGCGAGCAGAGTAATTTCTCTGTCTTTAAAATGGAAGAAATCACAACATGTTTTCTCATCATCCTAGAAATTCCTATTTTTGAGGTGATCACTAGCAAATCAAAGAGTATAGATTTTACAAGTCAAATCCATAATTTTCCAAACCAATTTCAGAATTTTCCTCATCAAATTCAAACTTTTCCAAACCAAATACAGAATTTCCCAAACAAAATTCAAAATTTTCCATACCAAATTTTTAGCATTTTTTCCATATATTTATGCTTTGAAATGTTGAAAAAACAAGAATTTGAAATGAATTTTGAATTCGAAATGAAAAATTTTGAATTACGTTTGGAAAATTCTGAATTTGGTTTGTAAAATTCTGAATTTTGTTTGGAAAATTCCGAATTTGACTTGGAAAACCTATGTACCGTACTCCCAATTTATCACGTGGCTTGACGTTATCCACGCCAAATGAAATTTGTTTGACACTCAAAGGACATTTTAAACATTCGGGTTTCTTGTATTAACGTAAGGAAAGAAATGGATGTGATTAATTTTAACAATTTTCTCCTCATTAGAACAATGTCGTTTATTCCCCAGTGTCAAGAATCACCGCTTGAGGTTAATTTTACCCGCTGGTCCTGGACGAAATTTCATCATCATTACAATAATAATGAAACAACATTTGGAGAAAGATATTGTTAGTATTAATAAGATTTTCGCCGCAGCTAGTACCTATAATTTTGTATTGTAGGTAATAAGTGCCAACTGATGGAATGATTGTATAAAAATGAAACCTACTGAAATTTAATGTTCGCTCTTTTTGAGGCAAGAATATTATAAACCCGTTAGCACAGGGTCTAAAGATATTTTAACATTAAATTACTAGCTTAAGATGTATTTGTTCATAGATAACAATTATAGGGCTGTATCCGATTGGACTTCTGAGTAAAAACAAATTCGTTTACAAAATGATCTCGCTGTTCTCTTAGTAGTAACCAGAAACGTTCTTCGTTGAATCCAATCTACCTGTAGTATTAGTAGTTAGAAATACTGACATGCGCCCACTTCTGTAACAACTGTTGCTGTTTACTCAAAAGTATAGAATTCCTACCCCTGGTATTATTGTCCCTCTGTGACACACTTAGCTGAAGTAGGGTGATCTACTGACCTCAAAATGGTTTCCATCCACCTGATTGAATTTGTTATTAAAAACTTCAAAAAATACCGTGCCGTGGCAAAAACCGCATTTTATATACCGTCAGTGGTTCAACCTTTTGTTATATACCCCAGAAGCTTTTTTTTTTATGTGTGAAAATGTACATAATTGTAGCTAAATGTATGCTAGGAAGTTTTGATTCATTGTATTCAGAACATTGTCGTACTTTAGATGTTCATTCGTATCTAAAATCCTGCCTAGCAATAATTTTATTTCACTTTTTTGAAGAGTTGACAACGTGAAGCGAAAACAGCTCTTGGGAATACTTCGCCTAGTTATTGGCTTCCATTATGTGAACATTGAATGAGGAGTGTTTCAGCCTTCAATATTTTCAGGTTACATGGTATATTGAGGTACCTACTTAAGTACGGGTAAATAGTTTAGTCATATTTCTAGACTCCCTTCAAAAACCATGTTTACTTTCCTCAGCCCACCTGAAAGTTGAAAGGAAAGTATTGCGATCAACAGGGAACCCAATTGCTGGAACAGCATCGACGTGATCGACATCTGATGAACTTGGACAAATGTTTGTGCCGACGTAAATGAAGAGCACAGGGGAAGAACGGCCTGTTTTTTGAAGAATTCTGTTTTTATAAACTTTACAGGAGAGCATGTTTCCCACGGAAAACGCTAAAAATTCCTCCAGTTATGAAAAAATATGAAAATCTATCGGTCAGGAAAAACTAAACTAAAAAAGATAAACTTTTTTCTAACTTCTTTATTAAAAAATATAAAAATCTAACTTCGTCATAACACACCAAGGAACACACCACATAATCCACACACATAATTCACCAAGGAATGTATAATTTAAAAAAAGGGAAAACAACGAACAAATTTAAAAAAATCGAATCAAATGAAAAAAAAACCCGATAAAATGAAGAAAAAAACAACTAAAAAAAACAGTCAAATGAAAAAAAATTAAAAATAAAAAAACAAATGGGAAAAAAATCAATAAAAAATCTATTAAAAAAACAAAAAAATGAGAATTCAAATTTTATTAAAATGAAAAAAAAGAATGATATGATGATGAATGAGGTATTATACAAAAATCAATAAACAAGGGAAGAACGACCTACCATCGTGTGTAACGGGTCAGCATTCCGTAATGTCCCCATGTTTTTTCACCCACAAAAGCTTTTTTATGTTGTAAGCGATCCTACATTGGATCAGATATCGGCGAAAAGACACGGTACGATCGTCGAGGGAAGAAAAATTCGTTCTCCCCAAGATGTGGTGGACGGGAAATCGTTAAAAAATCAAGGTACTTCCAGGGGGTTCGAACCTTATTGTGCACGCCGGAATCTGAAGGATTTCACTGTGTATCATCAGCCGACGGCCTTATCTGGTGGAATAAACCGGTTCCCGTGAGATCACCGAAGTTAAGCTTTCAGCGGCGTGGTTAGTACTTGGATGGGTGACCGCCTGCGTGGCTGGGACCACACATCTCAGTATTTTCACGTCGGGCCGTCGGCGAACCCCTCTCCACTCAAAGGGGTGAGGCAATGAGTAGCCAAGAGCGAAATCATCAGAACAAAATTCACTTACTTTCACTGTGTATCATCAAATAAACCACCTCGGCCATCGAAGACCTGATGTCTGCCTCTCATTTCTGCCGAGGGATGAGCTTTCGTTCACAACATGTGCACGATTTTCACGCCTATATTTTGGAGGGTCGATTTGCTCTTGGTTTCACAACCAAACCCACCCAGTTTCCATTTTATGTATAGCGATTATACATAAGCCTTTTCCTAATACATACTTCTAACTCCCTGATAGAACGCAACTTCATACCTATAGGTGCTTTTAGCGAATTTTCGAAGAAAAATGTTTTAACATATGTTAGTTGGTATACTTCCTCAACGACGAGTGGGCACGGTTTTCACTTTGCTTTTTCAAACTCTTTCATCTTCCCTTTTTCTAGGCGACTTTTGAGAGTTGTCCTCTTCATCGGATGAGGAAAACCCCATTTCCGAAGAAATCAAATACCTGCGTGCCATAAAATGAAAATAAAGTCACTCAAGGTAAACCCACTTGAAATACCAGGGAACACTTGGAAACACTGACGACAGAGGTAATGTAGGTAAAATCTGTGGATTATTAATGAACTGTAAGAAACCATCATAACCCTATTTTCGAAAAACAAAAAAAAACGAAGTTAGGTCGTTCTTCCCCAGCAGTCTTCGTATGTATGTCATCTCCAGGAAGTATCCTGAGGCCCGAAATCAACGTTAAAACCCGAAAAAATAGACATTTTTTGGCTTTCCATGGGCGAGGAGAGTAGCGTGAAGCCTCGTACCAGATTTTGGTTTTTTAAATACTTCGTGCTGATATCGTTATAGAAGTTTGTATTGATTTTGAACCACTCCTCAGGGGATAAAACTACAAAAATGGAGGTCAATACAGCTAATTCTAAAGTGTCAGAAAATAAAAAGA
Source organism: Lygus lineolaris (assembly GCA_030264115.1). NCBI lineage: Eukaryota > Metazoa > Arthropoda > Insecta > Hemiptera > Miridae > Lygus > Lygus lineolaris. The sequence continues at coordinate 42,904,006 of JAEMON010000002.1, read as the reverse complement.
TAAAATAATATTTTGCACAATCAATTTTATTCATGTTGCTCAAAAGGCTTAAAATCGTATTTGTGCCAAAAGAAAATATTTAAAAAAAAACAATGTGACACGCCCACTTAAATGTTTTTGCATTTCTTGCTTTGCCCAATGTACGGATAATATCACAGAAGAAAGGTGGTAGCCGGAGTTAACAGAGTTTTGATAGTTATTCCTGCTCAAATGAATCGGGGTTTTCAACTGATATAAAAATTCTACAGTTAACAATGTGTTTTTATTGATTTGAAGATCAATGTTAATGTTTTGAATGGAAAAGTTCAGGGAGTATGAGTAGGGCCCACATTACTACCCTGAAAGCTTCCATGGTTGCTACAATTCCATATCAGAGTCAGAGATTTGGAATTCTAGTCTTTTCTAGAAGTTCTGGTCAATTCCGTGTATTCTAGCCTTTCGCCTGAGTTTATTTATATCAATTTTACATATCTATAGAAATTGGAAGGTTGAAGTTTCTAAATTCTCACAAAGTTCAACTCCTCGACAGCCCCTTCCAATCCAACCGAGTCATCTCCTCGACAGGCTAGTGGTTCCAAGTCATCGATACCATGACGTCACGGGATGGTTCCCTGGCGTAGAAGATGTCGGGAAGTTGACGAGGGCGGTCGAGGTGTCGATGAGTTTCCGCCTATTTAAACTACAACAACAATAATCGCTAGGCGGCCTATGAAAACGAATTTAACGTGTGAATATGACACATTTTTGAAATGGCCAGTAAAGTGAAACATTCCAATATTATCCCAAGATTTTTCTTTATTTCATTCGGCACACTTGGTAAATTTCGAAAGCGTAACTTGCAGGGCTATCACAAGCTTTTAGAGAGAGATAAATGCTGTCCTAATTTTATAGTGTCCCTATACGTCCCAGCACTACATCACCTTAGCAATGTTTAAATTATTGTGTAAGTACCTAGGTAAAAACAATTTCAGATTTTTACGTCGATTTTGGAGAAAAAAAGTGTTGTAAAAATAATGTTGATGGAAATAAATGAGAGAAACTTCTTGTTTGAATCGTGTGTTGTTGATTCCTTCCCGTTTACATTTATATTAACTACATAAATTTACATAAAAGGGTAAATCCCCCATAGCCGCTGTTTTTCAACAATAACAAGAAAACCGTTCGGCTTGAACTTTTGGAAGGATCTCATTGGAAAGATCTCATGACCAAAATATTGTGGGATATTCAATCAAATCCAGGCACCACATTTTTGAAAGGTAAAACACGTATAATGATAATAATAATCATAATATTCAGGTATCAACTTCAGGGACCACAAAACTAGGGGTCCACTCATGGATTTGTTTTTCTAAGACAGCGGTATCGGCTATTTTTGGAAATCTTGAAAATATTATTTCTCCACATTTTGCGGGTAACTCCGGGGAATTTTGAAAGATGGATACCTAGTTTTTTCAGACATTTTTCATAGATTGAAATGAACATAGTCAGTCATTATCAGAGCCCTTCACAATATGGCACTTATTTTTGGGTGATAGGGCCCTAAAAAATATGGCATTATGGCACTTTTTTTGGGTAATAGGGCCCTAAAAATATGGCATTATGGCACTTATTTTTGGGTAATAGGGCCCTAAAAAAATATGGCATTATGGCACTAATTTTGGCCCAAATATGGCACTTGTTCGGCTCGATATGGCACTTATTCTGAGAGGATAATATAACACCAGTTATTCTGAGAGGATAATAACAACATGCAAGTTATTTATACTTACAATATTTATTTTATTTACATATATTATTTACAAAGCTTTAGACAAATGAAATTATACAAAACTTTATACAATTTTATTATTTATTAAAAACAACATCAGGTGTGCTGCAATGCTTTCCATGGAAAATCCCAGCCGTCGATCACTCAAAAGTGGGATTTTTCAACATCAGCTGATATTGCGTATTTCATGGCGAGGACATCAACAGGTTCCCAGCCTTCTTTACAGGTTCAGAGTGACTTTCTCACCAGGCAGTGTCAACAATATTGTTGGATCCAAAAATTGATTTTTCGAAAAAAATAATAATTTTGGTTTTCTATGACACAAAATTGAATTTGACCCCATCAATGAACAAAAATAAAGTCTTTATTTAACATCCACGTTTATTTTTGAAAGATATCGTCATTAAAATCCCACAAAAGTCCACAACTCTGCGCTCTATTTTATTCCAAATACTTAACAATACAAAGGCAGAAAAAATGTGATTTTCTCGTACAGGATAACTCCTCATTGTCCAAAAATAAAACGGGGGTCAAAAATAGGAATAGCTGAACCTATTAATCATTTGTAGGAATTCACCTTTTCATTAGGTAACAACATTGGCAGATGAGATTAATGTTAGAATAATCTACCTCGAACTATTGAACTCACAATCAGAGATTGTTCATGACCCTCGTTTGAATTCCAGCTGAACTGTCAAGGTCAATTATTATGATTTAGCAATAATCATGATGGAAGGGGTAGGTAAGGAAGATATCATCTATCGTTGTTTTAACAAACTAGTACTAATGTGCTGGATCATGGTGAACCATCTCGTTTCAAATCATATTTCAATGAAGATGAAGGTTGTTACAATTTTAATTTTAACTGCCTTGTCTACTAGTTCGTACGCCTCTGACCGAATTTCTGAAGGACTTGTTACTAGAAACAAAGTGAACGGCCGGTTAGAGTTCATCCACAAGAAATTGTCAGCAGCTGACTTGGATACCGGTACTCCTTTGACGGAAGAAGTCAAAAATCACGTCAAGAAGTTGTCCGCCCCTGATGATGTTATAGCAGCGATGGTCGATGAGAAGATTGGTGGAGCTGGAAATGAGACCTACAACGCCTTACCAATGAATCCTTCGGCACGAGAAATATGGAAAACCAAGGTGATCGATGTAACTTATAACTACTTGAAGGAGCATAATAGCGAAGAAGTTATGTTCATGTTGATCCCATTCTACGAAAATATGAGCACTTCGCGTCCTTATGGCTTTGCAGGTTTTGTATTGAAACTCACCAAGTCAAACGCCCAAATAGTGAAGGCGTATATACCGAACCCTCTCAAGTCTGCCTCTGAGACAACATCTCCTTACATATACAGTACAGGCAATTTATTTAACGTGGAGAGGAAAAACGAAACCTTCCACATAGTTGGAGTGGGTTTTGATAAATCGCCCGTAGAAAGAGTCGAGGCGGCCTCGAAATCCGTACGACTCAGCGATCTGACCACTGGCACGGATTTGGACGAATTCAGCAAGAAACACACTAAAAGTTTAGCCGGGAACGAACCCTACGTCCCTGGACTCTTGCTCAGTCAGAAACTTGGCGGTAAAGGAGACGACCCTTACAACGTGGTGCCGATGACTCCCAAAGCCCTGGAAGCGTTCAAAACCCGAGTAGAAGTTCCTGTTCTTGAATATTTCAAGGACCCTGCGAACGAGCACGAGCGCGTTGCGATGACTGTGATCGTAATGTACGCCGATTACGCCTCCACTCGCCCAGTCGGGTTCATCGTGCTGTGTAAACAATCACCGAACAACAGTGCGTTCATACCTAACCAGTAATAGTTCAAAACAGGGTTTGAAAATACTAGGTAATAAGTACTAGCTGGTACCTATCAATAGTAAAACAAAAAAATATTAATTTACGACCCAGCTATTAGAAATACATTTACAATATAAAAAATTATTATTTAATTTTTTCTAACTCACCCTATATTTGGGTGTACCTTCGCATCATTTTAAGGCCTAAAAATTTAAATTACGATTTTTTTAAATTTGTTTTTCTTCAAACTGAAGGTATCAGACATTTTTTCGTGCTCAAAATAGAAATACAAAATAACAATAATTATTATCTGATTTATATTTTTTTCGATCAAATAATAAAAATTAAGTTTTGATTTTATTTTTCCATCTGAAAAAAATAAATAATTTTATTTTTATTTATGCGATCAAAAAATGACTGTTTTTTTCGATCAAAAAATAAAAAATATTCTTCATCTTGAAGCGAACCACGACTCAGGAAGTGCCACCTACAAATCAAATTGAGCTTAAAAAACTATCATTCACTAATAATTAATTTTTTTCTAAAAAATGAAGTGAAAATATTATGATCTTAATTGAAAATATTATGATTTATAATTGTTTATTATTTTAACAAGTAGGTACCTTATTTTAGCATCGGGTACCTACCTACATTACAATTCTTGCGAATAAAAATTTTTCAAAGTAAAACTGAACGAAAAATTTTCATTTTTCGACCAAAAAAATAAAAAATTAGAAACTAATTTTTATTTTTTGTTTGAAAAACTAATTTTTATTTTTTGTTTGAAAAAAAATAAAAATTGAAAATACTTACCCAACAGTCCTTTTTTTAATCAAAATAATAAAAACAAATAGTTATTTTTTATCGGCAAAATAGGTTTAAAAAAAATTTATTTTTGTATAAAAAAAATTAATATTTAAAATACCTAAGTGAATTTTTTAAATTAAATTTTTATTTTTGGATAAGAAAATGAACATTTAAAATAAGTAAATTTTTTTAATTAAATTTTTATTTTTGTATAAAAAAATGAAAACTTAAAATAAGTAAATTTTTATCCTATGAGGAAAAGACTAAAAATTATCTTTTAATTTTTATTATCATTAAATGGCGAGTTTTGAAGATAAAAATCAGAAAATACGAGTACATAACTGTTATTTTTCCGAAAAAACATTGTTCTTTCAACCCCTGGTTGAAACATTACATTCGTAATATACAGGGTGTTCACAAAA
>JAEMON010000002.1:42861028-42877485 GCA_030264115.1 Lygus lineolaris | reverse complement strand
TTCACAGCTCTTAACCTGACTTAATTCGCTAGGAGCTATCACGAGGATTATATCTGACATCGCATTACTATCTAGCATTTCCCATTCTAATATTTTGTTCTCATTCTCCTGATCATTTTCAATTCTAGTAGGCTTAGGGATAGCACCACTTACGTGTCCCCACAGTCCGTTCTTGCTAAGTATCGCCCTAGCTTGCATCCGCCACGAATCATAATTGTCTCTTTTCAATGGTTCGATCCGATAATTTGCACTCATTTTTCTGTATCACTTGGATTTCTTCGTCCGAGCAAATCAACCTCTTAGCATGCACTGCACATAACCTCTTATAAATTCTGTACCTATTCAGATTATCGACTACTATATAAACAGAGTAATTCCGCAGTTAAAGTTAACTTGCTATATTCTCATGAACGCTAAATTACGAATGCGGGGGAATTTGGGTGTTTGTTGATAACGACCAACATGTGATCATGTGACACTGCACAAGTGCTAGAGTATCTTTCTCACAGTTACTGCCATGTAAAATCCGCAGAAGACATAGATAAATTTGTTGTTAAGCACACCTCTGTGGAATTTCTTCGGTATACCTCTGCTTTCATTTCTGCAGACCTTTAGTAAGGAATTTGTATGGGTTTCAACGGATGTCAACAAGCAAATCAGGGCAAACATGGCGGCTTCTCACGCGGGTGTTGCCAGGCTCGATTATTGCAGCAATCGATGTTAGTGTGACGTCACGCAAATAGAACCCAATCAAATACAACACAAACACGCTCGATTTGACATCTGTTCAAGAGGGGTACCTATATACTCTGGTGAGCAAATGCTCAACTTCGAGCTGCTCCCAGATTCTCAATCTTGTGAAACTACACTAATTTAACAAGGAATTTCTGGCTGGATGGCGGTATGCAGGGAGGTCTGGGGGGAACAAGCTCGATTTGACGTTTGAGCATCGTTTTATATACTATCGTTATCCATAGACTTTATCAAAACTCAAAATCGAATAATTTTTATATACTTACATTTGACATTGATTAGTTTTGAATAGCTGGCTGATTGATCAAAAAAATTGGTTTGGTTTTAGTCATCTTGTGGACGAATCATTGGAAGATGTGGAGAGGTCATACAATCCTTGGCTAAAACGTCTGGAGCTCGCATCAATATTGATAAAAAGGAAGGACCGTGTAAGTTGGCATTTCATGATTGATGTTTTATGTTTATATCACTGTGTTCTATGTTTACCTGTATCAACATAACTGATGGGGGAAATTATCACTGCCAAATACCGCAGACAGCCTTGGGAAAACCAATTGTGAACATTTGATATTTTATCGCTACCTAACTCTGTAATTCTAACTCAAGATTAGTGCAAAGAGCTCCCTTCGACCATGATTGAAGTAAATTTGTTCCTCCCTTGTAAAAGTCTCTGCCATCGGCAAGAAGTAACCTCGCTGCAAGATATTCCTCCAACTATCTTCTAATACCCAAACCCAATACTTAGACCGTTCATATATTCCAGTTACTGCTGGATAACAAGGGGCTCAGCACATGGAAATGACCACAAAGTGGCGACTCTGACTCTGGGATGATGCACAAGGAGTTGAAGGGTGTAGCGAGTAGGGTATAAGAGTATAAGGGGTGTAGTATAGTACTAGTAGGTACACTGCAATACACCAATACAGAAAAAAACTCATGGGAAAATTCAGTAGGTGCACCTATAGGTGTTAACTACACGGGTAACTCCCAGGCAGTGTTGGACACATTCGAATGAATGGGTTATTCAGAATAACGAATAATTATTTGTTATTCAAAGCTTCGAATAACGAATAAATCCAAAAATATTCGTTATTCGAAGATTCCGAATAGCAAATAATTATTCTTTTTTGATTCGTTATTCAAAAAATTTTCGAATTACGAATAATTATTCGAAATTTTTTATTCGAATAATATTGTGTTGGGTATTGTTTTTGATGGTTGTTGACCTGCTGAATCGATTGCAAATACTTCAGGCCTCCAACCTAAGTCCTAACGAAACCTTTCTTCACCTAGTCCTAACGAGGAAAAAAATTCACCAGAAAAGCAGATACATTTTCTTTAGGACTTAGGTTGGAGGCCTGAAAGTAGTTGCAATCGATTCAGCAGGTCAACAACCAACGAAAACGATACCCAACACAATATTATTGGAATCATTCGAATAATTATTGGTTATTCGAAAATTTTGAATAACGAATTAAAAACCGAATAATTATTCGTTATTCGTCAGCTTTGAATAACGAATAATTTTGGATTTATTCGTTATTCGAAGCTTTCAATAATGAATCAATATTATTCTAATTTTTCATTCGTTATTCGTAAATAAATTTTGCCCAACACTCCTCCCAGGGCTGGGTGTCACCCGATTCAGAGAGGGTCAAGGATGATATGGTTGACTTCCCAGTGATAAATGTCCATTAATCTAAGAATGATGTTTTTGTTATGATTCATAATAATAGGTAATATTAGTAATCGTAACCAAAATAGTTCTTAGATTCTTCTAACCCACGTTCTGTAACTATTATTGGAATGGTATTAGGGTAGGAGACCCATTCAGGAAAATATTTCAAGGGTAGGAGACATGCATTTTGAAGAAGTATCGTGCTCACGTCTGATATCTGTGCCTACAGAGGTGATCTGTAGCCTGTGTGTTATTATACACACCTGTGTGGGACACAATATTGCAGCAAGCCGTCGAGACATGATTATCAATTGAATAACCACCCCTCAGCAGCAATGGAGGCTCAGTGCCAGACGAGCTGTTGCTAAAATAGTTAAACGCCTAGCTCTTTTCTTTCATCTTGCATTTCATTTTCAGCACTAACCAGAAAGTTGATCACAATCAGAGGAACCGATGAGCAAATAAAGATGGCAATCAGTCTTATTGAAGAGAAGGTCAAAGAGCATGAAGAAGCCCAAAATAAACTGCATTTGACAAATTCCAACAGATTCCCACGTGGTCAAACAAGGATTTCTAATGGATCGGCAAGTGCTTTCATAGCTTTTATCTCAGCATTTTTTATTAACTTCGGTGGCCTGTGTCGTGTTATTTGGAATAATAGACAGTTCTTGCAAGAAAACGAGAAGCGAGTCGGGATTCCGAATAGGATGTTACTAGGGAGAGCACGAGCGGATGCTAACCCCTGAGTCGTATTGTACGAAAGGGTGAGTCGGAACACGAGTCGACCTACGAGACATAAAGTAACGTGATGCGAACTAGATGGAATTCGTAGATTTCAAGTAGTGATTTTGAAGTTCTTGTTGTTTAGAATTTCCTCTTATCGGTTTATCTCCATACTCGAAAGTAAATACCAGGAACTGTTCGGTGAATGGTAGGGAAACAGACTATGGAACTGATTATGAAAGGCTAACCTAGGTTAGGTACCTCCGGCTTCGTAGAATCGGCGGGGACCACGGCTGGCTTGGAATACTTGGAATAGTTGTGAGCATTTCTTAGAGTTGTCATAAATTACCAGGTGTCACAGCTTTGTTGTTTTACCCTAATTGACTGTCATGTTAGGAACCAATTTTTTTCTATCCAGGAGCAACACTATTCGGTTGGGTTGTTGAGCAAACGGGTAGGAGTAGGTAGGTAGTTATGGAAGATCCTTTTCCTTTCCTATACCTATTACGTGTACCTACTAATTCTTATGTTGTACACTGTTGTATACCTACCAAATATCGTAAATAAAGCAATTTTTCAATTCAATGCAATCCATGGTGCCAGTATGGTTACCTTCAAAGAAGGTTACCTTCGTTTTCGGGAATCCATTCGGAGCCCATTCGTTGACGAATAGGCCAGTTCTATTCGTGCAACGAGATGACTCTACTCGTAACGAGATACAAGCGCATGCGCACTAACTGATTTCTATTCGTTGAGCTCCCTACTCGTAACACGACTCGCTTCTCCTTTGCCTGCAAGAACTGTCTATTAGAACCAGTTGTCTCCGTTTCTCTGTGGTCAAAACACTGTTGGTTCAATCAATATTACACCGATCTGGAAAGGAGAAAACTAAGATGAAAATCGGAGGAATTCAAAAACTGGCGTTACACTGAAGAAACTAAAAGTTCAACAAGGGCAAAACCTCAAAACAGAAACTAGAAAGAAACTGGAAGGAAGATGTCAGTAGGGTGTGTTGATATAGCTGTAATGGTTCCAAGCAGTGACGTTTGAGTCTGAGTACCTACATCATTGTGGTTCCAGTCACTGAGTTACTGAACCAGGAAGCTTGTTACCAAGATCTGCCTTTGAGTACAGTATTATTCCAAGTATCTGGCCTTTGAGTAGGTACAGCACTATGGTTACTGACTGGGAAGCTTGATCGCTGACGTTTACGTATCTATTCGTACTTCTATGCACTCTGATAATGGCACCAGTGTTGCCAACTCTAGCAATTTTTGCTTCTGGGCCTACCAAGGTAGCAGAAGCATCGTTTTCACTTTTGGGAGGTGAATAATTGTTTACCTCCAAAATCAAAATTTCAACTCGCTTTTAACGTTTTGGACCTTCCTGAACAATTTTGGTTTCGTGTCTGTGTGTCCGGGAATCCTTGCAACACGCATAACTTCCACAATTTCCATCCGATTTGATGAAATTTTCAAGGATTACGCGGGTTAAGCCCTAGATGGTCCCCTATGAAATTCATTACCAGCCGACCAACAGTAGCCTCTGCACATCTGCGACATCTGTACATCTGCAACTAGCCTCTGCGTAAACGTGAAATCCTCGAAACATCAATTTCTCGCAACCTGATGGTCTGAGGTGAGGAAGCTATGTGCCACTCCCAACTTGGCAGACGTTTTTGAATTTCTACAGATTTTCAAAAGCATAGTCATACGTATAGGCACCTACTGATGAATATTGCCCGCAAATCTACGAAGTTTCAGTACCTACCTACTTACTCCATATAATCCACCAATTTTTTATGGTTGTTTGTAGCTGTAGGGTGTACTGGTAAGAACATGTACTGGTAAATTGGAATGGTCAGATCCTTGTCACAGTAACTGTTGGAACTGTTCCTGCGAATTATCTGAACCAGCACACCCCTAGATAACAGCATGCACACAAGGGAGTCATAACAACGTCCAGTTGAGGTCCATATTATTGTAGCAAGACCTGAGCTTCGTATTATTTCTGGATTTGTGCATCCATGGCCACACAGATGATGGATAATATAAAGAAGGAGACTTCCATGGTGATACATTTCTCCACTCCTTCAGGAAGTCCTTGGAGAATAGTTATTTCGACCAAAGAGAGATGGCGTAAGAACCCAATAAAGGGGCCTCGGCCCCAGCACGCGGCTGACCATTTTTGTGAAAAGGAGAGCCTTGGCCCCGGTTACATCTAATTTTAACGCGATATCGCGGGCCTTGGAGCAGTTAATGAGTCATAGTCAGACATTCTTTTTGTTTGTACCTTCCTTCCTACTCATTATATTACGTCTAATAATGTGACCTTTCCCGACACTAGACTCTAGCCGTCCAGAAACCTGAATACGAAAGGCTGATTGCCACGACTGGAGAAACGATGTTACAAGTGTATGTCTCTGCTGTAGCAAGTCCCGTCCATCTTTGGGTTCAGGTAAGATTATTATCGGTTTTCAGTTCTGACTCATTTTCATTCTACACTTAAGTATAGTACATATATGAATAAAAATCAATCGGAATCAATGAAAAACGTAGTACAATTAGTTACAAAATTAAATCGATTTTGACAGTCGTCAACATCTTATGGGCTTCTCCTCTTCTCTTGTCTCTGCCGTACCTTGTGTGGTGGCGGTATTTCATGCCCGAGTCGAAGGGTTCTGTGGCTGTTCAATATAACCCTTGCGTCCACACCTCTTCGAGAGTATAGAGTTTTCTTCGCTCAGTTAGTTGTCTTTGGAACAAATTACCATGCATTTTTACCAGTAAATGTCAGGCGTTGTTGAAGGCAGGTGAGAATGCCTTCCACACTGTCGTTCTTGCATATTCCCGGGTAGTTCTCACGAGATTATGGGGGCCTCCACTTGTGTACAGTTTTTGGAGAACGAGAAACCTCAAAAAACTAGGTATATCTCGCTAGAGTGTGAAGCTGGTTATAAAAATTTCACAATCTTCTTGGTTTTTACAGGTGATCACCCCTCGCGCAGCTGATTTAGATCTACTGGTGGAAGAAATGACTGAGTATTACAAGAAGGAGGAGAACCGCCAGCCGATTGATATTGACCAGGTCTGAATTGGCTCTGCATTACCATTGACTTTCTTCTCTGGTATTCTCTCTTATACTGTCTGTCCCCGCTGGTGTCGCAAAAGGTTACCTCCAACTTGGCATACCTAATATGTTACCTCATGTTCGTCTTCCATGGCAGGCAGTTAGCCACTTTGGTGGGTACAACAGTGGCGGTGCCTTGATGATCGAGCGCTTCCTAAGTACCTACAGCATGAGATCCCTTCACCACAGTACATTTGTCACAAAGAATGCATGACTGCGTAGAAGACGGTCGCCTTTTCCAAAAATGTTGTCTGACATTGATCCCTGTCACACCTCGCCTTGTTCTGACGTAGACATGTGGAGTAGCCGTCAGTCACAAGGGTGGGGTGCTGCTTGATCATCAGGACCCCGCTTTGGCTGCACATTCCTCATTCCTCACCTTGCTGCTGCTCCTACTACGATGTACTTAATCCATATGGTGAACTTGTTACAGATCACGAAAGGACAAATCGTAGCTTGTCTCATGTCTGATACCAAATGGTACAGAGTCGAAATTTGTAGCGTCCACTCTCGAGCTGATTGCATTGAAGACTCGAAGGTTTGTTTAATTCAGTAACAGTTGTTATTACATAAATAAATATTTATTTCTTTGAGTAGATACTCCTTCGGACTGGTGAAGGAAATAATGAAAATAGAACAACAGTTGTAAAATAATGGGTCCACTCTACAAACCTGGTGCCTGGTTGAAGAAATAGGTAACAGTTCATACGGACACTGTTGTTTGTGTGGATGTAATGGGAGACTGTAATATGGACCATGAGAGCCTATTCTTCTAGTCCCATGAGAGTTTGTCACATGATTCTGTACACCATGGAAGTAGCACGGCTTCCATGCACCCAACTGGTCGACAAACTTCTAGACTACTTCCATGTCTAGTTCCTCCCTACTTTCATAGTTTTTCAACACTCTTCAACTTCCACGCTTAGTCTGCTCTTTGCAGTTCTCAGTTGTGTGATTTCCAATTGTTGTGTTGTTATGGCTGTTGTCGTGAGTTGCTGTTTCAGCTTCCCTTGATCAAAAATGGCCTGCTTTATCAAAAGATGTTTTTGTTCTTCCGTTGTGGGCGTTGTGTGATTGAACTGTTGTTTGGTTACACAACTGGCCTGTTGTCTGAAACTCTTTTCCAGTAACCATAAGCATTGAGTGACCTGATGTCAAGGAGGTTCGAGGTTATTCTAATAACCGAATTATCACAATGTTTGAGACAACGCTGTTATTTTACAACTGTTACTGACAACAGTTATTCTTTCCCAACTAAAAGCCTGTTGTCGTTTCTTAAAATAGCGATAACGCCCACCACTACCCCTTTGGCATCTCAAGTAAATTCATCATTTTTTATGTTAGGTACTTAACAATTTGCCCCTGGATCTGAATTGCTTCAAGGTGTCAGTGCCTTTGTCCGCTCAACCACAAGGGAAGGCATTAACTTGTTATTTGTATAATATAAAAATTAGGTAGTTACCAAAAACTTTGTTTCATAGTCTGCTGTTCATTGCTGAAGAAAATTAATGAAGTACCTGTACACAAAAATGCGGACCCAATGTTATATTGGCAGAAGTGCCTCAAGTTATAAATCTCCACTAACAATTCTATTCTTCACTATCATGTACACAGATTGACGTTTTCTATGTGGACTACGGGGAATCTGAATATGTTTCCCTCGGAAACCTGAGCCATCTACCAAGCGATTTCCTGAAACTTAGATTTCAAGCTATAGAAGCACACATGGTCGGAATCGCCCCCATGTAAGTCATTTCATTGAATGTGCGTGTTATGACAGTATCATTTTTACAAAAAATTGCACCAGCTGTGGCTGGTGGCCCACTGAACAGAGGCTATCTTGAGGAAGACGTGTTCATGCTAACCTCCCCCCAAGAACTGGGCCTACGTCTTGTCTCTGTCTCGTCTGCTAATTGTGGCTTTACCCATCATTCGTTATGGTCCCTCTGTTTTATTCCCTTTTCCTTCTAGTTTTTGTTTATATATCTGTCACTCATTAGGGAAGGCGAAGAATGGACTGAGGCAGCTATTGACTGTTTTGTTGACATGACATGTTGTGGCCAATGGCGCGCCATGGTTGCGGAAATCGTCGGCTACAGGAAGGGCTCAAAAAACACTGCTTATTCTGGTAGCCCCATCCCTTGCATCAAGTTGTACGACCCCGATGGTGCACCAGTGAGTATTACATGTGTCATATATCAGAAATTGCTTATCCAAATGAAGTTTTGATGCATTTTATGATCAGCAATTTTGGTGCATTCTTATAAGTCAACTATCTCTCAACAATTACGGTAGTTTACTGTATTTAATGACCACTATACGTATAGTAACATTGGTAATATTATGATATATTTAGCCAGGGGGTCTACAGATCTGGACAACTGGGAAAAGTCAGTGATTTTGCAAATCTGGGGAATGAGTTAAATATCAGGAAATTTCAGTTGAACGGTTGGAAATCAGTTAATGTTCCTCAAACCTCGTTCCTACATTATTATTTATGGAAGAAGAAGGTATCTCTCTGTCCAGCACCGAGTAACATAAACTAACAGAGATGAAAGCTGGGGGGGGGGGGGGGGGGGGCTCTGTTCAATCGGCCTCTGCCTGGTGTCGAGGAATCAAAGCAGCCAACAGCCAAAAAATCAAGAGTCAGAGCCCTGATTTGAACTTCTAATCTCAGAACTTCTTGTTGGAATTTTCACAAAGTCTGCTACGCTAACCACTCAGCTACCCTGACAGTTGTCTCGGGGCAAACAATTTTGGAGCTGCGAAGTTTCCAGTACAGGTGCTCGTCAGGCTTACAATCTCTTCTCTGTGTTTTCTTGGACACTATAAAGCCACTTTAGTATCCACCATGAACTTCTGTTTCTCACCACCAGACGTCGCTGCTCTGACGTCGCCCCCGACCCCTAGCTTTCAGTCCCCTGCTCACTAGGTAGAAAAACTGCATTTGTAGCCCTGTTCCACCTTGTAACTAGGAGGCATATAGTTAGATTTGACTCTGATTTGTCACCAAAAAAAAACTAGACATTTATCATTGGTTGAATCCTGACCGAATTTGAAAAACTGTTACTTTGTAGTTTTTAGCACAGCAAGTAGTGTAGCAAAGCAGATTACCACTTATTATGTTTAGAACATAATAATATATATATTATAATGATGCTTAGCCTCAGAAAATTCACCCTTAAGCCACCCTTTCTGAAAATAGGGCTTTGGATGATTCTATCTTGGTATCTATTGTGAGTCATGAGGTCAAAAAAGAAGGAACTTGAGCAGTCAGTCAGTTTTAATTTGAATGTGGCTAGAAAATGCAAGGAAAAATAGCAAGCATTCGTATTACTTCCAGAAGTGTCACTAGATGGGTGTGCCAATAACAATCTTTGTTGTAACTGTTCCTCCCTGTTCTATTGCAACAGTTCAAAAATACCTATCCTGCTCCATGTATCGTTCTGAGGTGGTTTGACCATCCCTCAACTCCCTGTGGCTTCAAACAGAGAGTTTGGTCAAAACAAATGGGATTGCAAAGTATCCGGAATGCTTTGAGGATTGGGAATGTGAACCCATGGAAGAACAAAGACCCTTCTCCCATGGCTCATTGTTCCCAGTCCCCATCAAGAATGGGTGGAACCCAAGTATTGTTAGGGTTTCATTCAGATTTTACCTTGCTATTAATCCGCATGCTAGGGATGGATGTGGACAACATGTTGATGGTAAAAGTGTAAGACCTCGTAAGTACAAAACTTCAAATTTCACAGGATACAAGAAAAACCTTCTCATACAAAACACAATTATGTTATGGTTTCATCGATTTTTGTCCCCCAGGCGGTTATCCCTGTTATTGGAACCTGTTATTAAAAAATAACTGTAACAGGATAACATGTTATTAAGAAATAACAGTTTAGCCCATCCCTACTTACAAGGTCTTGCTACACCCCTGGCAGGTTTCAACTTACATGTTACTACACACGGCCACAGAGAAGAGATGGGACAAAGGCGAGAAAAATGGCTTCGCCTGAAGGATCAAGTCCTAAAAAACTACCTATTCCACTGAAAATCGCGAAAATCCGACTTACGAGGTCTTACACTTTTACTATCGATGTTGCCTACTTTTTCAATGATACTATATTTTCCACTGAGGTAGAAAGTAGGAACAAAAACTACAGCCTACGAGACTGTATTGATAACAATAACTTGAGCGACCTGGAACGGGCCCAGAACAGTTCCAAGAGATAATGAATGCTCCATCTTGTAATGTGGCCCACTGGGATTCACTGGTGGAGGTACGATATTTCACCGAGATTTTAGATAATATGTAGAATGATATAGGGATGGAGATCGAAATGAAAAGAGTCGATGTATCGAAAGTTTTGAAACAAAAAGATCGATAAATCGGCTCAAAAGAATCGATACTTGTGAATCAATCTCCTGATTCTCATATTTTTCTCAAGCTTTTGATGACTGCTGTAACTCCTCTCTTTACTCATTCTGGTCGAGAATGTGGTTGGATGAGCTGTTTTTCTGGCTGGCAAGGACTAGAATGATCGTGGGGTTGGTGGGTTGGTCCTTCAAGTGACAGCTCCCCAGAGCTGTTCTTTGAAGGAACAACTGTGACTCCGTCACAACATTCATGATCCGAGAGTATCAGCACACCTCTACCATCACAAACAAGGCACCTAACCCACAAAAATCCACGCCTTCTTTTACATATTTCACGAGACAACCTATTCTTCAACATAGGTAAAGTAATGAGACTAATACCCTAGACTATTGAACTGGAAGTTACGGGCTAACAAGTTCATCGTTTTGCATTGTAGGGCATTGACTTGGGAACCCAGTTGGTTCAAAAGAACATGGCGAAACAAGCCCCGATAGAAGACTTGTCGCCTCAATTTGATCTCAACGTGACAGAAGATGAAAACTGGTAACTCCTCAACTCCCGAGTGCTGAGCTCATTGTGATAGAGGTTTGTGATTACTTGAACCATTTACTTAATGTACGCCATAATGTTTCGTGCCATGGTTCTTAATGTATATTTTCTGCAGCTTTATTTGCCAGTCCATATTATGTTTCATGTACTTTACCTTTTGAAGAATTCTTTCTTATAATTTTATTGTACGATATTTGTGAAGGAATGAATGATTATTCAGGTTTTTTTTTTAGAACAGTTTATATATTTTCTTTCGTGGTTAGAATTAACCAATAATAATTCATTGCCATTGATCGGAATGTTTACATTAATTTGTTTGAAGCTCAGTGTTGGGCAAAATTTAGTTACGATAACCAACTTCTTACTACCAACTACTTTGGTTAAAATGTAGGGTTGTGAGTGGAAGCAATTATTATAGGCTGTTCTTTCTTCACAAGCACTTTTTTAAGTACATTTTCCGCATTTTCTTATTCCCTAACGTGAAGAGGGAGAAGAGCACTTTTCTACACCCCCGTATCACAATACACACCCTGGCAGAGCCTTCTTAGCTCATGGGGAGATTGTGTGTTGTAATTTTCCCAAAACCGCAAGAAAAATGTGAAACGTTAACTATCAGTAAGGCAACAATTCACAACTCTGGCGATAAGTGCATCCTCTTTCTCTATTTCCATGCCTGATTTCCAGTGCCAGTAATTTTTATTTGTCAGTTCATTAGTCTTGTTGAGTTTTTGAAGACGCTGCATTATCCACACTAACGTTACTTCAATATTTCTACACTTAACCTGACACTGATAATAAAACTGCATTCCGCCAGAATCCGCTTCATCAATGAAAAGAAGTCACAGTAAATGAAAACGTTGTCGAAAATAACGAGTTACAAACTTAAATCGATTTCGACGGTTAAGTCATCATCAGTAACAAACAAGAACTGTCTTAGTGATGATGACTGTAACTCATTATTTTCTTTGAAATAGTCAACATTTTCATTGACTACGGTTCTTTTTTATTGAAATGGGTTTCCACGACTTCATCGCCAGTGATTTAGTTCGTATCCTTGTCAATATTCACGTTATCATTATTATTATTATGCATATATTTGTATAAATCTTGCGATTATTTCCATGACTTTGTAACAAACCTAATACATTTAATTTACTAACAATATTACGTTATTATTATCAGTATTATTAGAGTTATTACATTACAGTAGCCAAGAGCAAAATCATCAGAACAAATTCTGACCCTCCCTTTGGAGCGGCAGCTGATGACGTCCGCGAAGCTGGGAGCGGCACAAAAACCCGCAAATGGTTGTTAACTTCACTTATTCTAATATTCTTCTGTTGCTAGTTTCGGACCGAAGATGCAGCAAAATGCCGGATAAATACTAGGGAAGTGTGACGTACATCGTACAATATGGCGTTTATGTTTTATTCCAACCAGTTTATCCCTCGAGCTTCGTCAGGGAATGTTTCTTGGAATAAACTGGTTGGCATGAAATCCATGTATATGAGGAAGAACAGCCTATAATCCCTTGCAGCGACAACCAAAACAAGTATTTTGATGCTACTAACAATCATAACGAGGAAAAATTTTTTTTATTGTGTTGATGTTTGTCAGTTTAGGAAAAGAATATTTGCAATTGTGATTACTAGAAAGCCTTGTCCTACACCCACTTGGCAGAATTATTTTCAATGATATTGCGAAATTCGAGATGGTGCCAAGAGAATTCCGATTCATGTCTCTTGAGCTTCCAAAGAAGTAACATTTTTGATTTCCATGTCTAAGTTAGTAGAGGTAAGTCACGCTGAAGAGGCGCATTTCTGCCAAAAGTTCGCGCAGGTCGGCGGGGAAATCCTCCCTTGTTGTGCTGCCCCTTCCCTCCCACCAGCACCTGGCGAGGGAGATCTGTTACGCCCTTTTCTGTGCTGTGACGGTACGTCCCCGCTCTCAACAGATAGCGCCTGGATCGCTCGCAAAAAGTTCCCGCTATGTTATTTTTACGGCTGATTAGAGGCTGCTCCTGGGATGGTGATTCCATATAAGAGCTGTCACCGATCTTATCAATTATTACACAATGGCTAGACCGGGTTGACTATGACGTACAGTCGCTACCTTTCTTGCAGCAAGGAGGTAATCATGATGTACCTACCATCAGATTTCACCCCCTCTCTACTTTGACAGAGCATCACTGAAAACGACAAGCTGGGAGCCCTCTGCCAGACTCAGAGGATTAGAATAACGGTAAAATAACTAATACATGATAGTTTTTCACGACTAGCCATAGTAAGTTTTGTAGACCTACTGCCTACGATATCTGTCCCTGGAATGGAAATTAAATATAAATATACAAATTTTAAATATCAATAATATCAAAAGGAAAGATCAGTTCATTGGCCAGAATTTTCGGAGTACCTACATCTAGGGGTCAAATTTTGAAACACTAGTGTTTCTGAGGTATTTGGTGAAAATTACTATGAGAAAATTGGTTACAGTAGTTCTGGGTTGCTACGGGTCTGGAAAACCTTGAAAACCTGGAAAAGTCAGGGAAAAAGAAAGTGGTCAGGGAAAAGTCAGGGAAAAATTGAAAATCTTCTGGAATTTTATGCAAAGTACGGGCTAAAAGTATTTATTAGTTCTTTGTGAGACTGATGCTTCAAATACCGTAGATTACTAAATTATAATAAATGCGTTTTAACATTTATTTTTCGTTATTTTTATCTACACAACAGAATTGATCATCTGCAATTCTGTAAGTTACAAGTCTGTTTCAGGCATTTATCAATACAAAGTCAAATTGCTTCCTCACTAACAAAGGACCCTCGGAAGCTATGATGTATTCAAGCAAGCAATGAAACAAATTTTGTCCTCAAACCTCAACATTTCTTCTTGCTTTCTGAACCATTTTGGTTCCGTGTCTGCCTGTGGTCAATTCCTTGTCCCTGGCCAAAGTATATGGAAGTTATGGCCCGAATTGCATTCAATTTTCAGGGATTGTGCTGGTAGTGGATACGCATGCGCAAACGTGAAATTCCTGAAACTACAATTCCTCATTTCCCAATCGGCAGATTTCTCTCAAATCTGGAGTATGATTTATTGGGGCTGACTCCAAGAAAATTGCCTATTAATTTTGTCACTTAGGATCACTTTTAATGTATTTTCATAGCCATAACTCCAGAACTACTCAACCAATTTCGGTGAAATTTTCAGGGATGTACGGGCTTACTATTGTTTGGGGGAGGAGGCTTTTGAAACGCATAGGAAAATGTCAGGGAAAAATCACTTTTGCGATCTGGAAAACCTGGAAAAGTCAGGGAATTTTGGGATTCTGTTTCCGTAACAACCATGTAAGTTGAAAGAAGATCACTTTCCAAAGCCAGGTCTCCGCCGCTGACGAAAAATCGAGGTTGTTGCGGTTGTACCATCTCCCGGTTAGTTGTACACAGCGGAGGTAGTCGTTCAAAAATTGCTAAAAGTTGGGTAAAACGCTTCTTTGACAATTCGCTCTTCTTTTGAACTTTTCTTCTCTTGAATGTACTAAAAAATTTGTTTATTTAGGTAAATAGAACGCGAACAAAGCAATGGGAGTACATCTACTGGTGGGACCGTGCATCGCACGGGTAATTGATTACCCTGCTTGATTTTGATGAAAAGTAAGTGATGACCGAGATGATTAATGTACACAAAACAAACGAAGTAACCTCAAAGTCTCTTTTGGAAGGTCTCTTTTTGGGAAATATAGAAAACCCAAAAATAGCCGCCGAAAATCTATTTCGGGGATCAATTTTCTATGGATGAAGAATATCTCTTGCCAAAAGAGATAGTCACCGCTCTGGAGATATCTTTTCTATCTCTTATCAGGTAGGGTGGAGCTGAGAAATGCGCCTCTTTAACGTGATTTACCTCTACGGTATACCCAGTTGGATAGTTATTGCTGAGTTGTGTCCCTTTTTATACTGAGTAAAATTACTCAATCGCATATTGTTTATACAATGAAAGATTCATAAACCATGATGTTTATTTATTATTTATATTTTATACAACCCCCAATTTTGTCTCCCTGACATCATCTGACTTCCTTTACTAACTAGTTCTTCTCAAGATTGTTTAACTGTTTAACTATATTCTTTTTTTTAAAGAAGTTTTTTGGTGCACAACATTTTGCTCCTAGATTCACGAGAGATGTCCAAATCTATACCGAGATCCCCAAAACTGTATTCTTGCCTATAATTGAAAACCTTCATATTTTTAACCATTTTATGCCATAACTTTGATTAACACATTCAACGAACACCTGGCTACTGTGGCAGACTATTGAATATGCTTTTGCCTATACTGAAGAGGCTCTGGGAGTGGTAGCCAAGCCTCTGCCGCTCCAATGCAGCGTCATCTGGAAGCGCTTGACGTCATCTGAAGGTCATTTGATCTAGTTATATCTTCTTCAGGGTAAATGCAGCCTTCTCTTGTCATTTTTGTATCATGTTTACCAAATCTGGCGATAAAAAATTAGGAAAAAAGCTTACAGCTGAAATTCTATGTAGAACTATCGATGTTTTGCCGTATTCCTCCTGGTAGCCATGATCATGCTGAAAGAAATACCAACATGGAGGGCCAATATTTAAAGACGGAGAACCGAAATTGGGCCCACTAGAAGAGGGGTGATGCGGCAGACGCGTTGAAAGTGTTAAAAGCGCCAGTTCAATCTTGTACATTTATTTGTTAGCATGGAACATGCTTTTGCTATGATTCCACCTCGAAAATTTAGTCATGTCAAGAACCGTAAGAACCGTAAGATTTTTAAACCTTACATCTATTTAAGATTTCTTAAAGATTAAATCAAATATACTACCATATGAAACCTCTTGATCTCTAGTTTTTAATAATAACTAGTTTGAAGCTATTAGTTGATCACAAAGAAAGTTATTCGCAATCTAAAGTGTACTCATTAGACCATGCGAGGTGGGGTCAGTTAAGTACAGTATCGTTTTTCGTCCTTTAGGCCCAGTAAAAGTGATCCAGTACTTATTTAAACCATCAGAACGTAAAACCAGGAAAATTCAATAATGGAAAACACACATTGCAACTCGAAAAATGTGTAATTTAGTGGAAAAATCTGCCAATTTCAAAAAATCAATATTTTGCTATTGATTAAAACTAGATTTAATATCTCATTTTGGTAACATTCAGTCTAGAAAACTTGACAGCAATTTAACAGGAACAGATATATTATACCTTCAATATTAAAAACGTCTG
>JAEMON010000002.1:42781370-42815235 GCA_030264115.1 Lygus lineolaris | reverse complement strand
TGAAAGATAATGGCTCAAAAGAAACAATAATGAAGACGTAGGTAAGGTAAAACCAGTGTATCTGTAATTTTAGAAATTTTTTGAAGTATATATATTATTGTAATTTGACTGGGAAGTGACGTCGAAAAGGGTGTCATCTGTCATTGGCCAATTCCGTCCAAGATGCCAACCAAACTAAAGCCAATCACTGTTTGTTCTCCTGATTAGTGAGAATAGTATTTACCTAATTAATTAATAGATTGAATTAATTAATTTATTATTAATTAATATTAATTTATTATTCAAATTATTCCTATTTTTTCTGCTCTCAATGCGATCTCAGCACATTCTTTTCCGGTTCAGTTCTTCTAGTGTGACGTAGGAAGGGAGCCTTCGGAGTTCCACCTTTATTAAAACAGCTGTGATTTTGTTCAAAGTTTTCTCCACATCCAAACAATAAACTATTTTTGTCTTTGTATTGGCAGTGCTATTTTATTCCAAATAACAATACAAAGGCAGAAAAAATGTGATTTTCTCATACACGATAATTCCCCACTGACCTATTTCGCTTGGATATCCAACATGAACTGAACATTTTAGATTAGTGTACCTGTACCTAAATAAAAAATGAAAGAATGTTAGGAATGGCACATAAATAAGGTAGAATGAGATGAATGCTTGAAGAATCGTGATGCTAACAGATCACCCGTCATTTTGACTCGTATGAGAATCAAGCTCTACAAGGAATACCCGTTATTGCTCTACTGGGAACATCGGTCATAATGACTGACGAGGTTACAAAAAAATACGACTTGTATCTGAGTGACGAGTGCCAACAGCCCGCCAAAACTTTCTCCATACTTGCGCTGTTTCAACTGTATATGTCACAGAGTGTCAGCTCCCAGATGGTACCACAGCCGCCCCTGGGTAAGAAAATTTGAACGGTACCCGTCATAATGACGGATGTTCCGGGCAGAGGGTTAAGAAAGCTCAGAAACGTAAAAAGCAAGTAAAAATTCAATTTTGGAGGACGAAATGTTTTTGTATTTCTTGCACGAATACCTACCTTGACAGTGAGGAAGCAAAATAATAAACCATTGTGTAATAATTTACAGCGTAGAAGAAAACAGAGTTAATAGGAAACGTTGTCAATTTCCACGAAAATAATAAGTTACAAAGTTAAATCGATTTAAATGAAACGATGTAAATACGAACTAAATCACTCCCGACGAAGTTGTGGAAACCGATTTCAATAAGAAGAAAACGGAGTTAATGAAAAACGTTGTCAATTTCCACGAAAATTATGAGTTACAAAGTTAAATAGATTTCGACGGTTAGGCCATCATCAGTAACAAATAAGAACTTATTATTACAGTTCCTATTTGTTACTGGTGACGGCCTAACCGTCGAAATCGATTTAACTTTGTAACTCATAATTTTCGTGGAAATTGACAACGTTTTTCATTAACTCCGTTTTCTTCTTATTGAAATCGGTTCCCACGACTTCGTCGGGAGTGATTTAGTTCGTATTTACATCGTTTCATTTTATAGTAAGGCAATAATTCCGATACGTATTTTACATGGGACATATATACTTTAGACAACGAATATTTGAAACAACGTGAACATCGATAAGAACGAAAGGTGGGGTAGATAAATAGTAATGGAAACCATATGGATGCCTGAAAATAATAACCAGATGCCAAGGATCGATGTAGCCCTTATCTTCCACTTCAGAATAATATGGATGTGAAAGACAGGCTGATGCAATAACCGCATTCAGTCGAATTATACTAATTTATGTCAGTATTCTTTCTAACATGATTTATGCCAGACTAGAGGCAAGAGCTTATTCATGTATTACTCACTCACTGGTAGCAACTGGTAGATAGTTTTATACTGACCAAATAACATGATTCTGCATTAAATATGTAGGTACCTTACTGTGTTAGATAGAGAAAACAGAGTACCTACGTGCAACGTTGGTGATCCAATTTCCATTTAATCGAATATAGCACACAACAAGAACTAAAGGTCATTCACATTCATTTCTCTTTTTATCATTCTTAGGAAAAAATTAAGAAATTCCATCAGTCTAATCAAAATAGAAATTATGACTGGATTCACTCAGATGACTTGTAAAAGCATCATAATCATCCCATCTGTAAGCTAAACAATTATTTGTAACCTTGTAAGAATTAAATTGTCAGCCGGGACCGAGGCCCACTTATCGGGTTCTTACGCCATCTACCTTTAGTCGAAATTACTATTCTCCAAAGACTTCCTGTAGGAGTGGAGAAATATATAACCATGGAAGTCTTTGTCTTTATATTATCCATCATCGTATTAGTTCTAAAGCATCCCGATAGATGACGGAAAGACTGTCTTTCTACCATCGGGTCGTGAAGGGTTGAAAAATGTTCTGGCTGCAGGGGGCGCTGGAGGTCGAAGGTAGTTTGGCCTTCACGACTCGGGGGCGTGCGAGCGTCCAGTAACCAAAAGGTTAACTAGGTGATAAATGCGGCCATGTTTTGCCTGCGAGGTGTTCTGTTAGGAAGCAACATTGACAAAAGCTCTCCACAGTTGCCAAGCTTGTGACCACCTCAGGAGGTCGTGAGAAGATTTGTCAGGATGAGGTTAGGTGACTGAATCAAGTCTTCTTAGATTATTATCATTTACTAGCGATAATTTCAGCGTTTGCATTAATTTATTAGTGTTATAAATCATTTCTTTCTCCAAGACATTTACATTTTTGATACAGTGTTTCCAATCGATACATTGAGTACCAATTATACTAGCGGGGCACCCGGTCTTCGCCCGGGATGAGGCTCAAAATTTGTCAACCTATCATAAAATAAAATAATGAATAAAATTCACAGCTTACAATTCACCTACCTTCCTATAACGACTTCAAATTTGTCAATAAATTCCATTATATCAGTAATTATCCCCACATTCTAGTAATTATTATAACGACTAACCACCTTATTCACGGTTAACCCACCAACTTACCTATAACGACTTCAAAATTGTAATAAAAATCACAATTCACCTACCATTACCCATCGCAATTTTCAAATTCGCCAATAAAATTCACGGTTAACTTACCAGCAATCTACCGATAACGACATCAAATTTGTTAATAAAATCCACAATTATTCACCTATCGTGAATTACCTATTGCGACTTCGAATTCGTCAATAAAATTTACATCTCACAGTTCACCTTCCTACCTATTGCGACTTCAAATTTGTCAAAATACACATCTCACCTACTATTACCTATCGTAATTCCTCACAACTCTTGTTACAACTGTCGTTCTGCCTGTCAACATTCGTTTTGACTTTCCAACAGTATTTCAAAAGTTGTGATAACTCCAAGATTACAGAAAACACCCCCCCAGTATTTAGCCTACTCATAGTAAGTTACGGTAAGCCACTAAGGCAGGGCAAGAAGAAAGATTGCTTAGTTACAGAACACCTCACAGGCAAAACATGGTGGCGTTTATAACCAAGTTAAGAACTCAACTGTTCTTACCAACAGTTGTTTAGCTTACAGACCCCCCTGGTTCCAAGATTTGTGGGAAGGCCCATCATCACAGGAAACAGTGTTTTTGATGTTTCTTCTGGTTGGCAAACCTGTGTACACAACGATGATGTCCCACCTAGTTCCTATCTACGCTTCAAGATCACACAGTTTCACTTTTACTCCTATTGAACTAATAAAGCGAACCATCCAAATCCAGGGTTACTACGGAAACATAATCCCGAAATTCCCTGACTTTTCCAGGTATACCGCAAAAGTGATTTTTCACGGGCCTTATCCCCTGTATTTCGAAAGCCCCTTCCCACGAACAATGGTAAGCCTGTACGATCCCTGAAAATTTCACCGAAATTGGTGGAGTAGTTCAAGAGTTATTTCAATGGAAAAACATTTAAAGTTTGCGCATGCGCAGTAGTTACCACTGATCCAGTCGTGACAGGATTGATAGGTAATTATCTTGGAGTCAGCCCCCAACTATACTCTGAATTTGAGCGAAATCAGCCCATTAGGAACTGAGGATTTGTAGTTTCAGGAAATTCACCTTTGCGCATGCACTCATGGTCCGACAGTGATGAAATCAATAGGGTACCATCATGGGGCAAACCTGCAAAATCACTGAAAATGCCATCGAAATCGGACCATAACTTTACACCTATAGTTTGGACTGGGACAAAGAATTGACCACAGACCGAGCGTTCAGCGCGCTCTGAAACGTAAAAAGCAAGTGGAAATTTTGATTTTTAAGGACAAAATTTGTTTCATTTCTTGCTTCCGAAGGTCCTTTAGTAGTGAGGACGCCATTTTGATTTTGTATTGATTAATGCCTGAAACAGATAGGGACGTTGCAATACTCCCGATAAATCGGGGTATTGATACTTTTCTTCTGACACCACCTATATTTCTATCAATACTTTGCATCCAATATTATTGTGGTATCGATACTTTCTCTCAACATCATTGGAAGTATCCATACTTGGCGACCAGTATCACCCAGTATTTCCCTTGAAAATGTTTGAAACAAATGTTCCCACCACAGACCCAGGCAGTGAAAATACACGACTTCTCAAACGATCTCAAAACATTAGCCTGCCCGAGGGGAGATCAGAGCGCCCTAGTGGCCAGTGGCTCAAGTATTGACTGGATGTTTTTGTTGGCATATCGATATATTTGTCAATCGCGCAATGGGTTGTCGCCGAGATATTTGCAAAAACTGCATTTTAGTGTTCCTAACGACGACTTTTTAAAAGTTTCCTTTCATTTTTTTTTTAAATAAATTATTTAGTAGAGCGTCGAAAATCCGAAACGTCAAAAATCCGAACACTTGAGGATTTTATTGAATAGTATTTATTAGAGCGGAATATATCATTTTGCAGGCCAAAGTGTGGTCGGGGGGGATGAGTAAGCGCACTGTGACAGGTGAATGACTGGGTGTGTCTATGGATGTTGTACTATGTACATATTATGTACATTATGAATGTACTCTACATATTTCTTCAAGAAACCAACCACAGTAATGTACATAATATACATACATACATACATTTATGTACTACATAAAAACTATTGTTTTTTATTTCCTGTGCTGTATTCCAAAACTGTATTTTTATTTATGGGTCTAAGCGGCATTTCTAGGTTATGTTCGCAAATCCGAACAAATCGGTATCTGAGTTGGTTCGGATTTTCGACGCTCTACTGTAATCCTTTTGTTCTATTTTTTTAAACATTTATAGCACATGGAATGTACATATCTGTGATTAATATATTCCTTTCGATGATTATTTAATAAATTTATGATCTCTCCCCTTTTTACATTTTTTTTAACGAGAAAAAGTATCGTGAGTATCAATACCTTTGATCCAATAGTATTGAAATATCGATACTTTTCTTCTGATAACATTGGATATCGATACTACAAGAAAAATATCGTATCGAACGAGTATATACTTGGGTGATATCGCAACATCCCCAGAAACAGACTTGTAACTTACAGAGATGCAGATGATGATCCTTTCTTTAGAGTAGTTAAAAAGAACCAAAAATGTTAAAATGCATTATTAAAATTTAGAAAACTTGTATTCGAAAGCATTAGTCTCTCCAGGAACTAATAAACATTTGAAACCCGTATTTTTCGTAAAATTCCAGATTTTCAATTTCCCCCCGACTTTTTCGGGTTTTTCCTGGCCACTTTCTTTTTCCTTGACTTTTCCAGGTTTTACATAAGTACCCGAAGCAACCCTGAAATTGATTCACCCAGAGTAGAATACAACCATTGTCAGATTTCGACGGCTAGGGAGCAGCATAACATAACTCCCTTAACTTTTCAGGAGAGGGAAAAAACGTATTCCCTGACTACTTATAACGAAAAATGTAAAAAGCAAAATTTCTCGTTATAAGTAGTCAGGGAATAGGTTTTTTCCCTCTCGTGAAAAGTTAGGGATATTGAGTTATGTCATGCTGGTTCTTAGCCGTCGATTGTGGTTTCCCTGCTAGTTACGACATTCCCATTTTGTTTGTCTGTAAGTAGGTGTAGGTACCTACTTTAGAAGATCTCGTTCTCCTTTTTATTGGAATGGGCACAACTTCATTGCTAGATTCGTGTCTGAACTCACCTGTACTGGCATGTTGAATGAAACTAATTACCTATCATCATTGTTTCGTACCCACCACTTTATTCAAACGTCGAATATTTTCGACGAATCACCCACTGGATGGAACGTTTCTTCCGTCCGATGATAGGTACTTACTGATGTACCTACATCATCTTCATCCCCCTTTCTTCACAGCACAAAGCTCAAATCAGCACTCGTTCCAGTGCATAGTATATAAAATGAGCCAAGAAGCTTACTTTGACCGGACTCGACAGGAAACATACCATTGAGTAGCCTCATCACATGGCTTGTAGCCTAAATTTTTGCTAAGGGGTTACTCAACTGGATAGGTAGGTATTGTGCCTTCTTAGTTCCTACTAAAGAGCCCAGAAAAACTACTTACTTTAATTTTCTTGTAAACTTTCGTTACATGGTTTTTCTAGTTATAGTTAGGTACATAAATAAACAACTCACCTGCGAATCTGATTTTGATCAAATCGAGAGGGTGAAGAATGAGAGTAGAAGCAACTCCACCGGTGACACCAGCGACCAAATGCTCGTACTTGACGTGCTGGAAAACGCTCTTGGCGGCGGCCGTGGGGGATGAGAAAGTCTTGACGGATGTCATTTCCGACGATTCTGACTCGACCTGCTGATCATCACTGAATCCGACCGTTTTATGGGCTAAAGGTTTTATTACCTTATAAATTCACGACTTGGTCCATTGTGTCGTGACGAATCGAATTCTCGAACTCGAACGAAAAGCCAGAAACCTAGCTAGAGAGGGGACGACCTTCTTCGGCGATCAATTTTTCCTCTCAGACGTCGCGTTGCACAGGCTACACTTATGTTTGGCTAAACGAATAAAATATCGATCGCACTATTAAAAGGTTCAAGCAAACCAGCAAAGGACATTCAAATAATTCAAATGAAAGACATTCACTTCGAGATGAGACGACCACAAATCACAAAAAAACCTACGATCCTGCAGCAGTGCAACTTTAGAAACGAGAAAGCACTGAAAGCAGCGGAACGAACGTTTCACGCGCTGATGCAATGAATATGAACATGAAAAGGGGATTGCATCATTTTTTGCATTTCGTGGAGGAAGATAAAGACAAACGACCGCACAAACATGGAGGTTCCATTCTTACTTCTCTGAGTACCTATACTCAAAGCTACTTCTCCATGTGACGCATGGATCGTCATTATGGATCTAAAAGTTCCATGATAGAAGTAGAAAAATGTAGTTCTTACTTCCATGAACCTCAATCGTGTCAATGACTAACAAATCGAACAAAACCGTTTCCGATCTTTTACTTCCCAGGGTTACATGTTCAACCGATTTTTGATCGACTCACATCATTCATCTGTCTAGCTGCACACAAGTTTTGATTTCAAATTTTGTTGGACGCGATGGAGCTGTACAGGGTCGTCCCCCGGGTAATTTCTTTTAGATCATATTCAAATACTTCGTACTCTCATTATCTTTACTTACCTCGGGGCGATAAGAGATTCTAATCATAAAAATGATGAGAATGAAGTAGCATTTTGACATTTCATGTCTTCACTTTGGCATATAAACGAAAAAAGCGTTAAATTTGGTTTTCTGATGATTTCCGCTTAGGTGCAACCGGGTCGTTGCTGAGGGAAATGGTACTTCGTCGTTTTTCATCCCACAAAATTCGTTGATATGGGTCCTGAAGATGTAACAAGGAAATGCGGACCGACAGACATGAAACCAAAGTTGTTCACTAAGCTCCGAAACGTAAAATGCGAGTAGAACAGAACAGTATGCATTATGAAGCTATTGAAAAATGGTAAGTTAGTATGATCAGCAAAATTAATAGATTTGTATTTGAAAGGTTATGCTTTTTATTCGATTTATAAATTTAAAAGGGAGACGCCGCTTTTGGTTAGTAAATGGAAAATCAGGTACATTATTTGATACCTGTCTTCGGCCCTGTAAATAGCTATAGAAACCCCCTGTGGGGACCACTTGATTACCAATTCTCTGGTTCAGCCCCACCTTCAAAATAGGCCCCTTACGTCCGAGGGTGATGGAGCCCCATTGAGCAGTGGAGGCTTCCCCTATTAAGCACAACAGGCAGATCCTACAGGATACTTGCATTAGTAGTTGAGTTCTGACTAGGAATCAGGGTAATAAAAAAATAAAAAACATCTAATTTCTGTCATTTAATCAAAAGCCCCCAAAAAACCAAAAAGAACAATGGGGTGGGGTGAAAGGGTCGTACGGTAAAAAAAACTCATTGAACAACACATGCTAACGTATCAGAGTCAATCAATGATTCACAATCAATAGTTAAAAATGGAATGTAATCCCACAAAACAGCGAGACGAGGTGTTATTCTCAATATGAACAAATTATTATCAACGACAAAAGATTAATCAACGGCAATTTTAACCTAGCCAAGTTCAATACACATACGACTCCCTACACCCACATAGTAAATGAGTAATTATAATAAACCAGTAAAATAAGAAATGAATTAAATCAATATAAGGTATTTTTAATTTTTCAATAAGAGAACTCAATACAGAGTGTAGAAGGAAAATTGAACGCATAGAACATGGAGAGGCCAAGGAAACAATACTTCGGGTGAAACGTAAGGAAACCGAATGGAAACTGAACTGAAGAAGACAAGTCGAATAGAAGATCCAAAATCACAAGAAAAAATCAACGATAATTTTTTGAAACCCAAAATGAGGATTCGAGGTAAATCAAATGCCAACACTAAAAAAAAGTGAGGTTGAATTTTTTTGTAGTAAGGCAATGCTTTGTGATTTTTCTCTTTTTTTGTGAGTTTTTCAATTTTATGTTAAATTGTTTTTGCTTCTTGGTTCCTTTTACTTTTTTTTTGTAACTTTTTCTTAATTTTTCTTTTTTTTAAGTTGCTACAAATCGGGGGAGTTCAGGCTCGTGACTGAAGATGGATAAAGAGAAATCACAAGAGAATTTCCACGAATGTAGTCGACTCCCCCCCGTAGTTATCCCATTCTTCCAGGCTACTCCTTCTTCACAGTGGCCGCTTGTTTGGCCTGGTGGGCCTGAAGGACGGCCACGGCTTCTTCAACCTGTCGAGAGAAAAAAGATGAAGGAATATTAATTTTTTGATCAGACAGTGATTCGCCTACGTACGTAGATCAGGAATATTTAATGGAGGTTCCCAAAAGGGCATGAGGTACCTACAGATAAGCCAATTTAGCTGGGCGTATGGAAGAGGTGCTACCTACCATAAAACGTCACACATTGAGTAGAAGTTAGTGCTTCCAAGTGTCAACTATTGGAACTAAGGAAGCACGCAAAAGTAAGAAAATTTCATCGTGCCAACTGGATTTGAACTTGAATCTCAAGCTTGTCAACCAGGAATCGGCGGAAGTTGCCACACTCTAAATTCTGAGGTGGAAAAGAAGGGCTCTCGACTTTCATGTGACAGACCCGATCGAAATCGAGGTTATTCGGGGTCTAGGCTGTTTCTTTTGATTACCCCGTTCAACGCCTCAGAAAAACGCGTTCTCCACCAGGCGCTGCCCGAGAAACCTCGGTTCCCTCTTCTAATTCCCCCCCCCCCCCCCCCCCCCCCCCCCCATATTTAAAATAAAAATAAATTAACATTTAAAATTAAATTTAAAAAAAACATGTGTAGGCGAGGAATGTCTCTGGAAAATTGAGGCGCGTTGAAAGGGTTAATATAACTTACTGAAGAAATCCTTTCCTACTTCACACTAAAAGAACTGAACCGAAATGAATGCGATGAGATTGAATTGAGAGCAGTAAAAGTAGGAATAATTTAAATAATTAATTAAAAATTAATGAATGATTAATTCAATCAATTTATTAATTATGTAAATTCTATTCTCACTAATCAGGAGCCCAAACAGTGATGGGGTTTGTGGTTCATTATATTGGCATCTTGGACGGAATCGGTCAATGACAGACGACAAACTTTATAAAGTCACTTTCCCGCCAAATTACAATAATAAATATTTCAATAAATTTTCTAAAATTACAGATACACTATTTTTGAATTACGACTTCATTAGGCCTATTGTTTCTTTCAAGTCATTATCTTTTAGGAAAAATTTTTGAAAAAAATTGATAATTCAAGCAATTGATAATTCAGAGCATTAAATTTCGCGTCCAAAATTGGTTCAATGGTCCAATTTTTACGGGCAGTCAAAAAACACCCAATTTTTCCAAATGTTGTAAAACATCCATTACGCCCGTTTTGAAAGGTGTATTACACAAAAAAGGGCCTATAAAATCGCTGCCCCCTTCCGATAAAGGTTGTAGAGTATCAACTGGAGAGTTCAAAAAGCACCAACATTTTCCAATTAGTCCAATGTTGAAGTGGTTAAATTCTACTTTTTTGAAATACCTATGGCGTTTTGCCCTCAAGTGCTTTTGGCTGATCTTTTGGAATATTATGGTGCATATCAGCCCTGAATTACCTCTGATTAGAATAAGGGTAGCATTAGCGTTACTGTGAAATTTTGGGGTGGTGATGCCCTCATCCAAGTTCACAACAAAGTTGAGGGAGCATCAGTATCAGAATACTACACTACAAGCACCTAGATTTCAGGTTCTGAAGAAAATCTTGGAATTCCGACAAAATCCTAGCAATCCCTACTGAATCTGATTGAACGAGACCTAAAACTAATATGACCCGACCTATGCCACGATGTTGACTGACCTTTGCCTTGAGAGACTCGTGATGCTCCAACATATGAAGCAGCTCCGAGTTGTCGATTTCTAGAAGCATACCAGTGATCTTGCCAGCAAGGTCGGGATACATGTTCCTGATGAGAGGGAAAAGGCGTTCTCCCAGCATCTGTTTCTGCTCTTGAGGACCAGCTGCAGCAAGCATCGTCGTGGTGAGGGGCTCCTGTCCCTGGATGTGGACGGCCTGCTGGGGCGGGGCCTGAGACTGCTGAGCCATGGTGGGCGGAGGGTTGCGCATGTTGGCCGTGTACTTGTAGTTGGTGGGGCGGCCTTGGGCTGACACAGACACTGGAGGTCCGGCTTGGGGTTGCCCTGAGAACGGAATAAATTCTACCTCAGATATTTAGGTATAGAAATGGTGAACACATGAGGTACAACAAAACGTCATGAGCCTACAAAGAAGAACAAAGACTCACCTGCGGCAACCTGTTGTTGACCGGCCATGACGGCGCCACCGGCGGAAGCAGCACCACGTTGTACCTGTGGGCCTCCGCCTGCTGAAGGAACAGCGCCGCCGCGGGCAGCACCGCCTGATGCAGCAGCAACGGCGTTGATGGCAGATGTTCGCATGGCAGCAACAGCTGGGCTGCTTCCAGCAGGTCCACGAGGAGCGTTTCTGAACGATGCTTGCATGTTGGGGAATCCAGAAGCTGCAGACTGTGCATTTGGTCTCACCTGCGATAAATTGACCGTGCAGTAATTTTTAGAATAAATAAATCATTTTTCTGTTCCCAGAGTGCAAGAAACCAAATCAAAACGCAATAAACATGATGTAGCAGCATTATAATCAAGTGATGAACATACTTGAGGCTGTGCAGGCCATCTGGGTTGAGGTCTGACATGGGTCATTTGAGCAGGTCCGAAGAACCTCTGGGGTTGAGGCAAAGTTGGCACGAAGTAGCCTCCGGCACCGCCTGGTTGGAAGATCTGTCCCATCTGTTGCATCCTCATGTTGGCCAGACGCTGAGCGTACTGCGAGTGGAGGTGAGCCTTGCGGTCTTCCTTGCGCTGGGCGAGGGCAACGTACAACGGCTTGGAGCCGACGATACGACCATTCATCTCAGTGACAGCTTTGGTTGCCTCTTCGGGTGACGAGAAGCACACAAAGCCGAAACCTTTGCTACGCCCTTCCTCCAACATAACCTGCGGAACCGAAAATCTTGGGTACTTACTATCGAAAATAAGAGTAAGATGACCTATTTTCAGGTGCAACAACTGCTGTTTAGATAGATAGATAGAACTTATACTTTGTATGTATTCCTGAAAGCTGGCTGACTATGATTAGTTCTTATTGGTAGGTACCAGCTGGGCTAACTACTACAGTCATCAGTTTTCTTCAAGAAATGTGGAACACTCCCAGCACCTAATATATATCCCAGCCCAGCTGGTACCTACCAATAAGAACTGAACTTCTATTTGCCGGGCAATGGATTACATTGTATTACAATGGTCAGTATGAACTGATCTTCGCTACCTACTTACAAGTCTATACAAATGAATAGGTATCAGGATGGGATGTGCGCATAGTTTTTTTCCTTTTCTAAATGATAATCTTAGCGAGAGCTTTCCGAAATGGTGCAACATGAATCCTATTAGCATGCAAGGGTCTTGAAGTTAACAATGATGACGTCACTGACCTCCCCTTTCGCCTTGGGGGGACCCTCAGTGCCCAAATAATTCTGACGTCACGCGCCTCTTTCCAGCTCTTTTCTGGCTCAACCAGACGGAAGTTGCAGTTTAAAAGTGGCTCTCGGGGGTTTTTGAGAACGCTGAACCCGAATTTGAAGTCAAAAATGAGAATTTCCGACCAATGCGCACACCCTATTAGGATCTATCTATCTATCTGGAGTTAAAATGGGATTTGTGACTTTCACTCAAGATACCACAGTGCTAATACAACACTGGAATAAAGTAGATGGTATATAACTTCAACAGCGTGGTTGGGAAGCTGATTCAGGCAGCGTTTCCGCTCTCCTTTTGAGGTCGTCTTCAATTTCTACTCTTCTACTAGTTTTTCAACATTCAGTTAAATTTTTTTGTAAAACGTGAATTTCCTGGGAACTGACTTTAGCACTAGTGATGGTTCCAAAAGGTGCAAATTCTTTCCTGAGGCGTTCATCATCAATGGTGTCATCCAAGTTCTTGACGTACAAGTTGACACCCTGGTAGCGATTGAGCCGCTCGATCTTCAGTTGTTCAAACTTCCTCTTTAGTTCTTGCTGCCTCTCAGCTTTCTTCTGAGCTCGCCCGACGTAAAGTGCCTACAAACAGAAGATACTCAAAGGTAACAAAAATAATATTTACAATTGTAACTTGCAAGCATAGGAGATGACTTACCTTTCCTTCGATGATTTCTTTCCCGTTCAAATCGTTGCAGGCTCTTTCAGCGGATTCGGGATCTTCAAAAGCGACAAACCCGAATCCTCTGGATTTGCCATCTTTGTTGGTGACCTGTGAGAAAATGAAGGTAGATGTCACATTCATTGAATATTGTGAGTCACATTTCATGACATCTTGGATCAGCAGTAATTACCATAACACCATCAGAAGAACAAAATGTAGTGCTTACCGTGTGGCTAGTGATAGGACCGTACTTCTCAAACATGTCCTTGAGCATATCATCGGTAAACTCCTCTCCAAAGTTTTTCACATAGACATTGGTGAACAGCTTAGCCTTCTCCCCGAGTTCCTTCTCGCGCTCCTTGCGGGGAATAAATTTACCAACGAAAACCTGAAAGTAAACAATAATTCATTAATAAACAGTAATGCTTCTCTATTAAGGTTCAGGTGAGTAGCTTCACACATGAAATTGGGGTCAAAGATCAGACGAAGTGTATTGCCAACTATTCACAAACAGGCAGGAGATCGAACTTAATGAACTTAATTTCAAATACCTGTCGCAGAATCAGTGCTTCAGGGAAGGGTGATAACAATACTTGGGAGAACTGCAGAATAAATCATTTCTATTGTTTGAGAACTTGTTCTGAAATTCTGAGCAAGAAGAGTAATGGTCGACCCGGACCAATCCTCTGATATCATACACTATACCCTCCAAGAAAGGTATTCTGTGCTTTGTGAGCAAGGATACAAAAACGATTTCAACACCAGTTCGATCTCCAGACTTTTGTAGCCATTCGTCTGAAATAATTCTTTTATTTTTTAAAGGTACATGACCTGCAATATGTAGGTTCAATGTGGGGTATGCGCATCGATTCTTTACCTTCTTCTGTCCAAAAGGTGTCCTGAGCTCCTGATATGAAGGTAGTGAGGGTATACAAATTGGGAAAAATTTATTCCGAGCAAGTAAAAAATGTAAACTTCAGAATTCAGTTACGAGTCTAGTTAGAACCCGGAACAATTTCGTTGGTTTAGTTTTATTGTGATTTGGTTTGGATAGATTTATATTAAGGAATGATTCTTCGAACGATAAGTCCTGGTCATGTGCAGGTGACACTGCTAAAGCTTCTATGGTCGAGCAAAATAACGTGAAGAGACTCAACTTACGTTACCAGATGGGTACAAGGAAGGACGGGGATCTAGGTTCGGGATTTATAGACGGTCCTCGAGTTTCAAGGAGAACTTAAGTTGGTCTTCAAGGGTTCATGAAATGTTCCAAATTTCGAGGAGACCTCCTTGAAACTTGAGGACCGACCGTCTATGAATCCCGCCGCTATCGGAGATCCGCCCTTCACTATATCGTGGAACGCGCCTCACTGTGTGATCTTAAGCGAATAAAAACAATTTGCTGATCTCTTTGTGATAACTGGAGGAATTCTCTTTAATAATAAAGGAGCCTGGAAAGAGTATTATGGTGACCGACAGTGAGTGAGCGAGACCCGCTGGAGCGCTCTGAAAATCCCTCACCTGCCTACAGAAGTTGGCTCAAACCAAGGCGAATACCCCACAACTATGTACATACAGCAACTTGGTGCAAATAATGTCGAGATACGAACCTTTTTACCGTTTAGCAACATGCCATTGACTTTATCTATGGATTTTGTTGCTGCTTCCTCCGTCTCGAAATGAACGAACCCGTAGCCCTTGGAGGCGCCGGTCTCGTCCTGAGCAACTTTGCAGCTCAGGATATTTCCGAAGGCGGAGAAAGTGTCGTACATGGCCTTGTTATCGATGTTTTTGTCCAAATTCTTGATGAATACGTTCCCAACTCCGGACTTGCGAAGTGATGGATCCCTCTGCGACCACATGATCCTGATAGGACGACCCTTCAGGATATCGAAGTTCATGGTGTCCAAAGCACGCTCAGCTGTAACAAAAAAAAAAAAAAAAGGTTGGTCTAAATTTATCTTTTTAATTATTCGATATGCCAAAAAAGATTCAAGTGTTACCTAATACCTATACAGCAAATTGTCCATAAATCAGAAGACAATTTCAAAATAACTGTAATTCTAGAAATTGAACCACGAGTCGCTTTACTCTATATTTTTCTTTAGATGAGATGCACATAGCAACAACTGTCAAGATCGAGCCGACATTCCCAAGCAGTGATGTAAAAGGGGTCAATGCCCAATGGGTAGGGTAATTAAAACTGGGTACTATTGTGGGTTGAGGGTGGAGGGATCTTGGCTATCTTCCTGTTTAACTCTGGTTTTATTATCCTATATTTTATTAGGGATAATAAAACCAGAGTTAAACAGGAAGATAGCCAAGATCCTTCCACCCTCAACCCACAATAGTACGTGTACAATGGCTACCCACAAACAAAAACTGGGTATTTACCCAAATCCCAATTAATACAAAAAAGGAAACAAAAGCAAAGCAAGCCATGGAACATGCTTTAGTTGTAAACTGCATTGTAGTTGTAACTTCTACTAGCGTGCTTCATTTATATTATATTGTGAAGGTACCTATCACAATGCCAAACTGAAAACTCCAACCAACTTTGTTTATATACCTACCGTACCCGTAGCTCTCAGAAGGATGTGGAAGGAGGGGGAAATTGGCAGCATGAGAAGTACAATAAATTCAGAGCTTTCCAACGAGTGGTGAAAGATTTTCGTGGGGTGGAAAATAAGGGAGTTATTTTTCCCTAGCAACGATTGGTTGTACGTAAAGAGCATTAGAGACAATTTTGTGGCACAAGTTCGTAACGTTATCAAGTAGTAAGCTCAAGGCTTAAAAGCAAGTTCCATGCTAAAACATGAATTAATCAATAGAGTTGAGTAGCTTGTTTCCAAAAGGTAACTAAACGCCACATTTCATTTCAAACCTACTAATTTCAATCTCTGCCTTAATTGTTTGAAACAATGAATTAACACCAATTTTTTTTACCGAATGTTTATTAAAATTGAGAAATTAGGTATATAGACAAAAAATTGTTAGGTGAATGCAAGTTTTTCAGGTCTCAATGGTTTTTCTCACATTTCACCAAAACGGATTTAGTACCTTTTGGAAACAAGCTCCTCAATTTGATATTATAGGTAAATGACGAAGTCATTAATGCGCTGGTTAAGTATGTAATTTTTAAAAAGTGTACGATTTCTTTTCTCATGCTTCTTACGTTCAACCAATAGTTGCAAGGGAAAAATAACTTCCTCATTTTTGACACCCCACAAAATTCGGTCACCACTAGTTACATCTCTGAATTTATTACACATCACACCATGTCTCATGCTACCAATTCAACATCCTTAATTTATTTAAAAAGTAATAATATCTGGTTGGAGTTTTCACATTACGTATATTATAATACTCTCGTACCGGTTGACCTCTGCGTTTAAAATACTCGAAATGAAAGATATGGTTCAATGAGTCGTAAAGGAGAAATTTGAAGAAAAAACGTTCATATTGTAGGCTTTATTGAACGTACAAAGGATTTGATTGTGTTAAACACTACGTTCAGAAGAGAAGTCAAGTTTAGTGATGCTCGAATAAAGTGATAGTTACTTATATAATAATGGGGTCTGCGCATGATTTTTTTTTTCTACAGTTTTTATTGAAAGGGCATCGATTCAAAATGGCCAAAGTGGAATTATTTCATAATTATGTGGTCTTCCTTTTTTTTTTTTTTTTTAATCAACGAATGGAAATGTGAACGTTTGAAAAAAAATGCGCGTGGAAATGGAGCGCGCTGATTGGTCAAAGCGCATCCATGCGGAGAATGTCGGAACCATCGGAACGGTTTTTGAGAGGGTCAGCAGGGGGTTGTGACGTACGTACCTCCCCTCGAAATTCAAAACATTCCATTTTAACATGACGATTTCTGCTCCCACATGGAGTTTTTTGTCCTGATAAATAGTGTTTACTAGTCATGGCAACTTGAGTAACATAATTAATGGGTTGTTTCCAATTTAATAATAATAAATAGTGTTTACTAGTCATGGCAACTTGAATAACATAATTAATGGGTTGTTTCCAATTTTTATTTCTCATGCGCAGACCCCATTATAATGTATGGTTGGTGGCTGTACGTTCAGGAAAATCATCATCAAATTCACATATCCATACCCACTTCATGATATTTTATGCATTTTTAATGCGAAAACCATGAAAGTCGAGCGTATGGGTAGATTTTCAAGAGCTGAGTGGGGGAGGGGGGATTAAGATTGGTTGTGTAATCAGTGACTTTGAGGAATAAATACCTAAATGTTGGTATTTTCAAGTGAACTCGAGTATCCTGTATTCAATCCGATAAGTGTGGTTGGTACATTATGCATATCAGTAGAGAGATGCAGAAGGAGGTTGAGATTCGAATGGGACATAAAACATCTTTAAATAAGCCCATTGTGAATAGATGAAATGATAAATTAATTTTTTAAATAAAAGACAGTTTCCCAGAAAACCATTGTTGACTGCTTAGGTACGTGACTCGTAAGATAACAACGAGCTTTATCATCAAATTGATTGCAGAAAAATGATAACATTGGCTTCAAAGGTGAGACCGAAAGGAAGATTAGACAGGGTCTAGAGATAAAACAGGGTGGAAGTTACGTGAGTGAACATTGATAAACATTACCTGCATTTTGGGAACAATGAACCGAAGATAAACCTATTCGTAGAGATTGGAGACCTAAAATGTATTGGTTTAATGAAGTCGGTCACAAAACTAGGATCTTTGCAGTGGATTTCGACTGATTGATCACGACAAAACGTCTGCTAATTTGGGTGGGCAGTGAAGCTTCCTCAGAAACCATGTGCAACACAATAGCCTACTCACCTATTCTATGGGGATATGAATTGGATTTAGAAGATAGGTACCTATACATAGGTACCTACCCTGCTCGAAAAATGTCAAAGGTCCAAACGAAAGGTGACGAGTGTCGTAACCATGGAAGTAGGTACTAGGAACTTCTTATCTCTTCCTACTTACAAGGTTTTAAAACGTAAGTCCAGAGAGAAGAACAACTTGAACAGGAATTAAGTCATGTTGAGTCGAGCTCTGATGAGACCCCATGCTCAGAATCGGGACATGATTTCGAGTGAGACTTAATAATTTCAAAATGCCAATAATAATAAAAGATTGATGAGTTTGTTGACCAAAATTTTTGGAGTAGACTCTTAGGGGTCAAAATTTGAAAATTAAGTCGATAAACGTGGTTTTTTTTTAAGGCTTTGTGGTGTACATGAAAACAATGTACTTTAAGATGGTTCTCATCAACTCATGCTGCATGACTGAAACTTCTGATTTTTTCGTTTTGTGCATTACCTATTAAGTCAGCAGTAGATGCATTTTTGTTCTGAAATTTCATTTAACCCAGGAGCTGTTAGTTTATTACTGCTGCAGCTAGGAAACAGCAATTGGACATTTAAAGCTATGGGTAAGCCCTGAAGTGGTCATAAAACAGGGCAAGACGATTTTATCAGCTAATAAAATAGAATCCCTTGTAAGGAATATTCCCCCAAAAAAATTCCCAGGAATTTGCCCATCACTGGTCGCACATCATGTACATCCCTATTACATTTTTATCGCATATACATAATACTATATAATAGAAATTAAATGTGGAACATTATGACTAAGGGGTGTCTAAATTTTCCATCTCTCAACAGGTAGGCAGCATTGAAATGCTAAGGGCAAAATTTGCCTTCTACGTTTTATATCAGAAGTCCATCTACTTCCTGGATACCTACTCATCAATACATAATTCATTCTGAGAGATCTGAAGAATAGACATTGACGTAACATGCGGAAGTAGAACATAAGAAAACACAATATGGTGCAACTCCTCAGTCACGCCAATGTTACATATTAGGCACATCGTTAGGTGACGGTGACACTTCTAACAACATGGCACAGCATAGAAACAGGAAAATTATTCATAATGATAGTATTAGGTGGGTATTCGTCATTGTATTTTTCTACATCACAATCAACATGATGTCCATCACATGGAAATGATGACTAAAGCCGAGATAACTCAACTCCCGCCAAGGTCACCCAAGGTTTCCTTTCACTGGAAACGAATGTTTCCTTGATATCTCGAACAAATTCTCGGCCTGTCGTTACGCCATGGAAGGCTTATGAGGTAATTAGAGGCTGAAGACGTATATTACGTCAATAACAGTCGATTTTTGATACAACAACGTGGAAATCAATACAATGGCGGATGACGTAGGTACCCTTATGCATGGTAAAACGGTTAAGTACTGGAGGTTCTTTCTTACCATCCGCTGGCTGCTGGAAGTTGACGTAGGCGTATCCGAGGGACCGCCGAGTGATCATATCACGGCAAACCCGGATCGAGAGGACCGGACCAGCGCTCGAGAATTTCTCGAAGAGCATGGCTTCGGTGACATCGGAATGGAGGTCCCCCACGTATAGGCTGGACATGGGATAGTTGGGACCGCCTGGGCCTTGATTCATTTTGACCGATTTGTACGACGAAAGTAATAGAAAGACGTTGATCTACTTAACCCCGAGAAGAGCCGACGAAGAACTCGACAAAAAGTCACAAGCTGCGAGCAAAATCAGGAAAAACAACTGGCCACCACGTTGCACTGTAAACTCACACTTTTAAACTTTGAATTTTTTTGTGTTTTTGGTTTAAATTTTACTATTTTTTTGGGGTTTTATGTTTTATGATTTTTTTTGGCTTTTTTTAAAACTACTTTTACTGATGAAAAAAAGTGGGTTGTGCGACCCCGCAGTCGAGTACACAACCACACGTGAACAATCCTACACTTGGGGAAGAGGGCTTGTAACAACTAGGTCATGGTGGCTTCCACTTCTCTCTTCTGCCAGGCCGAGTTAAAATAGTTCCATCTAAACCGACACGTACGACGTTTTCCGCTCAATTCACGAGTATATATTATATCTACAATGATTTTTTAAAAATTTTCAATTGAAAAATGTACAAATTCTTGATTAAAATTGAGGAAAATTTGAAATTTGTAAATGTAATCCTACGCGCTCCGCCACATGCGACAGAAAAACTGGATAAGTGAAAATGTTCAAAATCAGAATAAAACGTGATCATCTGATCGTCGTTTGTTTTTAAAAAAATAAATGAGACAAAAATAAATCTTTAAAATCATCAGAATTTAAAAATATGGTACTTATGGAGATTTTTTGACTTAAAATCGGGTTATCTCGGCTTAATTATACCATCAAATTGTTTTAATTTATTTTTAATCGAAGTTATGATATTTTAAATTGTCATTTTGACATAAAAATAATTAATTTTCGGGGTTACTTATTTTGGCTGAGCTTCGTAGTCCACGTGGTTGATTGTGTTAGCAGTGAACACCTGGTAGTGGCGGGAAAAGTGAAGTTCCTTCTAAACTGGAGCCAAGATTCAAACATCGCTTCTTGACGTCACAAAAGAAGAACTCATTTTCTGTGAAGCATCTTACTCAGGCTTTCTGATCGTACAGAATGCTGAAGGGACCTGGTAAGACCGACCACAAATAGGTATCTACATATACCTGTTTAGTAGGTTCCATTCCAAAGAAAATGGTAGGTAGGTACCTTTGTACCTACCCAACAAGGACTTCCATTTCAAGTAGGTTATCGGTAGGAGATTAAAAAAACACCTTTCAGATTTTCCTGTTTATTCGAATAAGAAAAGCTTTTAATCTAGTCATGTCATCATGGGGCAGCCGGCCTTCGTGGGGGGCCAATCAACATACCTCAGAATTACCTTCACGGTGTTCAACTGAGGAGATCGCTGACATTGACCATACCTAATTTAGAACTACTGTTGAAACAACATTGCAAATATATTTCTTTACAATTCGCTGAATATAAATCCCGAAACCTCCATGAAAGACTATTTGAAATACCCATTTGATGAGGCGGTGGTACAGAAAGAAGTGCAACCGATCATTTAAAAAATACCTACCAGCCGAATAAATCACAGCCACAAATGAACAATTTCGTCTAGCATTTTTTTACCCCGCTTAAAAAACCGGATTTAAAAAAAATATATAAAAACTTTTACTTAGGCACAGCAGATTCAGTGGACGAGAAATTGGACCAAAATGAAAGTTTTCTCCAATGTTCGAAATCACTAAGTATTTTTTTCAAACAGCTCTATGTCTCTGATAAAATTAGTTAATTCACGTGCTTAATTCTCATTCTTGTTAGTCAGAACTGTGTGAGAATTATGGGAGACAATCAAGTTTGAATGCAGAAACGTCGGTTTTTTCGTGTTGGGGTGTTTAAGACTTGACCGTGGCTACTAAGAAGGGTTTGGTAAAGCTTTCGACGTAATTTTTCACGCTGAATCGAATGGTGACACTCCAGATTCATTCTGACTGTTGAAAAATTGTGAATTTTGGACATACCATCACATCCTACTCGTACCTACTTTGCTTATCAATGTTTTTTATTGAATTTTTTCAGATTATATTGCCTCAATTATTCACTAACTGAGAAAAAATGGGTTACATGTGCTGGTATGTCCAACACTTCACTATCTTTCTTGAAAAATCCATTTTCAACGGTCAGAATGAATCTGGAGTGTCACCATTCGATTTAGCGTGAAAAGTTACGTCGAAAACTCCCCAACACTCGATTTCCACGTAAAGAACCGCCTTTTTTTTGCATTCAAACTTGATTTTCTCCCATTATTCCTGCTGTAAAATAACAACTAAGCACTCTATTAAAAAGCTGAGATTTGTGACATTTATACTGTATGTTATTCGCCTTTTACCTACTTACGTAAGTACCCCTCTCTCGACGGCCCTGTCATAGGGCACTTACACTAGAAAGAAAACAGTAGGTATCTATGCCTGGTTAGTGCCTGAAGGTGACTAGAATTCAAGTTCTTTTTATTTAAATTAAAACCAGCCAAAATCTAAAAGGCGTTTTTTTTTTTTAAATTTCCTACCTAATTATGTACATACCTACCTCTGATCTTTCCAAAAAATCAGTTGAGACCCTTCAAAAATTATACTCCGAAATTTTTAAGAATAATTAAATAGGTGAAAGGTATTTACCTACAGTCCAGCTTTCTTTGTTGGTTGAACTAAAATGTTTGATTTTTTCTAGTATTGACGTTGTTCAGTCAGAGGAATCAGTCAAAATCATGATAGTTTGGGTCTGTATGTAGGGGTCTATCTAAAAGCTCAAAGAGGTCATTATCTCTCCGGGGTAGGGGAAAGTCATGTATTGGGACAACACTCAAATCAGTTTGAAAGAATGCAAGAAAAATTTAATCTCTGGCGACATTTCCCAGCCATGTTTGGATACTTCTTTGGCAGTTGCTTATTGTTCGGTAGGATGCCCAGTGCTTACTATTCTATAATAGGTAACTGTTAGATACTAGGTAGAAGTACATCACAGGTCTATCACCTCCCATTTTTTTCATTAGGCATTCTTATGATAAAAAAAAAAAAAACAATATCCACTTACCTTGTTCATCTGAGTAGGTATCACTTCCTGGACAGAACGGGGAAGAAATTTCCTAAAATCGAGAATCTAAAAGGACCTAACATCGTTTTGAGCCCCTTTACGATTTCAAAGACGTACCTAGGTGGGCCAAGAACCTGTAGGTAGCCAGTGTCCTATCTCCCTTCTTTCAACTTATTCTGACATCCAAATCCCTATAAAAAAATGTTATAAGACCTACCTACGTAGAATAGAATATTTCAATCTAGGAACATTTTGAATTTCCAACAGCAATGTAATGTACCTATTCAGCTCTTTATTTTCGAACGTTTTCAACAGATTACTGAAACCCAACAACTTACTGGAGAAAAGTTTAATGGGGTCTGCGTATGTTTGGGAATTTTCCACGAGACCTCAAAATCGGAACGGGTAAATTCTAGGTGCTGAGGGTCCCCTCCCAGACGGGCGCGGAGTAGGAAAATTCAAGACCCAAACCTTAATCTAATCTGTATACTCATCAGGCAAAGTAGGTACCTACCTACATGAAACCTGTACCTACACACCCATATAATAATAATAATAATGTAAATAATTTCCTATTTCGAGAAATACGAATGGAAGCTCCTGCGGAAATTTCAGCGTTAGAGCGATCTTTAGAAAAAGTCCTTTCCTCCCACATTGGCTCGTTGAGTTTTTCCCCCCTAGGCCCTACATATACATAC
The DNA here is from genome assembly GCA_030264115.1 of Lygus lineolaris. Classification (NCBI taxonomy): domain Eukaryota; kingdom Metazoa; phylum Arthropoda; class Insecta; order Hemiptera; family Miridae; genus Lygus; species Lygus lineolaris. The sequence goes on along the minus strand of JAEMON010000002.1, from coordinate 42,791,871 downwards.
CTACAAGAAGTGATGTCCAATAGGAGAATACTCAGAAGGGACCACCACATCATACCTACTTACTTTGTTAACCCTCTTTCCAATACTATTCCAAAATATAAATGATGGTAGGTCAAGGCTATGAGTAATATAATAGGTATAACACAAATATACAGGGCGTCCACATTAATTTAGGATTGAGGACCTTCAAGGAATCGACTCTACAACTGATTTTAAGCAAAGAGTTCCTCTTTGATATTTTCTCGAGTTTTCGATCTTATGATCTTAAAATGGCTTCAACTCCCTCAAATTACAATGTAAGGGCACCATTGGAAAGAGTGCTAAATTTCTAATCTCCATAGTAGAGAGGGAAGAAATTGGACTAAAAAGGTTTTCTCAAATTTTCAGAATCGCAATTTTTGCCGAGCTTTGTGTTAGGTATTGAATTCTTAGGAATACCTACCTGATTATTGCTCAGATTTACCTCAATAAATTGATCTCTAGCTTAGCACAAAACGGTTTGGATTGACCGAAAATATGTACATGTATATGATTCACCGATTTTCGTGGGGATACAGAGCCATTTGAAAAAATGGTGATTATGAAATTTGAGAAAACTTTCTTCCAAGTTCAATTTTTCGCATACTGATTCTACTGTCAGTTAACAGGACATACAGGGGGATAGGAAATTTAACCCTCTTTTCAACGGTGTCTTTATTTTTGATTTTATAGTTTTGAGGAGGTCGTAGCCATTAAGACACGAAAATATGTCAAAATTGAAAATACTCAATAAAACAAGGGGTTAACAAATCTTCAAGAGGAAGTTTTATTGGAAATTAATTGAAAAACCGATTTGTCGAAGGTTCTCAATTTATTCTGAGGGTGAACACCGTGTATACCTACGGTAAATGACAAAGGTGCCTAGACATAACTTTTTCGAAGATGTTTTTGGGACGTAAAGTAGAAAACCAGTTCGACGAGTCAAACGTTCAATTTTGAATTTTCAAGACGAAAAGAATTGAAAATTTGGACTTAGGTTTTCATCATGAATCCAGACGTGTGGAAATTTGCCACAACGGGTTCTTTCTACTTACCTACACCCAATTCCATGAAAACTTGGAAGGAAAGTCTTCAATTTCATTATTCAAACCTCAAAAATTGACAGAGCCAGAGACGTAATAACAAGAATATTATTAACTTAATTATCTCCATCCTAAACTAACTACCAAAGAGGGGACCCATTTTACCCACTAATCTATTGTAAAGCTTCGTTTTGAAAATATGAAATTGATCTGTGTGAAATTCATGGAAACACCACCTCATAAGTTAGGCGTCTATTTTTATTGCGAAATTTATTAACCATCGACATATAATTGAAAAAAATAAATTAAAAAAAGATAAGGTAAAACCAAGCAATGGGAAGAATTCACTCCCCATTAGCTTCCAACAGATTGTAGTACAGTAGGTAGGTACAGTTCTCTCTTTAAAATTATCTTACGGGAAAAAAAATGAAACAAAAAACACAAGTAGTGTCAAAACTTAATATCTACATGATTACTTTAGAAACGCTAAGTGATTTTCAAAACCAATTGAAGGGGGAAAAAAATAAGTCTTGAAAAGAAAATTTTTCTAGAAGAAAAGAAGACAACCTAAAATGGTCAAAGTCAAACATACGTAAAATTATGTAAAGTGAATAAAGGACTACTTACTCGAATACAAACCCTTTTTTCTTGTAAATATATAAATTGCTGATCAAGGAAGTAGGAACTTCCTAAAATGTATTTTTTTTTTTCAGCTCAACTAGAAACGCTTTTAGAAATAAAATGGCTCTACAAAGACGTTCGATTGAGCAATACGTGATTTACTAAGCGTGGCTACAATCAGCGGCATCCTACAGGCAGAGCTTTCCTCAGAAGTTTTTTTGATTTCATTCAAGTGGATCTTAGAAAGTTCCTTTCCTTGGAATTATTCATCTTTTTTTTTTCAGAAAACGAAATTTGAAAAAAAAATTTAAAAATTGTAGAGGGAGAACATATTTTTACCCAAAGGTCTTTTTTTTTCAAACATTACAATGTTTTTGTTTTTTTTAGCAACTTTTTATTTTTCCTGGATCGAAAAAACACTTGTGACTCGACACATGACAAATATACAGCTAAATATATATATATTATGTATATTGAACATTTCTTCAGTTTGTTTTTAAGGAGGGAAGGGAGAAGTGCAATTTCTATGAACTCATAACAACTGCATTTTGTCATTGTTATGTTCTGTTAAGGGCACATTTAAAGTCAACACAGTTACTCTCTTTTTTAGCTTTTTTTTCATTTTTAAAAATAGAAAAGTTAACCATTTCAAAGTTAATATTTGCTCCCAGTACTGTCCTACCGTTACCATAAGTAATATTGGTTTCAAAACAGGAATAAGACATCTAACAAAAGTTGATGTCAGCGAACGCCAAAAACAACTTTCGTGAGTCCAACGCCGCCCGCTAATGTTAAGGAAAATTCCCTCACGGATTACCTTTTTTTCTTCATTAAATTGTAGAGCAGATTTGTGACAAGCGGAAAATAATTCTGGGATCCATTATTTTATACTATAAAAAGTGAATTAACAAAACAATAATTTTACAATCGACTTTTACACATCGATACATGATAATGATAAAAATTATCTAGTAAATAGTTATCAATAAGATTCTTACGACTTGGAAAAAATTGTTTTCTATCCTCTCTTCCATTTGGATTTTCAAGTTGTCAAAAAACTCACCAAAAAAACCATCGGCAACCAAAATGACACCGGAAAATTTGATTTTTTCAGAGTGAGGCTTGGCTCAATAAGAAAAAAATCTGCCCATGATAAATTCGCTTTAGCTGTTCGGGGAAGGACGGGGAGAATAAATTAAAAAGAAAAGAAAAATTAAAAAACCCTGATTTTATACAAATATTAACCATCCGCAGCAAAACTTATTCTTTCAACATATTACATTTATTACGACTACAGTATAAATAACACAACCACAATCTCTTCAGTTGACTTGAGTTTTTCTTGTACGTGAAGCAAAATAAAGAAATTCGCTAATGATAAAATTTGTTTTTTTTCTTTCATTTTCCAATTTTTCGTCATTATAATGAAAATTCGAAATGGCTCCCGGATTCGAGGATAACACGGACAGGTAATATGGAATCAAGTATTAAAGCTTTTATAAAACAGGAATACAAGTATATTTATTTCAATGATTGTTAGAAAAGCGCCAACATACAAAATCTATGCCATGAAAAAAAAAAGAGTATGGTTTGTAAACCTAAAAAAACCAGGAATTTGACGTCGAAAAAAAGTTCATTATTTTTTCTTAAGGTAGTTATTTACGAAAACTACCATTTTTAAATTAGAGGCGGGAATAATAAAAAAAAGTAACAATCAAATCAATTAGCTACGGCCACGAAAAGATAAATGCTTTTTTTTAAGGTTGAGGGGGAAAATATACATAAATGGATCTAAAATTCCGGTTGTTGGCATAGAGTAATGTAAATATGTTGCATGCATATCAAATGACAAAGGCATGTGAGAATACAAGAATTTTCTTATAAAAATTAGGGTAAAACAGTAGACAAGGAATACGGGAGTAGAAAGTTCAATGACAAATTATTATTATTTTTTCACAATGGAGAAAAAAGTAACACAAGGTTTTTTTTAATTCCACGACATAAAGTAGATAGGAGGAACGACTGCTGGGAATTGAGATGACAATATGATTTTGGGCAATGATTTTCTTCTTTAAGAGAGAATTTTAGGGAGAGGGATTTCAATTTTTTTGTTTGTTGGAGCAGGGAATTAAAAGAAGGGTCATTTTAATTGTCGCCGCCTTCTTGAGGTTCGTCTCCATCACCCTGGGTGTCGGATGTCCAGAGAGTGAGGTTGTCTCGCAACAGCTGCATGATGAGCGTCGAGTCTTTGTACGAGTCCTCGTTGAGGGTGTCCAGCTCTGCTATCGCGTCATCGAACGCCTGAAAGACATTCAGGGTTAAGAAGTACGTCCTGTCTAAGAAGGAGAAGGTAGTACGAAGGTATGGTATTCAGGAAGTTGCACAAGGGTTCGGTCTGGGAGTATGGGGCTAGGGTTGCCCCAAAGGTTCTCGAAGTGTGGTTTCTGGGGGTTGACCAAGAGTTGGAAAGATGAGATTCGAAAGGTTCACAGGAGGTGAGTATCGATGGTTCTAGAAGTATGGGTCTGAGGGTTGCCAAGGAAGTATGGTTTCAGAAGGTTCTGATAGTACATAACATGTACTATAATATGATTGTACTTATGGCTAGAGTGTGAGTGATATGAAAAGCTACATGAATTCGGCACAACTCCCTCCGGATCGATTTCAGTATCTGGGAGCTGAGACCTTGTCTTTTGTTCAAGATTTGTTCAATTATTATGATGATAATGATGTCCAGACATATAATATCTGATCATTCATCTCTTTTCAATGTATAACAAAACAAATCGAACAATGATCATCTCCAAACCAATACATTCAAAGACAAATGGCTGGGGCCAATTCTAAGAGTTTTGGAAGTAGGGTTCAAGATATTGAACCTCAGGCTCTCAGAGTATAGTTTCTGAGGGTTATCCCAAGAGTTCTGGAAGTATGATTTGAAGAGGTTGGGCCATGAGGGTTCAGGAATCATGGTTTTAGGAAACTGCAAAGGGTTCTGGGAGTATGGGACTAGGGTTGTCCCAAAGGTTCTCGAAATTGATGTGGTTTTAGGGGGTCTGAAGTATAGTTTCTGGGGGTTGTCCAAGAGTTGATAAGATGATTTTCAAAAGATCCACAGAAGGGGTATCGATGGTTCTGGGGGTTATCATGGAAGTATGGTCCCAAAAGGTTGAGACAAGGGTTCTGGTACAAATGACTAGCTTATTTCTAGCCTTGAGCTAGGCTAAGTCAGGCTGCGTATTTTGAAAAGCTACACGAATTCGGCACAACCCTCTCCAGAACGACCTCAGACAGTATCTGAGACCCTGTTCATTGGTCGAATTTTGTCGCATTTATTTGGGCACTTGGAAGATATGATGATTAGCGATATCTTGACATAAATCTAATCATCCCTTCACAATTTCTAACAAATCGAACAAAACATTGACCTTCTCCAAACCAGCTGGATGGATCTAGTTTCAATCGTTGTGGAAGCATGGTTTCAGGAGGTTGAGTATAGTTTCTGGGGGTTATCTCAAGATTATTGGAAGTATAGTTTGAATAGGTTGGGGGTTAAGGAAGTATAGTTTTAGGAAGTTGCAACGGGGATTGCAGGTATCAATAGGTTTCATCAATGGTTAACAAAATTACAAAGGACTGCGAACAAAATCTTTCCGGAAATACGCTGAATCAGTATAGGTGACTACTACTCCAATATTTACCAGTGTTGAATTCATCTTTCACTTCGAAATTTTTTTTTGGTATATTTGGAGATGTTTTCGATGATGCAAGGAGTGGGCGGGAATGATTCGAAGAAGACAATGAGGAATGGGCGATTGAGAGCTAAGCTGAGATCAGCACGCCAGCTGGTATCGTAAGAGCGTTATCCAACATCACTTCTATTTCCAAAGGAAGTCCCCTAACTTTCATGTAAGCTCGAAGTAAGATCATTTCTCTGGAAGGAGTCTGGAATTGGCCCGAAGTTCAACACAAGCGTGGTGATTTGATGGTGGTATCGCGGGTTTCATTGATGGACAGTCAATTCGTTCAACTATCAGCAGCTGCTAAGAGCTTTGGGGGACTTGAGATCCAACTAGGAAGTTTCGTGTCTGACTCAATGGTACGAGGAATCTTGCAGGAGATTACTGCAAATCATTACTCATTACGATTACTAAGCAGAGATCAAACTCTGATCAAATTCGAGATTTCAATACACACTGCACTGTATCACTGGGATTGATTAGTTTTGAAGCCAAACCGACGCGACGTGAAGTTTCATGATAAAATGAGAACCAATGAAAGGACTCCATTCAGGATATAGATGACGGGTCAATGTAGTTCGATCGTACTTCATTAGCAGTTCAATGACAGAAATTGGCTGATTAGATTTAATTGAAATTCATTGCTTGAAATAACCGCAAAATAATGTAACCGTGTAACTACAATCAATACCTTCAGGGCACCCTCAATCAGCTGTGACGAGAAAACACACTACGGTATGTTTCAAGGAAGCTCACGTAACTCAAGCTTCCTTAGTAATAACCAATTCTATTTTAGAATTAGAACAAACCGTTGCCGTGAACCCCTCAGATATTATTTATTAGTATGGTTAGTTCCACGACGAAAATCCAAGGTCCGATCACGCGAGGTGACCGTTCTGCCATCAGATATGAACTACAAACCTAGTTTTGCAGGTCTTGCATACAGAATGTCGCATTTGTAATTTATACAGGGCAAACAGCTCAATCCCAACTAACTTAGTAAAACATGACTCCAGTAGTTGTACTTACAATGCACCCGATATTGAGTTGGGACCAAAGAAGTTGGAATCAAATTCCCACTTTCATGGTTGGAACTTGAACGATTTCAAATCAAGAAGTCTCTATTCCGTTTCCATGTCTATGGACGAGATATAAGGGGTATTCACTGTTGAGCTTGCCGAGTTAAACGTGTTAAGTACGTAGTAAACTTCGTCCTCAGAAAAATCATGAGGCACCCTACGCTGGCCCTGGGTAACGTGTTCAAGCGTTATCAGTGTTATCACGAATCTCCGGTTGAAAATGTGAAGGAGAAGAAAGAGTTGAAATAAAATTGAGATAAAATGTAAAAAAATACAACAACAACATCCTCCGTATTTTGCTACCTTCTCGCCTAGGTTATATTATTATTTGACGTTTGTTTACTTTTGTGAGTTTTTATTTACAAAAATGCCGAAGAAGAGCCAAAAACTAGAACAATTTGACGAAAACAATCGACTCCGAATTTACTGACGGGGAGGAGGAGGAAATCTGGGAGGAAAGTCTCCAAGATCTTGAAGTGGTTTTGATGTCCAGGCTCGGTGTTTATCTCAAACCAGGTTGGTGAAGTTCCTCCTCTTTCCTCCTGACTCCATTTCCATCCGTCAAACGGGTCACAGCAAAATTTAAACTAATAAAAACTTCAAAATCGTTTGTATACCACCATTTTGAATCTTCGTCAGAAAGCTGATAACACAGATAACATGGTTGCTGTCGACGTTTACCACACCTCCGACTCAGTTAACTTAACCCAGCTGACAACCCACTTTGATAACATCTTTACGACCGATTTTCTCCAAGTTTAACCAGTTTAACACATTTAACTCGTTAACACGTCGAACAACGGCCCGACCGTGAATACCCCTACTCTCAATAATTTTCTTTTACTGAGGTAAGTATACACTGACAGAAGTCCTAACTAGGGATGCAAATCGATTTCCGATTGAATCGAAAAATCGCTTTTTCACCTACGATTTTTTGTTCCTATTTTTAGCCCAATGTTTGATGAAGGGATAGTTCAGCAACCCAGTGGGGACGGGTCAGCTCAGCAGTCATTGTAAACAGACAGTAAGTATGTACTGCCACGGGAACTGTCATACTGTTCAAACAATGGCAGTAACTATGACAGCTACTGCTACATCTGAAACTGACATGATAGAGATTGCCATCATGTGTGTAAGAGCTTACGGGGTGAAATGAGAAGTGGGTTTAGGATCAAAGGGATACCTAGTGGGAAATACACATGAAAAGATTTCAGGTTTGTTCCAACTATCGGTGGTTCAAGTTCAACTAGAATATTTTAGCCGCGCAGGAACTTCTGTGCACACTCTTATAACAAAATTGTCAACAAGAGTGTGCGCAAAAAGTTCTCAGTTTAACCTGAACCGCCACAAGTTGGAACAGAGAGATATAATTCCAAATTTTCGCAGGTGGAAATAACAAACAACAGAACATTGAAAAGGCGATGAAATATGGATGACCTATAAAAGGTCAGGCTGTTTCGTCAAATCATCAATCAAGATTATACACTAAGAATACATACAACTGTAAACTAAAATGTGACACTTTCCAACAGCAGAGTTAGGACCTGACACTGTGAAACCAAAAAACTACTGGGAACACCAGCGTTTTCCATCCAGGATAACAACATGAGCAAGGTTAGTAGTCTCAACAAAATGATCAAACTGTTAGTTGTAATCAAGAAACAAAACAAAAAAAAAAAAAAAAAAACCAAACTCAATAACACAAGTGAGCTGATACCGTTTTCAACTAGGAAAACAGATATGAAATGAACTACAGCACAAGTAACTATGATGAGAATTTCTGAGGATTACTTCCAGGAACTTCAGCACGGAGGAGCTGAGTAATAATGGGAATTATTGAATTAAGTGACAACTTGACGGCGGGATTAGAGGCTCTGAATGGCATCAACTGGGAAAATTATACAGACAGGATGAGATGGGCGGATTGAGCACACTGGAACCTACATCGATATTCTTCTTATTCTTGTAATTCGGAAATTGATCGTTTAAGCATCTCTATTTTGTCTAATTTGCATCCAAAACGCCAGATTCAACAAAATAATATAGATAGGTATAGCGGAAAACCCCGCCAAGTGAAAATCATTCGAGTCTTGACAAAACCGCGTTTTTCAAATACCAATTTTAACTCTGGGTATTTTAAATTTTTTTCATTTCGAAGATTTAGGTCTCAAGAAACAGGTATTGCTTCTTTATCCTGTATGACCAACTGCAGTAAATAGGCCATTAATTACTTCATTACCAACTTATTAATGGTATAGTTCACTAATGACCAGTTACGTTTTGAATTAAGGGGCCAAGGATGAAATTCGTTTTTCCCATTTTCTCAGCCAATTTTGGGCCGATTTTGATGCGGTTTGCGGCATTTTTCTTGTTATTCAATTCTCTCGGGGGATCAGCTATTATACATAATTTTCATTCAGTAATTTTATATTTTTCTCGACCTTTTTTAAAATTCAAATTGGTATAACGGCACTTCATCCCCCAGGAGAATGACAAAATACTAAGAATTCCGCCAACTGAATCAAAATCCGTTGAAAATTGGCTGAGAAAAATTGAAAAAAATGCGTTTTTTTTTTAAACTCAATGGTCCTAAGCTGTAATAATGTTATAGTAAGAGTTCCTATAAACTCTTCGGTAGCCGAGATTTAGGCATTTTTGGGTTCCATCCCTTGTTCCCTTAACCACGACCATCAAGATCATGAAGTTCATTAGGTTTCCTGATGCAGTAAGGATCATGCATCGAGAGGAGCTAGTGGGTGGAGCTGCTTTGAGGTAGTTGAACTCGATAAACAATGAAAATGACCAAAATTTGGCCAAGAATTCTCATCTGACAGAATATTTTCCTACCGCTGAAGGCTCCCTGAATTTACTCAACTTCAAAAGAACGTGGAAGTAAAAGATGTGCTGAGTTAGCGGTTCAGAAAACAAAGTGAAACCCGTTCAATCATTCTTGCTCATGTCATTTACCTGTTTGGCTAGGTGACACGCTCGCCCTTGGGAATTTATGATTTCATAGTAGAAAACGGAGAAGTTCAGGGCAAGTCCGAGACGGATCGGATGGGTGGGTTGCATTTTCGCTTTCGCAATATCGAAAGCCTCTTGGTACGCCTTTTGCGAGTCTTCCACAACGGCTAGAAAACAAGAAATAAACTTCCAATGTTTACTGGAAAAGTGCTAAAATCGACTGGGAACATGGGGAACGACTGGGGAGCTGGTTTCGTTGAGTGTCAGGTTTTTGAGTTCGCGACCTCGAATTTCTGCTGCTGGCTCGCGTCACGACCTGAATGTCGAATCTTTGGTTACATTATGGTGACTCCAAAGGATGAATCGTCAATGGAAAACTGGCTATCAAGAGTATTTTTTCTGGCATTCACCAGGAGTAGAATTGGGTAAACGCCATTTCTGATTTCAATAGTGCACAGTGGTTTGCCTAGTTAGCTATGGAGTTTTGTAGGTTCCATACAAAAGAGTTTGAATAGAAGATAGAATGGGCATAACTTTAGCCAAAGGGAACTTTTAAAGCCACCTACCCTCTAAGACCGGATTTGGTAGAGGGAGTCAAGTGAATGTATATAATATTTTATTTCAAATGTTGTCTGTGGGATCATGATCTTACGATTTTAGATCTAGTTAACAGTTTACAACGCAATTCCCATCATTTATCATTATAATTTGGAGAATTTGCAGGCTGGGAAGAACACCGACACTTCTCTAGTCCTCGATGACCTTTGGAACAAGACTGCCGATGAACCACTGTTCCCGCTAACCAAACTAGTCAAACCATTCAGGCCCACAGAGATTTATCTGCCCTCCAGCGGCCACTAGGGATGCAAAATCGGTCGCAACAATTCATTTTGAAAATTGTTTCTCAATCGAAAGCTTAAAATCGCTTGCACCTATTAATTGGGTAAAAAGAAGAAAAAAACAAGAAACTTATACAATTTTTTGAATTATGGGGATGTTTTGGTAGTTTGGTATTTTACCTATCAAAATTTGGTAG
>JAEMON010000002.1:42753757-42777078 GCA_030264115.1 Lygus lineolaris | reverse complement strand
CAGTAGTGTGAGGTAATTGTGGATATCAGAGAGGAAAAATCATTGATATTTTCATTATTGTTACGATATGACGAGACAAGGATGTTGTTCATCCACAGAATACATCATAGAGTGAATATTTCAAACGTTCTGAGCTTATACCAAAGTAAACATAATTTCGGAGACAGATTTATGGTAGATCACATGAATATACCAGATGTTATTTTCGTTAGCTACATACAGGAGGATCACGAATAAAATATCCAGACCAATACTCTATTGTGGTTTATTCCACCGGCACAACAAACAAGTACATCGGTGAATCAATGAATATCCACGAAAATAGGATGACAAAAATAGGAGGTTGAGTAAGACCTAGACCTTGAATCAAGCCTGACTCATACACACAATAAATTGATAAGATCGGAAACTTATCTAGTAAGTCAATACAAATAAACTGCACGAAAAAAAAAAAAAAAAATCAACAAACAACTGTATGGTAGTAATTTCATATCTCCCTGATGAAGCATCAAGTTTTTCAATACGTGAAAACTGAGCAGGACTTTGTTTTTGCTCAAATTGGCGAAATCACTTCACGGTCCCGAATAGGGTACATACGTTTTTTATACTTTCAATAATTGTAATTGAGGTCTAACCTCCGTTGCAAGTGATTGAGAAAGAGTAAGAAAATAGCATGTGACGTCATCATTCAAGTATCTCTCTCTTTCGCTCCCTCACCATCCAAGATAAGAAGCTTTGTATTCGTGCAATAAAATAAAGAAGGAAATGATCAAAATGTCCACTTGCTTTTTGAACTTCAAGCTTTCTGAACAATTTTGATTCCATGTCTGTCAATTCCTTGTCCCAGACAAAACTAAGGTCTGATTTTGTTGACATTTTCAGGCATTGAGCGGATGAGCCCCTACACAGGCTCCTACTAATTTCATCGTAATATGACCACTAGTACTCTCGTGAGTATGAGTAAACGTGAATTTCCTGAAACTACGGTTTCTCTGGCCCGAATGGATCGATTTCGCTCTAACTTGGAGGGTAGTTAGGGGCTGACTCCATGAGTATAAATTTCGTCAGAATTGGATCAGTAAGAGATCTTGAGCAAACGCGAACTCTGGAACTATTCTACAAATTTCTATGAAATGTTCACTAATTGATTCTTGACCACCCGAATTGGTAATAGGTATGCTGCAGGGATGGAAAATTGGCTAAACGGTACAAAAATTCTTGGACTGGGCTAGGAATTAAGTAGAGAAGTAGATAGTAAACCCTAACCTGCATGAATAAATTTCAACTATTGGTTGAAGGGGATCACACATGAAAAACACGGTTTATCTCGCGAGCGCTTTCGAGGGTATCGTTCGGTATATTAATCAAGCTACTTCAGCAATAATAAATCACAAATCCATCCGCTCTTCCATGTCATAATACCTGCAGCGGACAGCGCGAACCCCAATACCACAATCCATCTCAAACTATTGATAGCTTTACTTGCACACTACCCATTCTAATGATTATGTACCTATATTGTACACCTCTTCGACAATTCGCTGAAAAAAGATGACTAGGTATCTCCATAAAAATCTCAAAAAATACCAACACAAACTTATTTCAAACCAAAAAAAAAAAAAAAAAAAAACAGCTAACACCACATTCAGCAAGAGAAGAAAAATAACCTCAGAATGTTTTATATCTGTGAGTTCATCCAACCAATACCTTGCACAGGCAAGCATCGTCACACAAATTTCATGTGAACTTTTTTAGCGAATTTTCGAAGAAAATGAAGCTATTGCAATGGCTTCGAAATTTAAATAATGCAAATTTTTGAAAATTTTCTTCATGGAAATCCGTTTCAGACCATTCTAAAACGATTCCTGAAATTTAACACTTTTATATATATATTTATATATATATGTGTCACTCCAGACGATATCTGCCCGTGGAATCGAGATAAAAAATCCGAAAAAATTTTAAAATGTCAATAATATCAAAAGTAAGGATGAGTTCGTTAGCCAGAATTTTTGGAGTACTCCAAGAGGTCAAATTTTGAAAATTTAGTTTCAAAAATCGCCAAAAAAACGTGTTTTTTGAGGTTTTTGGTGTAAATTTCCATCTTAAATATAGGAACATATGGTATATTCTGAATCAGCGTGAAATTTCCTATAAGAATCACTCACCAAATCGGTTAAAATCATTCTTTGAAAATTCGCTCATCAACTCATGCTGCATGAATGGGACTTTTTTTTAAATTTTGTACTGATCCTAGTTTATAATCTGTTGATTGGTTTTCTTAAATAATTCTTATTGATCTCCAATTTATATTTCCAGACAACGCCGCAAAATGTCACATTTAAAGTACAAGGAGAATCACCAGGTCGTGTCGATGTGTGCTACGAGGCCTACACGACCCTCTGAAACTGCCGATGGGGGAAAACAGGGGACAACCTTTCAGAACTTTTGTTGACGAGAGGGAAATCGGGTTGGAAGCGATGACCGCACCATCACCCACCGCTCGAGCGCCGAACAGCACGCACGATCCACGTTTTATCTATGCTCACTTCATCGCCGGTCTTTTCCTCGACGTTTTCAAGCAACATGATGGAGGGAAGTTGGATAACTCGCTCTCTATAAACGAGAATTTATCAATTTAATAGATTATTCGTCAGCAAAAAAATCTGTTGCGGAGCTTCAGACTACTGGAGATTCTCAAAGGTGAATCGCGCGTGCTCACGATAGTTCGGTTTCTTTCAAACTGAAGGGTAATTGAGGACCGGCAGATTCTTCATAATCGGATCATCGGTAACCTTGGACGTAAAAACGTCAACAAAATTAGTAGAGATGGGAAGTTTATGCTTTTATGTACCCCTAATAGTATGTTAATAAATTGTTCCATATTATGCGTTAAAACATCATGATTTTGCTAAATTATGAGAGTTTAAAAATAAATTTATTTGCTCCTCGTCTATGAAAAATGTATTTCATTTTTTATAGCGGATAAAAAAACTGGAGCTTTTCTAAAAAAAAAAAAAAAGTTTTACAGGTCAATGGGATATAGCCCCATTCTCTCATTCAAAATGTTGCCAAAGGAAAGAGTGATTCAGATAATATTCACAACAAAATATTTTTTCCTAAATGGCCCATTTACGAAAATAACTTTTTCAACTAAAACTTAGGGAAGCGCAAGACATCCCAAGTTCTGTGGTTTTTAGTATGGAACCAAATGCTAAATTAAATAAATACCTATATCTACGAAAATGTGACCCCAAGTAGTTCATGTTCTTCTGTACAACCAATCGTTGCAAGGGGAAAATAACTTTCTGATTTTCCACCCAAAAAAATCGTTCACCACTCGTTGAAAGCTCTGAATTTATTACACATCACACCACAACTCATACTGCCAATTTCCCTCTCCTCGCACATCATTCAGAGAACTGCTGGTATGTAGGTAAAAATAGTGGTTGGAGTTTTCAGTTTGGCATCATGATAGGTACCTTCACAACATATGAAGCACGCTAGTAGAAGCATGTTGTATTGTTCAATGTGTTTTCATGTTAACCGGTAGGGCTGAAGTAGAACTAACAGCGGAGGAGCGGAGCGCCGAGTTTTTCTACTCTCATAAATCCTTCCAGGTTTATGGTGATATATAATCAAAACTACTTTTTTAAAGATGTGCAGCATCATTAAAAATATTTACTTATTACGGCCAGAGAAAGCTGATAGTGACCCTAAAACCTAGAGGGATTTTCAAAATCACGTTAATGAAAAATTACAACAGAAAAAGGAACCTGTCTTGCGGCGCTCTCAAGACCCCGACGAGTCGTACTACTTAATCAGTACCTACTTTTGAATGGTGTTGAGAGAAAATCCCTACCTGGGGGAGGGGGGCGTATTTTTTTTTAGGGGCTGATGAGTTTTGAATTCCAGTAGGGAGGATGGAAGTACAAAGGGACCGACCCCATAGAGTAGGAATCGAAGGTGGAGTAGAGTGCACAGGCAGAGTGCACAGGTACCTATACCCCTCTTGAACAGATGATGTCAAAATGTATCCAATATGGTAAGCTGTGCACTATTTAAAAGATTCTGTAAGAATATTATGAAAAACACACATCAACTTAAAAAAAAAAAAAAAGCTGCTTCAATGGCCCGATGCTTCAATGGTGTTTTTATGCTACTCCCATTCAACTATTTTGGAATTGAGGCTTACGAGGCATTATGGCAAAGTTTTGTGTTTATGCTACTAGCAAACACTTCATATCTCCAAAAATTGGGACAAAATTCTTGATCGTGTTGGTATTTGTCAGTTCAGACAAATATGAACATGATCGTTAACTTCAAGTCATTGAATACAAAGAAGCTTAAATAGTAAATCACCTTGAAATATCAATATTCTGGGATATAGTCTGCATCAAATGAATCTGAAGGATTCCATTTCGGTTTTAAACTAATTTTTGGAATTTTGAGATTATGTGGTCACTGAGCCCCATAATTTTCAAACGTCAAAACAAAATACACCAGTCAATGATGCTAGTGTCTTTAATGAAACATTAACCATTCTCCCATTCAAACTTCAGGATTCGTTACAGAATACTATAAAATGGAAAAATGTGGTTTGATACCTAACATTTTGTACTCATTACATCAGCCCAATCTATTTGTTTTCTTAAAAAAATCGATAAAAAGGCCATGTACCAGTACCTACCTAACGAAACGTGGTCTCATTACAACTAATAGTCGACCAGTTCCATAATTCATTCAACTCTCGATTAGATTTTACTGGGTTGCAGTTACTTCAATAATACGAACTAAGTGCAAAACGATCACTAAGAGAAATGTTTGAACAACGCCAACTAAGTGTAAAACGATCACTAAGAGAAAGGGGAATAAAAAATCAATAGCAACAATCGTAGGGAGACAAGGCCGAGGGAGGAGCGACAGATGCCCGACGAATTAATGACTTGTCACTTGGAAAGGCTTGTCAGATCCTTCAATTAGAAAGTTCAGTAAGTATTCGTTCTGTTGAAAAATGATCTTGCCTATATTGCAAAGCCTGGGGAGAGACATTGTTATAAAGAGCGGTTTACACACTGCAATGGGAGATGTCACTAGAGAAATTCATCACTCTTATACAGAAAATTATTTTAGGAGACAACTCAGACGAGTGGAAGGTAAGGTTAAGGTACCTACTCGACAAACTCCTTCGTTAACCCCATTGCGACACTTTATTCTCTGCTGCTTCATTTTTAATGACCACTCCAGAGAGCTTACTAGTGTGAAGGAGAAGCTCTGAAGGATAAACTAGAGTAATATGGAATTCTAGGAGTGCCAAGTGGACACCTTCGGTAAGATCAGCAAGGCACCATAAAAGAAAATCTTGCAACACCGACCAAATTAAACAGCAATACCTTCAACACAACGGAGTTGGAATTACTTTGGAGAACCACAGTGGTAGACCAACACGATCTACGAACTGCGTAGTGCCTAATAAAGATTATGAAATATTCAAATAACTACCTACCCGAAGTAAGCCTTATTTCTCAGTACCCAACTAATGCCAAAACGTTTCTTCAAGATGGTTTAGTTAAAATCCAGTCAACCGAACTTCACTGAATCATTGTTTGGTAGGAGTGCATAAACAAATAAATAATATAGGTGGCTAGAGCATACAATCCTGTAAAATCCAGAACTTTTCTCATTTTCCAGGAGGTAGTAAGTACTGGATCCAGCATCCTCTCATTCCCCATCTCATCTGTACTGCATTTATTCTGATTCAGCTGGGTTGGATGCCCGCCCTAATAAGCACATGAACTGTGCCGATGAAGTAAAATCTGAGGTCAGTCGGTGGACCGGAACCTCCCTACGTTTCATCAAATTAGGAATGTATAATATACTAACTACTGTATATTTGTTCCATCTTAACTGTAATGTCATTTCAACAATAAAGTTTTCGGAATAAAGAATCGAAACGAAGGGTAATTGGGTATTTAATATCCAGGATGCCTTAAGACCACATCTGCAACTCAACTACCACGTGAATCCCCACCTCCACGGCAAGTAGGAAACCTCGTTTTCTTGAGGTACGGAATTCCCTCGTGCACTAGAGCTCAACAGGTGATTTTGAGGAGAGGCAGAAAACCTGTAGTGGCGAAGAGAGAGGACGAGGCTTTTCCTGCCGCAGAAACAGGATGTTAGGATAATTGGGAGTTTATCCTATAGATAGAATGTTCCGGATAAGACGATATGCGTCAAACGGCTTATGAAAGGGTTTATGAGAAAGGAAAGGTAAGACGAGGGAATCGAAGAGTCGGCGACAAGGCGTAATCGACTGGCTTCCCTTCCCCAGGTCCTGAGCTTCCCCTCTCGTCCTCGCCCAAACCACTAGGACCTCAGCAGTGAAGACCGATCGATGAGTCAATACCGTGGGCCAGCCCAGGGAAGTGGAGGGGCCGCCCGGGGCTCCACCCAAGTGACGTCACCAGGACGCATGTGCACCTCCCCGTATCGGACTCGATTGCTTCCCTTCACGTCTCCACTACGAACTACCCTGAATCCCAGAGCCTTTCATTTGCATCGCCGAGTAGCCCAAGTATCCCCTCCGGGTGGGAGGCCTTTATATGGGAACACCGGAAGTAACCTAGTTTAGAGGGTCATTTTCGGCGACAAAGCCAGTGCCATCCGAATAAATGGTTCAGGACTCGGTCAACTGAGCACTTGGGAATCTCAGTTAGTCATCCCAATTCACCACTAAATAAATGGAAATAAATTATACGTGCAATCGCACTCAATAAATACCAGGAAGAGCGCAAAAAATATTTAAATAAAGGCGTTTAGTATCGAAGCCAGCTCAATCCACGATTATAAAATATTTGAATAGAGACGATTTTAAAATATTTAATTATATCTCCTCCGGGTAGGCCTTTATGAAGTAACCTAGTTTAGAGGGTCACTTTCGGCGACAAAGCCAGTGCCATTCGAATAAATGGTTCAGGACTCGGTCAACTGAACACTTAAGGGGCCAAGGACCCATGTAATTCAGTTTTTCACATTTAGCCAATTTTCGTCCGATTTTGATGCGGTTTGCGGCATTCTTCTTGTCATTCATTTCTCTAGGGAGAGCATCTATGTATAATTTTAAGTTCGTAATTTTGAGTTTTTTCACGCCCTTTTTTAAAAGTCAAATTGGCATAAAGGCACATAGACTGCGTAGAGAATAAAAAATAGGAAGAATGCCGCCAACCGCATCAAAATCCGTTGGAAATTGGTAGAGAAAAATGAAAAAAAAAAAAAAAACTGTAACGCTAAAATGGTTAGGGGAGGGGGTGGGTTATCGGTATTTTAAACTTATTGCTCCTAAGAAGTAATAATGTTATAGTAAGAGTTCTTATAAACCCTTGGGTAGCTGAGATTTAGGCATTTTTGGCTCCGTCCCTTGCCCCCTTAAGAATCTCAGTCAGTCATCCCAATCCCCCACTAAATAAATGGAAATAAATATGCGTAATCGCACTTAATGCAACTACCAGGAAGAGTGGCAAAAATATTCAATTAATGACTGAATTACTAATAAAACTACTTTCAAGTCACACCCAATGATAGAGCTTTCTTTCATTCAAATCGACTTGAGTAAAAGTAGGTAAGTAAAGTAAACAACCATTCAAGTGGTACTCCACTCCACTGATCGCCGGGGGTACCGTCATCAGCTCAAAATTTCCTAAAAGTTAACAGGAACTCTAACTGTAACCTTATTACTACTTGGGACTAATAAGTTGAGAAAAAGGGAAACCTGCCCCCTCCCCCAAACCATTTTATTTAGCCTTGAAAAGTTTTTCAAACTATTATCCGTTAATCGACGGCGATTCGTTCGATTTTCAATCTTCGTTAGAGAAAGAATTTCCAAGAAAATTATTTCTTGAAACTCGAATTATCTCAATTGTCTCTCATTATGTTAGGGATAACATGAATAGGGGTTTCAAGGGATGCGACGTTCAAAGCCATGTTATCCGAAATAATAAGGTCTGGCTTTCTGGAAGCTTGGGAGGATCATTTTTCAGTGGAAGCTTATCCACTACGTGATTTATCCTCATCAAATTGGAGTTGGTTTTTGTGCCACCTCCTAGCCCCAATCCAGTCCCTTCCCTTGGAAACAAAACAAGAACCGAGCCAAAAGTTTTATTGTCAAGGCTGAACTAAGGTATTTAATATCTTGTTTCTTGATTCACTGAAGGATGTGCGTAGGCCTTACTGAGGTTTGAAGAAATCAACTAATTTCCCGAAGGAATTTTGCCTCTGATGAAGATAATGACCAACATTTTCAGAGGAAGATGAAAACATGAACTCGATTCAAATTGTCTGGTATTTTAAGGTTGAAGGAATGATTAGAATAAATGGAAGTTTGGAGGTTACATGAAATTGGGGGTTAAACTGGAAGAGTGAGCAGGTTGTGGTGTCAGTGGTGTTTGTTCCTTCAGAAGCAGTTTCAGCACTAACTCTCAATTTTGAGACTTTTCCTGCCTTACTAGGGAGAGGCTGTGACAAATAAAATTCCCCTTCTTCACTTGAGTAAACGATTTTTCAGATTTTTGTCGCAAAATTTGGTTTGTATTCATGAAGAACATTCGAGAAGACTAGCTGATCTCACATCTGCTGTATGGGATGCGAAGTTGAATGAACACTTGGGACCTGGTCGGTGCGATAACCTCCATGTACGAGTAGCCATTGTGAGGCTGTAAGAGACAAACAAGTCTTACGTAATATTCGGACATTCCTCCAAAGAAAAGACGTTGATCGAATATATACCTTGCTCTTTCATTCGCTATACTTCTATGACAGAAAACGGCTCCTCAACAGGCTGCGACACGGTGTTGAGCAACGGCTTCAAGCTTTATTATGTAAAGAAAGTAGGCACAGATAGAAGCAGTTGATAATAGAAGCGAACGCTTCCAGGACAGTTCCATGAGGCGTCCCGAAAAAAAGTGAAAGCTTTCAGGGAGGGTTTTCCCCACACAAAAGCTATGAAAAGGGAGTTGCGGCGACTGGAATTTGTGGCTGGAATGCAAGAGGGTACCATGAGGTACCTCGTATAAATAGCCGAAGAAAGTGTGAAAGAGCGAAGTGGTGAGGTAGGGGCCTCAGCAATGCCTTGTTGGGGCAGGATGGTGGATGGGCCGCTAATGATTCACTAGGCTTCCGTCCTCCCAACTACAGGCTTCCTTCGGCCAAGACACAGATCTCTGAAACGACTCACGTGCGGTGCAATGGAGGAGAAAGATAACGGGTTCATCATCTCTTCGTTCGCAACTCTCGCGCCATGACGAAGCGGAAGATGATTCGAGTAGTTCAAGTAGTAGCTTCAGAAGGCTCAACAGACTTGATATGAATCACGCTATTCGACAGAAACTGGAAATTGGAGGGCATCATCTATCCAAGCTTTGCAGTTTGAAGCATTGCTGTTCAGGTAGGGGATAAACAATAAATTGTAATATAGCAATTTCCGATCAAATGAAACCTCTTACCGATCAAATAAAACCTCTTTTCAATCAAATGAAACTCATCCGGTGGAAAATGCATTTTCCAAGATTAAAGCAGTCGCTGGAGGCTTGCTGGGAACTGATGTTTTTCGTACATCACCGAAGAAGTGATTGTTCGCAGTGTTGATACAATCACGACTACAGATTGCACCAATTTATGTAATAAATATGATTATGAAACTGCCTGAAGGGCAGCCTCTTCATCGAAAGACCAACAAAAAGTGTTAATTTTGTAACTCCAATGTTTATTTTTTTCTACTAAGCGTTCTGAAAGACGATGCGTTGCAATTTTTCGTTTATTTTTTTCCCCACTCCTTATGCACATATTTATATTCGTCGAGAACCAAATATATATTAAAATTGCAATCCAATTATTCAAATAAAATTAAAGAGGTTTCACTTGATTGGTAGGAGGTTTCATTTGATCGGGAAGTGGTTTCATTTGATCGAAAAGAGGTTTTCATTTGATCAGAAAGCGGTTTCATTTGATCGGAAGATGCTATATTACATAATTAATATTCATGTAGAGATTGAGATGAGATCGTACCTACTTCGCTTTTGAGCGTTATTTTTTCTTTCTAAAAATCTGACAGAGATCCGATGACGATACTGCTCAAAAACATATTCAGTAAGTCAACCTTGACAAAAACCCGAGTATGAGTAGGTAAATCTTACATCAGAATACTGTTACTCCGAAGCTCGAGATGGAAGATAATATATGCGACTATGAAACCACATGGAAGAGATTTATACTCGTATTCTTGAACATTGAACTGTGCTTCAATTACTAGTACTTACTTCAAATTTGAACGTTAACTAGGTACAAACAACAAATAGGTTGCCTAGTAAAAAAAAAAAAAAGTTTGCTATTGTTAATAAATAATTAATTAGGTGGAAAGAAAACGAGGTGGGAAGCATTCTTCCACTGTGCTATCACAAACCTCTAATCTATGTGATAGTGGGAAACCCAGAAGAAGGCTTCCCACTACTAACAGAGTTTTGTGATTGCATAGTGGGGAGAATAGTTCCCACCCTCGGGAAGGGCCAGAATGGCAGGGGGAACGAATGGTATGGCCATTTATGGGTTATAATAAATTTTATAGTCTATAGAACAAGTTTTAGATTATATTTTAAAAAATTTCGAGAGTGTTTTGAACTTACACTCGTTTTCTGGAAAAAAGCGTCATACCTCGCCCACAAGGAAAAGATGGGTTCGGTATGATTCACTCAGCCTCTTTCAACGGCAGCCAGAGGGAAAGGATTCGTATGAAATGACTCACGCATTCTGAGTGAAATCAACCTCCATGACCTCACTTGTACGAGGTAGAGGCAACTTTCCGATTGTCATTCGGTCATCTGAACGCTGATAGTTTCACCAACTAGATCGTCCCTTGGCTATTTCTTAGGCTCCTCACGCACCCAGGAATAGACGGGTGAGCAACAAGACGTTTAAATGTCAATTGAAACCGAATGAAAGGTATTTCTGTGATATTGAAACAATGTGAAACAAAATGCAACAGCGGAGAAGATCAAAAGATACAAGGCAACTATGACGAAGGGACATTTTTCCGGGCAATTATATTGTTGGTGGGCAGTAAGAATACTGAACAACAATCAATCATAGGATCTACATATCTGGATTAATATCAGAGAATTACCCAAGACACTTGGTCTCAGGCGAATGAGGCTGATAAATTCACACTGTCAGGAAGCAGAAACGGATCGTGATGAAGCTCATCCGCTCTTTTAGTTCTGATTGCTCAGACACTCCCACAGGTAGAAGTGAACTTTCAGTTCGGCATTATCTCGCCAAGAGCCACTTCGAAAGGGAGCTTCAGACTTACTTAGGCGTGACAACGACAAGCGATATGACAGCTGTTATCTAGTTTAGCCATCAAGATAATTACCTACTGTCGAGAGGGACCGCGAGGGAGCAACGGAGCACAAGGCTACAGAAGATAATATAAATTCCACACTTCCATAGTAGCAACGAATCGAAGCATTGGAGCAGGGTATCAAGGATTCCGGCCTTACTTCGCTTGAATTCTGAAGTTAGACCACACAAAATAAATTATTGGTTTGGTAGGTTTGCCCATCTTGTTTTAGGAAAGAAGTTAATTGACTCTTCTCGCTTTAATTGGTTTATTGCCAATAGTCATTACTAAATGTTGAGGGCTTTCGTATAAATCCTGTATAATTTGATAATTTATACCTACATTTTTAGGTTTTTTGAAAAATGTTTCACATTTCTACATACATAGTTTTGTATATTTTTATATTTTTTATATTTTTCTGTTCCTACTTGATTTGTGTAGCTCTGATCAGGCCCGTACGGGCGAAAGCGCTCAGTATTAAGTAATGACTATTGGCAATAAACCAATTAAAGCGACAAGAGCCGATTAACTTCTCCCCTAAAAAAAAAAACTACAAAATAAATATGAAACTCGAATAGTTTTGAACGAATAAGTGAATTTAGTTACCCCTAAACTACTCCCTACTACTACCTTTCAGAGGGTCACTAGTTTGGCTACGACTCAGTACGGTTGATTCGGACAGATTTTTGAGCTGAAAATTGGTCCATGGAGTTTTTTTGGAGAGCGCTAAACCCGAATTTGAGGTCAAAGATGCTAATTTTTGATCTGTGAAAAGAGGAAAAAGACCAAAAATAGTACTTTTTCGAGTTTTCACGTTGGAGCACAAGATGTCTCCAATTTCAAACCACAATGAAGTAAGTTTGGTTCGAATATCCTCGATGTGTAGTCGATACGTTGTGATTTAAAACCAACAGTGACCCCGAGTTTTGCGCTTCTCTCGATTCTCAGGCTCAAATCAGGTGAGAAGCCTGCATTTCCTGGATTGAAATGTAACGCCTCCCTTCGGCCGGAAGCCGGCTTGACAAAGGCTCGGCAGGAAAGGGGCTATAGAAGCGGGTGGCTGGCTATACATGGCTATAGCCCGCAGAAGAGGGGAAGGGACTGCTTCACGGGGACAGGATCGCTGTTTTTGAATGGTCTCTCGCCATCAGAGGGGGCAAAACGTTTGCAACAGCTATCTACCTCATGCAGGCTAATACAGAACTAGGTCATTCCTACCCACACGCCACACCGTCTTTAACCCTCTAACTCTAGTTATGAGTCAGCGATGTTTAATCTCGAAGCGTATGTCGTGTTCCTACACTCAAATCACCTCATACGGCTACCTCTAATTCGTTCCAGTCACGTAAAAAGTGCTGAAAATGTCGCTTGGTCAACTGTTACCGGGGTCATGATAAGTAGGTACTACACAGAGGGGAAACTTCAATTTTCTCAGTCACCGAAGACCTGGCTGAGTTAGCAATGCTCTCATAATGCCGTAGGTACTTCAAGATAATAACGGCACTGCTTGTATTGGTTCAATACATCGATCTCCTGCAACATCTTGCATCTATCAAACAGTTAGCACTAAGGAGCTAATGGACGAACTTGATGCATTTTTGCGTCAATGCGATGACGCCTGGACGTAGGTAGGTACATAATTAACTGTCACTAACTACTTGTTACTACTACTTTCCACAGTGGGGAATTTGCGTCGATTTTTGATCACGAAATCCGATTGAGTACTTTCAAAAATCCCACTGTGCGAATGGTCAACTCAGCTTCGGGCTTTTTAATGGAAAACATCTGGTGCGAGGCTTCACACTGCTTTCCTCACCCGTAAAAACCTGAAAAATGGTAATTTTTGCGAATTTTAACGCTGATTTCGGGCTTCCATATATCTTTGTGGCGATGAAAGGTATTGGAACTTGTTTCCACTTGTTAGAAGAGTAAGTCCTGTGATTGTCATCAAAATCGTTTGAGCAGTTTGGAAAAAAAAGCTAAAACATCGGCTAAAAATGACGGTTTTTTCACCTATATGGATTATTTTCTCCCCCTAATAATCGACCTGGAGGGCTGAAATTCTTAGGGTCCCATCCTCAGACATGTAGAAACCAATCCTCGAAATCGGAATTTTTTAATCATTTTCGTAGGGGCCGCATTCGTGTTCATACACATACGTACACACACACATACATACTACATACGAACTTACGTACACTTTCCCAAAACGTGGGATAAATTGATCAGATGTCGATTTGGACCAGCTAAAGATGGTGTTTCAAACATTGGGTTTTCTGCTGATCGCAATACTTTCCTTTCACCTTCAGGTGGGCTGAGGAAAGTAAAAATACGTGTGACGTCTTCGCCGGACGGACGCGGAGGGCGCCCCTCATTTCTAATTTTTCTTCCATTTTCCACTATCCTGATATCCCCATGGTAGAAAGAATATTGAGAAGAGTTGACTGCTCTCAATGAGATCCTTCCTTTGAAAGAATAGAGAAATCGATGCAAATTCCCTAATGCACAGTCTGCTGAATACTTGAAGATCACCAGGTGTTCGACTGCCAAAACGGAATTCAAACAAGGAACAAGACGTAAAATCAACCATCAAAATGAGAAAATCACGAGTAATAACACGAAACAGTTGACCATCAAAAGACACATTCACACGTTGAAAGATTAGATAAAATTCACTCGCAGTAATATCGGGAGTGGAGATAAAAATTAACGTCTCGTAAGAGCGAATGATCAAGGTAAAGGCCAAATTGATAAGAATTTGCCAAGGCAGGACGTATTATAAGGCTTTCTACGAGTCATATATCGGAGTTTATCGTCACAGGGAGGCAATTCTGTGTGTTTTTCCGAATCAAACGTAGGTAGTTAATAATGGATGACGTGACATGGTCACAATAACGAGAGGTGATGAAAAATAAAGAGCACACTTATCTATGAGTGTGGAAGACATCGATCATGTCCAAACCCAGGTTAATAATCTATTCATAGAATCGTGATTCTGTTTGCCTGTCTTTTGATTTTCTCTTTCGTTTCACGATGTCAAAAGACGACTGCACCAATTTCTCAATTTAGTGTGTATATCCGCTTTTCACGGCAAAAGAGAGATCGTCCGATCATATTGATGTGAGTGTTGGAATACAATCGAATCAGTCTAAACTTTATAGGCAGTTTGTGGTCTTTCATGATACATTCATACACATAATTCGAATTGCATGAAACTAGGGAAACATAGCATTTTTAAATGAATTTATGTACCAACCAAATGAAACCTCGCACCTAGGTACTAAATGAAACTTTTTTCAAACAAATGAAACTCATTGGTACACCAAATTGGTGTTCACTGTGACATCCAGTCGAAGTCCCCATTATTTTCATCCTTATCGTTTGCATCCCTTGTTCATGCTTTCTACGTCCTACCGTATTCGTCCATTCATTGAATCCGGTGGAAAATGCGTTTTCTGAAATCAAATCTATTGCTAGAGGCTTGCTTGGAGCAAGTAAGAATCACGAAATCGAGGAGATCATAGTTCGCAGCGTCGAAACAATCACCACGACAGACTGCTCCAATTAAATTAATTTTTAGTGCCTCTGTATTGATTTGTTTAGCGAAAATCTCAAATAAAATGATATTTTTTTCTGGATGGTCCCAAAAAGTTCAATTTGTTTGTCAACAACCAACCGTATAGAAATCCGATCGTCTAGAAGTAACCGGCTAGAGATCATTTATATATATGCCAAAACAACGTTTGCCGGGTCAGCTAGTATTATATGAATTGGTAGAAATAGAGGCAGACCGTTTTAAACTTTGAGCCAGAAGGGGAGTTTAGGGGGTGGGGGTCGGGGTAAACCTGGATATTCCGGTAATGTTTCCCTTTTTATGATCCACACAAATACCTTTAAATTAGTCCATCCAGGATGATAAATATATATTATCTTCATAAGTTCTAAAGGTTCTCTCTACTTGGTGCCCGAAGGAGAGTTATAGGGGAAGAGTTGGGGTGATCTGAGGCTTTGCCTAACGCGCCCACTAATGAAACTGGGGCATAACTAAAAATAATTCCATAGGGTGCGTATGGCTCGGAAATTCGCATTTTTGACCACAAAACCGGGTTTAGCGATCTCAAAAACCCCTGTGAGTACGACTCAAGCAGGAAAGAGGCACGTGCCGATGAGCTTTCCAGAAAAGTGCAATACATTATATGAGGGGCATCTGATGAGCGAAATCGCGACTCACATTTTGAAATTGAGACGTCAACTCACCCCTCGCGCGTCTAGGTGGACCCTCAGCTCCTAGAATTGAGGAGGCCAGTGCGAGAAGGGCCTGCCTGTAGAAGGCCTATGCACTCTGGTGACCAAATTTAGCTATTATGTATGTTTAATACATTAAAAAGCCTTTACACTAAATAATAATATATGTGCTATTTCTTCATTTACTTTCAGTTTTATTAAAAATATTGCATTGTTTCGTATGAGTTTTCTTGTTCAAAAATCGTATGCCCTTCTTGCAGGGAACAGGTGGAGAGGGCATTTTGTGTTCCATACAAAAAGGGCATAACACCCTTATTCAAATTTAGCTATTTGTCTCGGCTCCTATTGATTTATCGTCAACAGGCTTGAAGATAGTTCTAAAAGAATAGTGATGAAGAGGGGGGGGTTGACTGAAAATGACTTATAGGTAATTAGGAGTGAGCTTTAGCGCGCGGTTACTACTTTTTGGAGCAAAACATTCGAGCTGTAAATTGACACTCGAGGGTTTTTAAGGGTGCTTGATTCGAATCAGAGGTCAAACATAGACAATAATTGAAAGAGAAGGTTAGTACCTATTTTCGGAAAATAATCTGCTGTTCAAAACTGGTTTTCAGTTACTTTTGAGAAACATGGAAAACTTGTTTGCGAAAACTCATTGGGTGCTGACGAGAAATAGGATGGAAATCCGACTACACTTGATTAATGTACGTACCTATCCTGAAATCAAAATGAACCCAATTCGGATGTACAGGAAGCGCTCAATTTCGACGAAGCCCTCGAAAACTAAGTACCAGCTAGGATTCTAGTCAGAGTCAGGTCGAGTTGGCTTAAATAATTCATGAGCCACGGCGACGTCCCTATTAGAGGCCACACGTGGCGAGCAATACAATATAATCCATTCAGCGCCTATTTCGTTAATACGGCGAGGGGATGGAGGGCTTTGACAAACAATATTCAGAGTAACGATGTGCAATTAGTGCAAGGGTATTATAGACACGAACGTCCTTGTTAAAGGTTCGGCATTTTCCGCTCCCACTTTTGCACCTCGTGTCTAAATTGCTAATGAAGGAGGAAGAGATTTTGATATACATACGATGGCATGTATACTGAACCAGTAACTATATAGTTATATTGAAACTACAAAGAGAACTGAAGAAGAATTTGTATTCATGTATGGACTATTAAAATCACGTAGGCACATCCTTCCTCTCTTCATTATAAATTAGAAAAAAATTTCCGCATAATCTGCGCTTCAGGCTCAAACAGCTGAAGCATTACCAATGGTTTCGCGAACAGATTGGCAAGTTAGTTCCAAATTCCCACTGGGATAGGAATGACTGGGTGAAATTCAGAAGAGAACATATTCTACATTGCTATGGAAACAGAATCCCAAAATTCCCTGAATTTTCTAGACCGCAAAAGTGATTTTTCCCTGACCTATACCTATGCGTTTCAAAAGGCTCCTATCCCCCAAACAATCCATGAAAATGTCTCCGAAATTGATGTAGTTCCGGAATTATGGCTAAGAAAAGACAGTTTCTTCCATCTTCAAGTTTCCCCATCTGCAGTAGCTATTACTGATCCAGTCGTTACAGAATTAATAGGTAATTGTCTTGGAGTCGACCCCCAACTACATTCCGAATTTAAGCGAAATCAGCCTATTAGGAGAGCTGAGGAATTGTAGTTTCAGGAAATTCGCGTTCTACTAGTGGTCCGACGGCGATGAAATCAAGAGTGGATCGTCATGGGGCTAACCCGCACAATCCCTGACAATGCCATCAAAATCGGACCATAACTTCAAGGAATTGACCAGACACACACGGAACCAAAATTGTTCAGAACGCTCTGAAACGTGAAAAGCAAGTGGAAATTTTGATTTTGGAGGAGAACATTTGTTTCATTTCTTCCTCGAATACATAGCTTCCGAGGGTCCTTTGGTAGTGAGGAAGCTATTTGATTTTGTATTGATAAATGCCTGAAACAGACTTTTAACTTTCAGGAATGCAGATGATCAAAGCTGCAGTGTAGATAAAAAGAAAGAAAAATGGTAAAGCACATTTATTAAAAATTATAAACCTTCTATTCCAAGCATTAGTCTCACCAAGAACTAATAAATACTTGAAGCCCGTATTTTGATTAAAATTCCAGGAGATTTTTCAATTTTTCCCTGACTTTTCCAGGTTTTCCCCGACCACTTTCTTTTTTCCTGACTTTTCCAGGAACACGGGGTGTATATATATTCGGAATCACCGTAAAATGTCCAAATAATTTGGAGCGGAGCTTAATTTTTTCCCGAAAATGTCCATTCGGACCCACTGTGCTTCGCCCGGGGGTGAGGGGTGCAGTTACGTCACGAGGGACGCAAACTTTGAAAAATCATTGCAAGAAAACTACTTATCGTAGGAGAGTGCGATGAGTTAAAATTCGTTCTCAGGTTAGAATCATCTACTTTCACTTAAAAAGATAATATACACACGAGGGTGTAGGTACCTCAATCTCTAATAAATTTAGTAAGTCATGAATGTTAATAAGTCATGAAAATTAATTAATTCGCCTGATGGTGGTGCTCAAGACTAGTTCTGCAATCGTAATTATTTAGTACCCATGTAGTGCGAAAACAAGGTTAATGTTTCGCACTGCTGACCATGAGCGGTTGGACTGTTTCCTGCGAAAATCTCGAGGCTCTTCACGGCTCTTCTCGACAAACTCTCTTCTCAGAGGCTTTCAACTTTGCTTGTTTCGGTAGATTTCAGAACAAAGAATTTGGTTCTCAATAGATATAGGATGGATTACCGTTGACACAAAAAAATACGAAAGACTGGAATTTAAACTGTTTGGACCGAAAACCTTTTTTCAATTTCATCAACAGTGTTACGTATTCTCATATCGGTAGAATTGGTTGGGAGGTTCGGGCATGCCCTGGCAAAAGCATAAATTATTATTGTACGAGATACCTAAATACGAATACAGTGATCGGTTTCTATTATAATGCGTTTAATTATTATCCTTAATTACCCCCTCTTGGTTTATGCTCCAGTTATTACGAAGTGAATACACAACAAACAGGAATATTTGATTGTTTTTCTCTATTAGGTACTGGCGGATTCCCTATCAATTCCATCGCAATCGGGAAATTATTCTCGATTCAGATTAGAAAACAATTTCAACACGATCGTGAACTTCTTGGTAAAGTCACGGAATACGAGAAAGATATTAGCCAAACCAACTTGGCAGACGGTTTTCTCTTCCTCCCTCACCCTCTTCCCAATGCGTGGAAGATAACACACGTTTTTCCATGCGCTGAACGCTGAACCTTCCTAATAATTTTGCTTTGATTAATCCAGTGATTTCATGCTCCATCAGCTATCTGTCGAATCACCAGACAAGTTGAGAGCTAAACGTGTCAGTCACATCCCAACTGCGGGACGAGAAGATGGAAATTCTTTACACTCCATGTAAAATTTATTTCTATGACGTCATGTATCAGGGATAGGGTCAGAATTAATCAAACACACCTTACCACCGAGCTTTCGTTAAATATATTCCTATCATTAGGGCTTGAAGCCCATCAATTACCAGGAGAGAGCACACCGCACATCCCCAACAGATTTTGCAACCGAAACCAAAAATTCTAAAAGATTCTGAAATTGTAAAGCCACTTCCGTATTTTGTTGTTTTTTGTGCCCAGTTTTGAAGTTTTTAAATTTTGTTGAATATGTCTCTAAGTTTCTTAATTAGATGTTTTATACATAGTACTTGACTGCCTGATGCTGTTTAAAATAAATTTTTGGTTTCGGTTGCAAATTTTTTTTTTGGGGATGTGCGGTGTGTTGTCTCCTGTTAATTGATGGCCGATAGATGACGTCACAGTAAAATAGAGTGGGTCGATCATTACAACGTTTAAAATTTATTTCCCTCCAGCTTCAAGATCGAGTTTTAATTTTAGTAGTTATTTCGTGTATTAGTTCGAAGTTCTGTCCTATTCAATGACGATAAGTGAATCAATCTTAATGGATATCAATTGTAATTTTATTAATTCCAATTAATAAGTGTATTAATTGGAATCAACCTTAATAGTAATAAATTGTAATTGGGCTTTAGCTCGTAGGGGATAGTGGGGAGAGTTTGGACAGAGGACACATTGGACAGTGCTATAAAGGGTAGGTTACCACCAAAACTGGAGTCCTTGATTCACTCAAGTAGATGTAGAAGACGAAGAAGAAGAAGTAGAGTGAGTGCAAGTGATAAAATGAAGGTCTCCTTGTTATCAGTCGCATTTTTCAGATTTTGAACTGTGTTGATGTAATTTTGTTCCTTCGTTTCCCATCGATTTTAGTCACTCAATTTTAATTTGTAGACTTTTTCATTAGTGTAACGTGAGTGTTGGCTCCAAGAGAAGAATGTGAAAGACTTATGGTGTCTATAGAAATGAAAATCTATGGGTATTACATAATACCTGTGAGCTGCATTGAGAGGGACACTTTGGACAGACTGTCCAATGTGTCCCTTTATGAATCCAACCTCTTTAGTCTCGTCTTTTCCCCTTTTAGAGTGGGGAGAGTTTGGACAGTTTTTTTCAAATTGCTGTACTAAACCCCCTCGCAGTTAAAAAAAACTTTTTTTTGTGTGTTTTGATTCGGGTGGATGTAAACTCACTTGATTTAGGTAATCCCTAGTTAAAAAAAAACAACGATTTACCAAAAATGAAATGTTGTCCAATGTCTCCCGACAGGTGGGACACATTGGACAAAATTCCATTTTTGGGTTTTTGTGAAATAGGAATTCCTTGTGGATATGGTTTACCTAAATCAAGTGAGTTTACATCCCCCTGAATCAAAACACACAAAAAAAAAGTTTTTTTTTAACTGAAAGGGGGTTTAGTACGGCAATTTGAAAAAAAACTGTCCAAACTCTCCCCACTCTCCCCTAATCATTAAAAAAAAAATCTTAGGTGGTAAGGTGGACAAAGCAAAGACTCACTCACCAGTACATCGTAGCAGATGTCTCTGAGCTCTTTTTCGACCTTCTCCCTGTATTCGCGGGCCATCTGTTGTTTACGCTCGGATCCTTCCGTCTTCTGTTCGATGGACGAGATGACCCTCCAGGACGATCTCCGGGCGCCGACCACGTTTTTGTAGGCGACCGACAGGAGGTTTCTCTCTTCGTTCGAGAGTTCGACGCCCGTTTCCGTGACGGCTTTCATCGTCGAGGCCATGTCGTCGTACCGCTCCGCCTGCTCGGCCAGCTTCGCCCTCTGTACCAACTCCTCTTTATCAACTGACATACCTACGGCTGGAATCAGAACAGAACAAAATATCATCAATTAGGATAACCAATCATCTTCTATCATTTAAAACTACGTACAAAGCAACTACATACTTGGACAGGAGGTGTAGAAATACAAATTCTAAAGGCCAGGTTCATCAACGAAGGTCAACTCCTCATTCATGTGATCCAGTATCATTCGATCCGCGAGTCAGTGTTTAGACAGTTTCGCCAAACTTTTTAATCCCCAAGTTAGATCGGGATCAGCTTGTTAGCGACTGCATTTTACATATCCTTAGAGTGACGATCCCCGAAAAAGTGGAATATATGTATAACGCGTGGGTATCTGATCACGGCACAATTTTCCGGAGATAAAAAAGAAAAACAACAAATACGATTTCAAACATTCGGCAGGTACAACACCCAGCAGGTAGTTAAAGATCTAAACGAGGAAACTGAGAAATTGGATGGTGGGAAGCGCAGCCACTATTTAAATCTAAGGTACGTACGTTACGTAAGTACAAATAAACCAAGAAACTATCCAACTCCCTGTTACGTATAGTGATAAAGCGACTATAAGATTCAATCTCTTTTTGAAAATTCATGGTTCAGGAGATGAAACATGGTCGAAACCACGGTAAGTAAAAGACACGGTAAGGGTCAGTGGGCGAGGCACCTGGGGAATCCCCAAAATCGGAGACGTCATAGACACCTCTCACTTCTTATTTCCTTTGTTTCAAGTCAGCCAGTTGGCAATTGTGCTTCAAAGTGTAACTATCTTGTTCTTTTTTAGCGAATTTTCAAAGAAAACGAAGAAATTGCAATGGGTTCAAAATTTTTGTAATTCAAATTTTTGAAAATTGTCTTCATGGAAATCCGTTTCAGACCATTCTAAAACGATTCCTGAAATTCAACACTTTAATTTGTCACTACAGACGATATCTAACCGAGGAATCGAGATAAAAAATCCAAAAAAATTTAAAATTTCAATAATATCAAGAGAAAGGATGAGTTCGTTGGCCAGAATTTTGGGAGTACTCCCAAGGGGTCGAACTTTGGAGGTTTTTGATGTAAATTACCATCATAAACATAGGAACATAAATATGGTATGTTCGGAATCAGCGTGAAATTTCCTATAAGAATCATCCACCAAATCGGTTAAAATTATTT
Organism: Lygus lineolaris; assembly: GCA_030264115.1. Classification (NCBI taxonomy): domain Eukaryota; kingdom Metazoa; phylum Arthropoda; class Insecta; order Hemiptera; family Miridae; genus Lygus; species Lygus lineolaris. The sequence continues at coordinate 42,755,012 of JAEMON010000002.1, read as the reverse complement.
TTTGAAAAATCGCTCATCAACTCATGCTGCATCAATGGAACTTTTTTTTTTTTTTTTAATGGTTTGTTGTTATGTGGCAATACCCCACGACAGGCACCAGAAAGAGTTAGAATTCCATTTCAATTGCTTCCCTGAGAATAAGGAAATACGGTTGAAATGGATCAACTCATGCAAACAGTCGGATTATTTTTCTCCTGATATTGCTCGAGTGAGCTCCCAACATTTCGATGAAACACGATCGAACACGTTCTTTTCTAAGGATGAGAAGCTTGAACGTTCGGAATATCGGGAAAAATGTGACGAAAAAAACCTCGAGAACGCTGCGTCCGTAGTGTTGAACTGAGAAAATCGGAAATTGTTGAATTCGTTACCTACTCCAAGTTAGGAGAGATCTTATTAGAGTTATTTTGTCCGGTCTTTTGAAATATAACAATTTATTACAGATTTGTGATGACAATACTTCATTACTGCTTTATACATTATCTAACTTTTTCAATTTACCAAATCAGCTGGGATAAATTTCTTGAGTTAAATACACTCAAATCCCCCAAAAACTGAGTTGCGCATTGGTTCTACGAGTATGAGGGACAGGTCAGGTATAGGTGAGCCCCTTTTTCGTGTCGTCTACTTACCGTGGTCGAAACAAAGAACGCTCGAAGGTTACGATGGCAAGAGAATGACTTCATCGAGAAGTTCACGGTCGTGTTGATATTTTATGTTAGGACGAAGACAAAGTTGACTAAATCGTATAGCATGATTCTCGAGAATGGGGATGAATAGCAGGCGAGCTAGAAGCGGGATCCTGCAATGAGACCATTTAACGGGAACAAAGAAGCCGAGAAAACCACAAGGACCTGAGAGAGAGATCATGGATGGACCGCGCAGGACAGACACAGAGGAGTGGCGTGTCTGACACACTTAACGACGCAAATCGCACGTCTGAGTGCACTTCCGTTATAAGTAGAATTTATGAACAATTTTTTAAAGAATACCTACCGCTCCAAGAATAGGTAAGCAGTTACCTAAAGTATGAGGTACGCTATACTTGAGGGATACTTTATAAAGAGAAACTAATGTTAATTCAACCAAAAACCTAGTCGACAAACCAAAAGATGTTTTATCGTCCTTTATAAGTCATTTACTCCAAACCCTGAACATGTTAGAAAAAAACAGCTATGATTACTAAACAAGGGCTCATTATTTTGGAACCTTATTTTATTAGAACCTTTGGAAACGATTTAAAAAAAAAAAAAAA
>JAEMON010000002.1:42736566-42748174 GCA_030264115.1 Lygus lineolaris | reverse complement strand
TGAATGTCCACGTTTATAGGTCACTGTTCATAATCACCTAATTGTTTATAAATAGGTACATGATCATCTGTAAGGCAGCAGTTCTTCGGAGAGAATGAATGTTAGGTAAGTTCAATTTAAAACGGAGTCATAGGCTGCATCGAGGCGTTGAAATGAGGAATTTCGGTGGGTCGGAATTTTGGATTTTCGAATTTAGCACCCTTGTTCCCCCATGTTCTAATTTTCAGCTCAAAATGTTCATTGGGTTGGCAGTAGAACGAGTGAGAAGATCACGAGTGACGTCATATTATGTTCTGATGAGCAGAGGGTGGCCCCCAGGCAGGTGACGTCATCTGTATATTTTTACGGCACTCGTTTTCGCACTCTTCCAATCATCGGATACCCCACATATAGCACCTTTTTGGAAAGCTCTCCCTGAAATCTTTCACTGGAACGAATAAAATGGAATAGCCGGAATCGCCCATTCATCCTAAGGATCAGACTCTACTCCACTGATCACAACTCTATCCTGCACAAGGCAAGGATAAACAGGGGAGTCTTCCTTAAGGAGGGACCTCGTAATATGGAAGGACGACGGTAGACGGATTAATGAACTCGCCCAGTCCGCAGGAGGTCCTGGATAGAAGGATAGCGGCGGATGGCGGCACCAGATGCGCAGGCAGGACACGACACTCGTCCTTGACACCCCCCCCCCCCCCCCCCCCCCCCCCCCCCTCACCCCTCCTCATCAACGCCCAGTTTCATCCAACTCCTTATTCTTCTTCGTCTTCCGCGGCCGAGCCAGGGATAAGGTATGCGGAGCTACAAAAGGCGCGAAGGCGATCTCTTCGAAAACTAGGCGGACAACATTTTCTGGAGCTACCGCAACCGGTGGCCATGGAGGGAGCCTGCCTCTGCCTCTGCCCTGCCGTGCGTCATCTCGCCTCCAAGGATCGCCCAACGGTCTTATCCCGGGCTTCTCAACAAAAAAACATCTGCCACTTCATTGTTACGACTGCTACGAAAGTATGATTTTTTGAATTCTCATAAAAAATCATTAGACACAGATATTCGGATACATTCGAAATACCTACGTCTAGGTTCAGGAAACTAGGTGGTTCCTATAAGGTGGATCACCCTGTAAAAAGGTATAATTATCTAAGGTTCTCGCAGTAGGTAGTAGGTTTTATTAGATTATTGAGAATCTTCTCTCTACCTAATTCCCTAGACCCAGAGTTCCCATGACCAGTGATGGGCAAATTTCCGGGAATTTATTTTTGGGGAATATTCCCAACAAGGGAATTTATAATTTTTTAATTATAACAAGGGAATTTATTCATTTTTCTAGCTGATAAAATCCTGTCTTATGGCCACTTCAGAGCTTACTCATAGCTTGGAATTTCCAATTGCTGTTTCCTAGGTGCTGCGTTAATTAACTACCAGGACTGGGTAAAAAAAAAGAAAAAATTAAGAACAAAAATGCATTTTATACCTGACATAAAAATCAAACGTTCCAGTCAAACAGCAAGAGTTGCTGAGCTAAGTTTCAAATAATCATTTTAATAGACTTTGTGGGTGATTTTCATGGGCAATTTCGCGCTGATACCTAATATAATTCCTGATAACTGATTTTTGATAATAATTAACATCCCAAATCTAAAAAAACACGTTTATTGACCATTTTCAAAATTTTTCCCCCTAATAGTACCTAGGTACTTCTATAAAAATTCTCCCCAACGGACTCATCTTCTTTTTCCATTATTATTAATTTGAATTTTTTGGGGGATTTATTCGGATTGATCCTAGGGTCAGATGTTTTCGTATGGAGTGAAAAAGAGTTAACTTCAGGAATCGTTTTACAATAGTCTGTAACAGATTCCCATAGAGACAATTTTTTAAAACGCAAAATTTTAAAAATTGTCTCCATGACCATCCCAGATAATAATTTAGAAAAATTGAAAACAAATTTGCACACCAACAATTTTGAAGCTATTGCAATAGTAATTTTCTTCTTAAATTCGCTAAGAGTCTCACTAGAAATCAGATCCCGATTCTCAGCATCTCATCACCGGCGCTCCTCAACATGACTCCTGTTCATGTTGTTCTTCTTCTCTTTGGGCTTCTGATAGAACCATGAAAGGAAGAGAGAAGAAGTTCCTACTACACAACGTAAGCCAGAAAGGAGAAAAACAACATGAACAGGAGCAAGTCATGTTGAGTCGAGAAGAGAGAAGTTTTGTTTGGACCTTTGACATTTTTGGAGCAGGTACCTAGGTAGGGTAGGTACACCTAATCCTCTCTGGACACCATTATTCATGTACCAAGAGCATTTAGGACGTCGATTCTAGGTGAAAGGACGGTGAGAGTATTCTGCCTATAATCTCTTCTTTGATATTGTGGAATGTTAGATTTTGTCGATACTGCATGATGTTTAGCATGTTTTTGACCAGTTTTACGATCATGAATAATACACCTCGTAGTAGGTACATCAACATGGATAGCAAAGATATCCACAAGGAATAAGAATGGGCACATAATCGGCAATGAGCATGCCACGGTCGAACTACGACAGTGGAACAGTACACAGAATACAGCAAAGAGAGGGAACGGAGACAATCGTCAGTTCGTCGCGTTCCAACCGTCTGTCCTCAGACCTAAAAGGAAGGTTACGCCATTGCCAAAGTAAAGGCCTCATGACTTAGTCACAACCCCCCACCACCACAATCGTAAACCGGCAGCTAATTTGGCAGACATTCAAGAAAATCCGGCGACTGCTCAACGGACGCGAGAATTAATCTCAGACTGCGACACATGCCGGGACAATTTCACTTTCCTTTCAGAAATACGATCTGAAGCGACGTTCAAAAGTTCCAAAGCCGAGAAATCCGAAGACAAATCAATAAAACTAGATAGAGGTACGAGGAGTTTTTGGATTTCATCACACATTCGTTGGCCTAACCCACCCCCAATCAGAAATTTCAAAATTCCCCGAATTTTCCCTGAATGAATCCACCCCGACCCAGTGACCTCCGAAAGAAAATTATTCGAACACATGTAATTTTGTTCAGAATCAATTTAATGAATGAAAAATCAAATTCAAACAGTATTTTCAGTACTACCTAAACAAAATACAGGGTGACCAAAATTGGATCAGCACTTCATTTTTATGGAGAGTTAAGGGACCAATGCCATTCTTTTACGATTTTTGCCGTAGTTCTTACGGGTATGACATTTGTGCACGTTTTTTTTTTTAATTCGTAAAAACGTGTAGAAATGTGGGCGAAAAGTGCACAAAACGAGAAAGTGAAATTTTGATGAAATTTATTTTGATTTAATCTAAGTATAAGGATTTCTAAGTGCCTAACTTTGCAATTTCGTGAATGATTGCAATACGAACAAAGTGCCTAATATTCTAAAATATTTTGAAACTGCAGACACACGTATTATGATAATATGGACCAGAGACAGTGATAATGATCAATACTTCAAGGCAATGTGGCCAGAGACAGTGATAATGATCAATACTTCAAGGCAATGTTAGCGGATGATAATTAATAGCTACATTAACAAAAACTGTGAGAAATAGGTGAATTCAAAAATTCCCTGACCTACAACTGCAGAGTACTTTGACTTTTCCCGGTAAGATACCCTATTTTCCAGGCTGGGGCCATTATGGTTGATTATATTATCACATTTGGGTTCAGTGAGAACACCGATCTATCTAGGATTCAGGTAATTTTTAGATCTCGAGTTCAAAATCTTGTATGTCTCCCGATCATTTCACCATATTTTTCCTAGTTTTCAATGTCTTAACTCCTAACCATATCCATCCCAGGAATAACTAGAAACGATTGCTACGATGGTGGGCACAACGGACAAATCGTTTGTAGGATCAATGTAATCTTGAAATCTCAATGTAAGAGCAATATATATGATGAGTTCTCACTCTCCCCCGAGAGTCGAAGGACTCAAAGGATTGAGCGTTCATCATCCAGGATGGAGTGTTTCAAAGACATTCAAGACCGTTTGAATAACAAATATGAGAGCAAAACTGAGGAAAACCTCTGATTTACCCTGACTCTATCCTCCAAAACCCCCTTTTCGATTTGAAAAATTCCAAATGAACTATTATTTTGTGAGACTTATCCAAGGCTACTCCACCACTTTCATTAATGTTACACGAGTCCACACGACTCTGTGGACGTCAAAACGGAACAAACTCAAGATCATGGTGCCAATATTCTTCAAAAAAGCATAACATTTGGATAAGAAACGCAGAGGTAATGGCTGGACGACTTGATGATCCGATATCAGACAAACGACATTATATGGACACCCGCGCTGCTACATTCATATATTCGTCACAGATAGCTGACAATTTTTCAGTTCTCCAATACTTAATTCATTTATGAATAAATATTATTACAACTTAACGATCGTGCACACATAAATTGTATGGTCACAATAAATTATTATAAACAAATCATTAATGCACATAAAGACGGAATTCCAATTATATTAATGCAATAAATCTTTCTTGTGGAGGTCAAGAATGAACTTCAAACAAGATTCAGCGATACCGATGAGGTAGGTACGTGGAATGTTAAGAGATCTAATTTGGTCTTTAATTCTAAGCTAAACAGCAAAATAATTTCGTGGGAAACTGAGAATAACCTGTGAGTAAAGATGTGATGCCGTCACGATTCCAAGTGAATCAGCAGTCCATCCGCCACGCCTTTTCGTTATCACCGAAATAAATTTCCCAACCTCAGACGACACTCAAACTCGCGCTGATAAGAGAGATACCTCCGAGAACAAAATGTAATTAATTATAAGATTTATAAGATTACTTTTGGTATGAATCCACGATATTTTCGGGGGTGAGTTGACGTAAAAAAAAGTTGTCGGAATGTAGTTTGCCACCACAGAAATTCGTTCTGAAATGGAGGTTGATGGGAGCGATTTTGAGAGACCACAGGCCCTGGAAGGAATGAAATCGGGAAATCGATGGAAGAAATTTTTTTGCTGGAAGGCCAACCTACGAACCCCACCTCTCCCGAGCGCTTCAACCCCTAGTTAGGCGAGCTCACCTCGTGCGCACTGCGAACATTGTTGTCAATGAAATAGGATTTTGAATCGATTTGTGATCGAGAGTAGGCATGGCAATACGTGCGAATTTAGTGGGGCGTATGTATTGTAAGAACCTGGGATTGGCAGTGAGGAAAAGGGAAGAAAAGGGATCGATGTAAGTAGATCGTGACCGGAAATGGGATGGGGTGTTTCACAGTACGGATCAATTCGTTATAATTCGTCGGGGTTATGACATTCAAACGGCTCAATAGAAAAATTACAGGAAATCGGATGTTTCGAGGGCTTGTGGCAGAGCCAAACGTTATTTCAGGGGCATTTCGCGATGGAATGGGAAGAGTTAATTGCCGATTTCCGAGAGAAATGAAGACGACGCAGTGCGACCCGGTGTGGTTGATAATTTTAGTAAGTGACAGCCGGGTGAGGAGGCGATACGATCAGAGCACGTGGTGAGGAGTCAGCCAGATATGGATGTACTCAGTGTGTTACCGAGTTTTCTTTTGAGAAAACGAGATGAAAGTAATCGCTAGAACAACCGCTAGGCTCTAATTGGCACGAGAAATGATGAGTTGGAGAGGAGGTCATTGACTTGCATTGCACTGCCTAATTAGCTGGGAAATACTTCGGGAAAAAAAGGAATTGGTCAGAGTCGAGAAATAGATCGCCTCTGAACTTGGCTGGTGTCTAAAATTGGGCAAGGTGACTAAACTCAAGGTGTAGAAAGGGAAGATTAAAATGGCTAGACAAGTGGAAGAACTCACCTTAGCGAAATATCCCGAAGAGAAACGAGGAGTGGAGAGGATGAGACGGCGTCCAAAAACAATAACCGCACTCTAAGAGGAATAGTTCGTTATTTCGTGCGAATTCGAAGGGTGAAAAATAACGAATTTTTTCGTCGAGAGAAACCTAAAAAGACACGGGGAGAATTGACATGATCCTAAGAAAGTAAAGACGTAGTACGAGGACAGGCGAGCGGATGGTTGCGCGCAGGCGCACGAGTTCGGGGCGCGATCGATCCGACGAGGTATGTCCCCCCGTACCCTGGCGACGTCTATCCCCTCTCCGGGAACGCGGCAACTCCCTATCGCAGCATGGCAACCGCCGAAATAGCAGGTCCCAGGAGGTGGGGGACGGCAAACCACCGCCCGCCGCGGAAAATCTATACGAAATTTTCCCACCCTGTCAAAAAAAAAGAAAAACTTTTCCCCCTCCACCACCAACGTCAACCGCAAAATTGGAGGTTTCGCGGTGTTCCCCAGAAACGACGGGAAATTTCTGCGGAATTCCACGCAGAAGAGATGTTCCAAAGTACGATTTGTGGAAGGAAAATACTTGGTTACTCCTCAGTCCTACAGGCATAAAATCAATATAAGGCACTACTATCACCCCTCCCCTGCCGACCATCCATTCCGTGGAAATCAAGGCTGGTGCCCTTTCGAAGGGGCTGGCAGACTCCTTGGGACGGACCCCAACCAACCCGTTCATTACACGTTGAATGATAATGAATTCCCCTCATTTCTCCAACAATTCATGGTGAAGATGAACTGATGGTTATGAAAGTATAATACATACGTGCAATGATTAGTGTAGTATCTACCTACAGTTTTTACTCTTCATTACCTATTCGTACCACTGGTACAAGGCAGGCACCTGCCGCATAGATAACACCGCATAAGTGAACATGCTCCAACAATACAATAAATTAATGACATTATTTGTCATGAAAATGTGTCATAAAAGTCCGAGGACATTGGGTCCTCACGTGATAATGAATGACGGTATGCACGTCTTGAGACAAAATTGAAGTAATGATAAAACTGGGTAGATAAGATAATGAGGGAAAATAGGTACTTTCCGACTACTTCCGAAACCAAATGAGCTGTGTTAGTAGAATTCCAACGTGAAGGAGCGGTTGCATCACCGCCAATAATAAATTGGAACCTCAAGGCGCCAAAGTGAATACAACGGAAACTGGATGTGTTAACATGACAGTGACGTGCAATGTATGATTTTTTGTGAAAAAATGTACGAAAATTGGACAAAAACTCGGAGGTAAGGAGGGAAAGAGAACAAAGACATGGGCTGGAAACGTGCGACTGAATAAATCAAGGAAACAGGTACACAATCGTCTTGTAACCCGCCCAATGTCTTTTGTCAAGATTTCTACGTTGCTAGTAATCAGATTTGGATTGAATTTGACGGCAGAGACTGAAATTCTTCGTACGACGAAGAGGGCGTTTGAGGTTGAAAGTAATACGCAGCTACGTTGCGGACATAGGGTGTGAAAGCATTGGACACTCGTTTTTTCAATCATCTTAGATCCGTAGATGGAACTGACTCACCTGACAGGCGAAAGGTCTACGAGACACCCACGGCCGGGAATTTGGCGAGATGTGAAGCAAAGGTGTGAAAATATTTGAAAAACAGTCGGAAAATGAAATGCCGTGAAACGCAAAATGGGCCGGCGAGAGGGAGTCGAGAGAATCAACCAAGATGGCGCAACCTCGATGGCCAAGAGGGCACTCCTAGCGCCTTACCTACGCCCCTACATCGTGGAAATTAGAGTCTCTACCGTCCCCTATTTGTTGAAAATTCAAATTTATATCGTCAATAGAAACTATAATAATACTTACGTGTAATAAAAACTGAGAAGCTTCGAAGGTTGGGGCACTAAAATCTAAAAATTCAGTCACAGTCACGGTAGACGGTACTTGCACCGGGAGCCAGACGGGTCACTTCTAAAGAGAGACAGCGCCACCTAGATCAACAATGTGTGATGGTTCAACGAGTTCTACGATTTTTTTCTCTTTTTTTAAACCAATTTTACTTTTACAACCCAATCTATTCGCGCCAAGGAAAGCAAGAAAGCAATTCTAATTTTTCAAAGTACTCAAATTGAGAAAATTTGCCCGACAAATGATCGATACTTGACAACGAGTTTTCGGAAAAAAAAAGTGGAGTTGTAAAGTAACTTGGGGGCGGCGTTCAAAAAATTTGCTCGAGAAGAGGCATAATAGTAGAAAATTTCCAATTAAATTGGTTTTGTATCAAATCCTGCTAAAAATTGTCCAAATTAAAGTGTGTTTCATTGTAAGGCAACACTGTCAAATCATCTTTCACATTTTAAAACCTTAAACTCTTATCTCACCTTCTCCGAAGTAATTTTTTCCTTCCTGAAATGTGAAATCAATTATTTGGACATATTTTCAATATTTTACCTACTTATTATGAGCTGATTTTTATTTGCAATGCATAGGAAAACAGTTTAAAAAAGTTATTGATCCAGAGTTAGTCACATTTGCATTCAAAAGACATCGTTATCAAATCCTTTTATCCTTATCAGTGTTGATCACGTGCGCCATGCTTGTTCTTGATCTTGTTCCTCCTTCATGCTTCCGTCCTTCCGCATTGTTTTGTCTCTGTATTACTTTTCTTTCAGTGTAGGAAGCTTACCTACTTACTAAGTCGATTCCTCCTCAATCAATTCATTTATTTGAAAACTAATTAACAATAATCAAGTGAGTTCATTTGTTCAGTGATATAAGAGTGAAACGTGCTCATCAAAAACGGTTGTCTGCCAACATCGGAATGAACGTACATCAGTGAGCTTTCAACAACTAGAAGCCGATTACTGAAGCGGATTACCAATTTTTTTGGCCACCACTATATCTTTGAATCAGCACAATGCCTAAGTCGAAACGTGATAAGAAAGGTAACGTACCTACCTCATCAAACATTCTCTAGTTCCTTCCAACTTACTGTTACCTCGTTGACAACATCGCGACATCTTCTCTCTGTACTGTTCCCAACATGTACCTATTTGCTTGTCTTGTACCATCGAGCAAGGTATGGATGCTTCAGGCAGGTTCGCCAGCAAATTTTGTTCCCGCGAACGTCCTCGATCATGGGTTTTGTTTTCATATTAAACACACTGGCAGTCCGCCAGATACGATATCTGAGATACCTCATCGAGGATGTTCGATCCGCTGCATACTCGCCAGATTAGCGCCTCCTGAATAGCTTTTTACTGGCCCAAAATTCCGAGCCCTGATCACAACACAACTATCCTGTCAAATAATATGATGTAGGACGTAATCTGGCTAAGCTACTAAAAGTGGCCAACTCGTTAATTGTTTCTGATTTTCAGTCTCTCTTACCAAAACTACCAAAAAGGGTTTGCAAGCGAAACAGGCGCTTGTGGAAGAGATAAGGAAGTGCGCTGGCAACTATGAAAACATATTTGTATTTTCTGTCGAAAATATGAGGAATAGCCAGCTGAAGGACCTGAGGAACGAATGGAGCAGCAGCAGGTGAGAAATCCAATATTTTGGATTATACTGAAATGCTGTAAGACAACTCCAAATCATTGAAAGCTTGCGAAATATATTGACTACTCAACATCTTGTTTGCAAATCTATCAGCGAAGCAACTAGTTCGGTAGGACCAATATTTCCTAATTTAGCTGTTTGGACTCTGGAATGAGTTATCTTTTCTTCATTTTAAAGAGTCTCTTTTATCAATCATAGAACCTATTAATAGTCCAACTGCAACGAGAAGAACCTTAGCGCAGGGCTTGGCAAAATCTATAACATCTGATTTTTCAGACGATTGTCTTCAAGTGGAGATCTCTCTTTAAAACGTTGGCCAAGATGTGTGTTTGAATATTGCACCTACGCACTGCTGGAGATTTTGATGTTTCTTGATTTGTTTGGAAACCCATAAAATATTAAGTGAAGTACAGACTGAGTATTATTAGAGACTGCCATTGGTAATGTAAGTGCCGCTTCGGTGGGAGCCTAACGAAACATACTCGTACTATCTGAGCAGAGATGAAAGCTATGGCGAGGCGGGATATCCCTGTTCAATCGACCTGAGCCTATAGTCTTGATCCATCGAACTATACAGTGGCCATTCCAAAAAGTTAGTGCATCCTGTGGATTAGAACCCTGAAGCTCATGCATTGGATTGCTACGTGTGGGAGACACGTAGCCTGTTCCCAGTTTCTGGGCACCACACCCTTTTTTTGGTTAAGCTCCTGCGGATAATGTTGCCTGGTAATTGTTTCAAATGGCACACGCACAACCATTTTCGAGAACGTGGGAGTAGTTCGAACTTGAACATTTGCTCACCATAGTGCATAGGTACCCCTCTAGAACAGATGTCAAATCGAGCGTGATTAAATGGAATAGCCGGAATTGCCCATTACCTTGTTTTAAATATATTTTTGAAAAAAGTTTGACAATAAACTGTAGATGTGCATTTATGAACGTATTTATTCTACGTAGAACAATCATAGTTTTAGCGAATTTTTGAAAGAAATAAAGCTATTGCAATGGCCTCAAAATTTTTGTAACAATTTTCTTTATGGAAATCCGGTTCAGACCATTCTAAAACGATTCCTGAAATTTAACACTTTTTCATATGTATATATATATATTTAGGTATATATTTATATATGTGTCACTCCAGACGATATCTGCCCGTAGGATCGAGATAAAAAATCCGAAAAAATTTTAAACTGTCAATAATATGTAAAGTAAGGCTGAGTCCGTTGGCCAGAATTTTTGGAGTACTCCAAGGGGTCAAATTTTCAAAATTTAGTTTCAAAAATCGCTAAAATACGTGTTTTTTGAGGTTTTTGGTGTGAATTACTATCTTAAACATAGGAACATATGGTATATTCGGAATCGGCGTGAAATTTCCTATAAGAATCACCCACAAAATCGGTTAAAATTATTCTTTGAAAATTCGCTCACCAACTCATGCTGCGTGAATGGAATTTTTTCCAACAAAACGCAGGTGCATCATGGGGCTACTGGCCACGCATGTGTCAGGCAGACGTCTGGCGAAGGGTGCGGGTTGTTGTTCCTGTTCCGTTTCCACCCTTTATTGGACCGCTTCTGCTGCCTTCAATGCCCGTTCTTCGTGGTTGCCCCTATGGCCTTCATTCGTCCCTCGGGAGAGGTAGAGGGGCGCCACCCTCTAGATCAAGGGCTGCCTCCTCAGGCTCCATCCAAGAGTCCTCTCCCCTGTGGCCCTTAGTCTGAGGGAGATGGCCCGAATCGTGGCAATCTGCTGCTTTGTACGGATGAACCCAGCCACAATCGACCGAGGTTTGTTCCACTTCTTAGCCAGAGACTCAATCATTGGCTGTGCAAACCTGAAACTGGTGAAGGACCCCCTTGCAGGACGTTATCAGCGGGGAGAAGGCGCCATGAAGGTCTTTGGCAGCAGCATAATATTTTCGGTGCTTTGTAGTCCAGGCAACGAACGCAAAAAAACGGCCAATGGTAGAATTAAATAGGACCCAAACGAAAATTAGCACAAACGTAGAGGAGGGTATCCTAATTAACATACTCAAAGTCCTGGGGGTGGGGTCCCAGCTATAGGGGGGGGGCAAAGGTCCCTTTTTTAGGTTTTTCATGAATATCTCGAAAACGATGCATTTTTTGATGTACCATGATGTGATAGTAAATGAAAGCTGATAAAATTATCAGTAAATGAAAGCTGATAAAATTATCTACAACTTTGATTATATACG
>JAEMON010000002.1:42714837-42731648 GCA_030264115.1 Lygus lineolaris | reverse complement strand
ACCCAACTTGGCAGAAGAAAAACACAAGGTTATTTTTTTCTTGCCCTACAAGTTGGCTCCTTATGAAATTCAAAGTTGTCCTAGTAGATTTCATGAGGAATAACCTCAGGGATTTCTCTTTCTTTGTCTGGTGGCGCCCAGCCTTTGAGTATTATAATATAATATGAAGGGCTATTGCCTATTTCTCAACTTAGGGCAATCGTCGAACTGTTGTGGACGGGAAATTGTTTAACAATAATTATGGTACTTCGAGGGGGGTTCAAACTTTATTGACACAGCGGGATCTGAAGGATCCTGCTGTATCTCACCTACGAACAATTTCATAATATAAAAACGATGAGCACCTCTGTGTGACTGATGAGGACTACTGATTTTTAGTAGATACCTATCTGTCCTCAAATTCATACTAGGTTTTACTTGATAAATACTGAAAATAAACGCAGAGTTCCTGCTACCACTCAATTTTAGTAAAATTGAGAAAACATTAATTGTACCCTGACCCTGATTCAGGAGGAAGAGTACGAATAGACAAGAAGTCAAAATAAGGAGAAAGAAAAGATTATAATGGAATGAGAGTTTAGGATAGAAAACCTACCTAATGCTCTGCTCAATTCAATATAAATTAAAATATAGAAATAAATGGAATTAGGTACCAGATCGATGTGATGCTGAAGGTAAGTATCCACAAGAATGAATGAAAATATGAAATACCACGAGGTAGGTGAAATGGAGAAAGGATAGAAGGTTTGATATAACTTACGATGCTGGTGGTCAGAAGAGAAGTGTCGTGTGATTAATATATTACTGGAGGAGGAAAGCCTGCCAGCTCCCCTCGTGGAGGAGAAGGGAACTTACAGGCATCCCCTTTACAATAAAGGTTAAAAGTAGGAACCAGCATGGAAGGCGAATGGATCGTACAGCCACAATCACTCGGTGTTGTTCCCGGTATGGAGGAAGAGGGAGTTCCACGGTGGGGGCGGTCACATCTGTACAGATGAATTGAAGGTTGGTAGAACTTACTCGAAGATAGAAATTCTTCCTGACATCTCCTTTCAAATCACACACAGCATTGAGCGCACTACATAACTTCATGTGGGTAAATATAAATTAACCATTTCACTCTGAAGCCTGCATTTGTGTTTAATACGTTCACTGCGGGTCTATTTCGTACACCAACCCCCCAAACTGAAAACTTTCAGTTTCTCGGAACTTTGGAGGATGGTGGTCCATCAGTAATCTAAATATAAATAAGGTTGGTAGGCACCAAACACTTCACTCTAATAACACATAAAAACCGATAATCAGATCAAATGAGATAACAATGGAAATATATGAACTTTCTACGAATCATATCATGCTTTTTTGAAGCGTATATTCCAACTTACATGTATTATGTGGCGTTTTCACAGCACAAATCGATTAAAAACGCACAAACAAGCCACAAAATTCAGGAAAAACCGAGGTCCACTCGCACACGAATATGCTATGGAACTAGATAATGAAATGTGAAAAACAGGTTCTTATCACTAACGACGACGCTATGTTGGTAGTCTGGACCCATTTCTCGCGTGTAAATAAGCTTTGGGGCCATTCCTGCCAGGCGTGTTAAATAAAAAAAAAGTATTCTGAATATGTAGGGACTTATGACGCAAACCATGCGCCTCCCACCTGGGGTGGAGGACTCACATGACGCAGCATATTATGCGTCATCCGCAGTGATCGTGTTAAAAACCTACAATCCCTGGAGCCAGAGGCCGCATTTTTGTGTGTAGACGAGAGGGGCCTTAAGCCAGGGGGGGGGGGGGGGGTGTCCTGTAATCCAAACAACTGTTGAGTTCGTAGCTTGCTGATAAACGCCACCATGTTTTGCAAACAAGGTGATCAGTAACTAAGCAACATTGACAAAAGCTATCCACTGTGGACAAGCTTGTGACCACCTCGGGAGGATTTGTCGTGATGAGGTGACTGAATCAAGTTAACTTGGATTTATCATCATTTACTGGCGATAATTTGAGCGCGTTTGTATCGAGTTATTAGCGTGATACGTCAAGTTGTGGTAACTTTTAGTGATTTGAACCATTAGGTAATTATCATGTTTTCTTCCTTTCTCCTTGACATTCACAATTGATACATCGAGTACCAACTCGATAATTTCTCACAACTCTTTTTACAACTGTCGTTCAGCTGTTTGACTTTCCTACAGTAGTTTTCAACAGTTGTGGTAACCCCAAAGTTACAGACCCCCCCCCCCCCCCCCCCCCCCCCCTCCAGAATTTCTTTGGATCCTCTCCTACTTTCGTTCACCATCTGTCTTTATGTGAAGCAACTATCCTCACACAGGTTTACATGGATTTTTTCTTCTTTAAACTATCCATAAGTCATCATTATTGGTTACACAGGCTCCCGATAAAGGAAACGGCATAATCAGTATTCACTCATTACAAACCCGTGGGGTTGAAAAATCTTTGGCAGGGGGACGATGCCGGACTAATAAGTATCGGCTCAACAGACTACTGCGCAGTGGCGGCCAGGGGCAAGAAGGTAGCCCACCACTAGTACCTACCTAAAAAGATGTAGTATGAGAGGATGTGGGGGAAGCAACTTGTTGAAGAGGGGCGACCATGCAGTACTTTTTTAGAAGGTAGGAAGGGAAATTCATAAAGGCCAACGAACGAGTAGATTCTCTGTATTTATAAAAATATTTCATAGGTAATCAAGTTGCAATGTTGTAACTGAGACAAATGAGTTGGCTGAAGGTACCAGTCACTGGTAGATTAGGATGTTAAGTGCTCGGTTAATAAGATAGGTACGTACTATGAACATAGAGGTCCAATCACAGTGATTTTCAACGAAGGCTCAAGGGTAGAATACAATTGCTCTGCGTAGCAGAGTGTATACATGATACAGGTATTGAACGGAGAGATTAACACCTCAGTACAAAATGCTGCGTGTATTATAATAGCACCCGTAACAAAACATTGGGTGTCGTTGACAATATCATGTAGGTACCACTCAGTCACCAGTGAACTTCTGAAATATGAAGAAGGGAGTATTAGAACCAAGACTTCAAAGGGAGCCATTAACTTAAATGAGAGAAGAACGTAAATGCGGAGGAAGGACTCCAGCCACCCATACAATGTTACGAACAGGAACTTTTGGAAGGAGAAAGCATTGCATTTTCACTTGTTTCGATAACTATGGATACCCACATAATCCATCAATCCATAATAGCAAGAAGTAGCAGATCCCAAAACTGAGTAGGTAGGGACGGAGCGAAAAGAAAAAAAAAGCTTTGTGGGACACAGATTTGACTCCAGTTCTGAATTCATCACGAGATTTTCCATACTAATCACAACACTTGAAAATTAGAGATGTCCATAAATAAAGTGTGAATTTAAAAAAAAAACTCATTTCTCTAATTAGGTTAAAAGAAACAATACTTTGTAAAATTTCCAGAAATAGCTTTCCAGGAAAATTATTGCTTACTTTAAGCAACTTTAGACCCCCACTCCTCTGTAAGCACACGTACTCAAATCACTACTCCCCTCCAACCATCAAGTAATAAATGGGCAGCCCCTTGTTAACAACCAGTACTGAAGTATGTTGGAATGTGGAGCTGTTCCACTTTGCTCAACTTACAGAAACTGGGGGTCTGTAGGGAGAGATTTTACTGCACCTACCTTAGTGTATACTAAAAGATGCTTATAGTATCCATGAGAATGTAGACAACTTCTAGTCCACACCTATGCCTACCACAGGAATTTGCAATTTATTCCCAAGGCCAAACCTGAAAGAAACAACAACGCTTGTCTACTTCCATGGCTTCACCCGTTCCCAGGTTACAAGACATTCACAATTCCAATAAGGTGGAACCATGTGAAAATAAACAAGGAAGAACCTTCTTCCATCGAAGGATTGCTATGGACTGAGCATGCTTTGAAGATCAGGAATGTGAAATCGAAGAAGAATGAAGAACCTCCCTCAATGGTTTCATATTCACAATCCTCAAAGCATTGTCATTGCGATCTAGGAGGCTAAGGTTACATAGCCTGGGAAACCTACATAATGTAACGTAAGGTTACGTAACATAGGTTAGGTTGCATTTAGGTTACGTCTAGGAGGCTTAGGTTAAAAATTACTCCGACTGTAGCAGGTAGGAACAGTTACAACAAAAATTGGTATCAGCACACCATTACTAAGAGCAGAAGAGAGCGGTGAGCATTTTTTAGGTAGTTTCCATTCAAGTCTCACAATATTACCATCACACAAAAGAAAAATGCCCTAATTTGGGATGGGATATGAATTTGGAGAATGATAGGGGCTCACATAAATTCATTATCTTTGTCCAATATTACCACAAAACGGTTATGGTCCACAGATGGAGGATTCATTAATCTTCCAATAACAATAAAGTATTGCCTACCTATGAAAAAGAAAAGTACTGCTGGGAAGAAATCAAGAGTGGATGTTCTAAATTTACGAAAACTATGAGGTTTGAGCAGTGTCAAATCGCCAGAGACAATGTTCTTTTCCTATATGCTAGTGCCAAATAACATCTAAATATTCATTGATTTTTCTGTTTTCTTTTAGGTACCTACTTACCCTAGAACACATTTATGTACGTAAAAGCCGTGCCTAACACATATTCTAGCGCAGCATTATATTACAATATTACGGTGAATGGCTCGGTCGATGAGAATATTCTATTTCCGATATCACTTATGACTGTTAGTACTGTTATGTATCAATAGTAATATCGGTTGCAAAAAAAAAAAAAAAAAAAAACAATTACTTTAATCAGAAAATAACATTGTCACACTTTAAACAACTTAATGAAAACGAACTGAAGACCTATCATGAATAAGAATGAACATCATTTCATAGAGTAAGTATATTTACAGAAAAGCAGTGTCAGAAGAGCTTTCCAGCAAGGAATGGCCAATTACGGTCTGTGAATTAAATGTATTTTTTCTCATAAGTTCGGAGAATATAAGGGAGAAAATAGCGTTGAATCGAGGATTTAATTATGACTCCCTTCATTTTTGAAAGACGTAGGAAAATTTGGATTGAAAAAGAAAAAGGAAAATAATCTGCAAAAATTGGCACGCCGTTAGGTGGGACCACCTGGCCGGTTTTGGAGGGAAATAGCTGGCAAAATTAGGGCCTTATCCGAACGCTGAATATCCGGTCATATGTAGATCAGAGGAAAAAGAGTGGTTAACAACAACGAAATATGCTCTAATTTATCATGTGGCATGATCGTGTTTATGCAGAGCAACGGCACTGAGAAAGCATAGTCATGCAGCATGAGAGCATTATTCAAAGAAGCGCTTTCTGGCAATTTTTAGGAATTCTTAAATTGTTATTTATTTGGGCTTCAAGGGGACGACGACCATATCGTCGTTGAAGCAACAACATGCTATAACTCAGTTTTTGACCCAAAATGTTTCAATCTTCATTCAAATTTTCCCACCCGATCGACTGGTGAAGTTTCGTGAAAAATCCGCTCTCTGCGCCGTTATTGACAGTTTTGCCAACATGAGACAGTTCAACTTGGTTATCAACAAGTGATGTCACCTATTTGACAGCGCCTGATAAAGGAAGATGGACGAGGACTTACGGTTTCTGGAATTGTCGCCTACAGTTTTTGTCTCTCCTGAAAAGCTGGGGAAATTTAGTTATTGCATGTTGCTGCCTAAAAGACGATATACCATCGATGGCAAAAACCTCGACCACCAAAGCAAACCATCGATGCTCGATAGCTCAACCTTAGTCCACAAAGCCAAAGACTTCCTACTCGGTTCAATCTAGAGAACGAACCAACTCAATCCCAACTAGATCCGAAAATGATAAAAAACATCACCTTCCACGTGAAAAATATTGGGAATTCTCCGAATTAGCCCAGAGGAACAGGCTAACTCTTCCCATTTTTCCAAATATTGTTATTGTAAGTACTTGGAGCGATAGCGATCAATTACAAAAATCAAGATTAAAAAAGAAGTATTTCTAGAGTACCTATTGGCTCTGGGATCGTCCGCATTATTGTGTGCAATATTAATAAGTGGAAAATAATGATAAATTGACAAGTATAAATAACATTAAATAAATAGTTTACACCTACTTCACTCCTACACCAACCATTTCAAGGCTGTTCTAGAATTCCACGAATTCACAACATTGTTAATAAAATTAATATAATCATGTTCAACAATTCAACATTATAAAGATAATGTATTTGCAACATCACGAATCTCAACAAAACAATTCTTCTTTCTAACATTAGCTTTACTATCACTACCTACGTCATCCCCTACAAATAACTGTAGAATACTCTCAAGATTCGTATAAACAATAATGTGGGTTTTTATTATGAAAATTTGTACTGAAGGAGAGTTGACGAGACTACTCGCAATACTTCAAGCTTTGTTCCAGGTAACTCGTTGAAGCGCGTCCGAACGATTTCCAAACTTTCTACACTGGGGTTGTTCTGTAAATATTTCAGGAGAGTTATATTAAAAAGAAGTAGGTATAGTGGATGGAAATTGTCGATACCTATTATCGATATTGAAAAATTTCGAAATTTTCCTTCTGATATCTGATTTCATCATATTCTTCGTTCTTCCAATATTTTTCTGAATCGATATTAAGGGGCAGGGAGTGATGTAATTCAGTTTTCTCAGCCAATGGGGTCTGCGCATGATTTTTTTTTACAATTTTTATTGGAAGAGAATCGATTCAAAATGGCCAAAGTAAGGTTATTTCATAATTATGTGGTCTCCCTATTCTTTTATCGACGAAGAGAAACGTGAACGTTTGAAGAAATGCGCGCGGAAATGGAGCGCGCTGATTGGTCGAAGCGCATCCACGCGGAGAATGTCGGAACCATCGGAACGGTTTTAAAGGGGCAGCGCGGGGCGGTGACGTACGTACCTCTGGAGGTACCTACGTCACACCCTCCAGCGAAATTCAAAACATTCCATTTTAACATTACGATTTCTGCTCCCACATGGAGTTTTTTGTCCTGATAAATAGTGTTTAGTAGTCATGGCAACTCAAATAACATAATGGGTTTTTTCCAATTTTGATCTCTCATGCGCAGACCCAATTTTTGGCAGATTTTGATAGGTTGGCAGCATTCTTATTATTATTCGATTCTCCAGGGGGTTCAGCTAAGTATAACTTAAATTTCGTCATTTTGAATTTTTCACATCCGTTTAAAAAAATAAAATTGACATAAAGGCACCTAGAGAATGATAAAATAGTGAGGAAGCAAAATTCTCCCTCTAGAGAACGATAAAATAGGAAGAATGCCGCCAACCGCATCAAAATTCATTGGAAATTGACTAAAAAAATAAGAAAAAACTGATTGGGGGTTTAGAGGCGGAACGGGTTCACGCAGCTGCCGGAAGATAGCGCTCCTCTCACCGCCCAAAACAGGGCAGGTAGTTGCAATGTGAGGGGGAGAGGAACCAATCAATCGGGACATCGATATTTCGATTCATTATCAGATAAATATATAGATTCTATAGGTATGGAAAAAATACGGTTATTTCTTGATATTGCAAAGTCCGTAATATTGTTGAACACTTTTCAATGGGTTGTTCTGTGGGACGTTAGTTTGAATGAATGTGTTGGTATTGATTAGATTATTATGATCTATGTACTTACAAATAGAGTAGGCGTTGTTAAGGGCAATTTCATTCCTTTCGTTGGTAACTCCAAGTGAGTTGTGACCCAAATTTACTGATATGTGCAGCATTTTTGGCGTTGTACAAAGCCTGAAATAGAAAAAAATTATGGGGATCAGGCAAACAAATAGTACCTTACTGAACATCGTCTGGTCAGCTTTAGATATTGCCTACTGCTCCTGCTGAAGTGTCAATTTTCTAGCTGTGTATGAGAAAGTGGGAGATGCAGCGCGTTCTTGTGTATGCTATATGTATGTGTAAACTACTAGGGTGGGGATAATAAATACAAACTACTTACAGGGTTGCTATGGAAACAACGGAAGTTAGGTAATTCCGGGGTTTTGGCAATTTTGTCCACCTACATTATTTAAAGAGTGAAACATCTTCAAGCCCTGATCCCGCCTTTAGGGAAATGTGAGGGAAGGGGGAAAAGGACATTGTGTCAAAATAGGTACCAGGGGTGTTTTTTCCACAACCATTTATAATGTAGATACAACGAATCAATATTGACTGATCACTAAACCATCCTGTGCAACACAACGATCTGCCCTCAGCTCTTGCTTAGGTGGTTGTGCAGGGTGGTCCACGGGAACCTGAAGTTTTTTGAATGGGTAGTACTCGGCAGGTAGGTGGAGTGGCCATTGGAAGGGTCCCGTTCGAACCGTGGGGATGTGCCATTTAGTGTACATCATGACAGAGTGGGGTGTTCGCGTTCGAAGCTTTTATCAAAAATGGTGAATCAGTGGTGGCAACGCAGAGACTGATCCAGCGTGAATTTAATATTGGCCGTAATGGAGCTGTCTCAAGTCGTAACATGATTCTGAAATGGGTCAACAACCTTCGAACAACTGGAAATGTGGTGAAAAAGAAGCCACCCGGACCTACTTGCACGGCACAGACCCCTGAAAGTGTGGAGAGGGTGAGGCAGGCGTTGCTAACAAGTCCAGGCCACTCAGTTCAAAAACAAGCATTAAGAGTAAGTCGTTCCTCAGTTTGCAGTATGTAAGTATTAGACAGTTCTTGCAGGTAATTGAGAAGCGAGTCGAGTTACAAGTAGAAGCTCAACGAATAGAAATCAGTGAGCATTCGGTTGTATCTCGTTACCAGTAGTCATCTTGAATTGAACTGGCCTATTCGTCAACGAATGGGGCTCTGAATGGATTCCCGAAAACGAAGGTTAACCTTCTTTGAAGGAAACTATACTGGCGCATTGGATTGACTTGAATTTAAAAATTGCTTTATTTACGATAGTAGGTCGGTATACAACAACAGTATTACATAAGAATTAGTAGGTACACGTAATAGGTATAAGGAAGGAAAAAGGATCTTCCATAACTACCTACTCCCGCCCGTTTGCTCAACAACCCAACCCAACAGTGTTGCCCCTGTATCGCCAAAAATTGGTTCCAAACATGACAGTCTATTTAGGGTAAGAAAACAAATCTGTGACACCTGGTAATTTATAACAGCTCTCAACATCAGTTATTCCAAGCCAGCCGTGGTCCCCGCCAATTCTACTGAAGCTGGAGGTAGGTTAGCCTTCCATAATAAGGTCCATTTCCCTACCATTCACCAAACGGGCCTCATACAGTTTCTGATATTCATTTTTGAGTACCGAGAGAAACCAATAAGAGAAAAATTCTAAAAAACAAGAACTTCAAAATCACTTTTCGAAATCTACAGATTCCATCCAATTGGCACGTTAACGTTATTTAACGTCTCGGTGGTTGACTCGTGTCCCAACTCAACCAATCGTACGATACGACTCAGGGGTTAGCATCCGCTCGTGCTCTCCCTAGTAACATCCTATTCGGAATCCTGACTCGCTTCTCGTTTACCTGCAAGAACTGTCTATTGTCAAACATGACCTCAGACCAGACCTACGAAAACAAACCGAGAACGTTAGGCGAGCTGAAGGAAGCGATTCGAGCACAAGTCCACACATTGACACAACCTTATTGGAGCGCGTTCACCAAGGGTTTTTGATCAGACTTGCAACATGTTACGAGCAAGACAGTCACCACGTGACAGATGTTATTTTTGAGGTTTGATTTCTTAAATGGCATAGTGAAAAAAATAAAATGTTTATGTTGAAAAAAAAAAAATGTGTACTACTCATTAAAAAACCGTCAGGTTCCCGTGGACCACCCTGTATGTAGTTGTACTTTCAATCAAGTAGCAACTTTTCGTCATCGACATTACCCCCTGGGAAACTCCTTCTACACGCATTTTCTACTTTTCCCTTCTTCTTCCCTGACTTCTCCAGGTTTTCCATATCTGTGTCAACCCTGACGGGTTTGGCACTATGTGCCACTTCTACAGACAGAACTAGTGACATTCTGTTTTGAAAGAGCGACTATTTGGGTGATATACTAACCTGGTTATCGATGTAAGCTTGGCATGGATAGCACCAGACGGAGAGATCAGAAAAACTGAGGGTGAGTGGGTGCTCAGTTTCCAAGTGATGCTGAAGCATGTGCTCATTCACATATCTGCCACACTGCGTCTGTTAATACCAAAGTTCGTTGTTATGAATCAAACAAGATAGAGAGGTAACAATTTCTACCAGAAACCCAAAATCTTGCGTCGATGACGCTGATATGATGGCCACAGTTTCTGACTGAACGCAGAACACATACCGTGTAGCACACGAGGCAAGTCCAGTTTTCATTTGGCTGGGTACAACTTTCGCAGGTGGCGTTCGTATCGATTCCATTGTCTGGAATTGGACGGATCTGAGGTAGGTGAGGGCAGGACCGCAAGGGAACGACGGCGAACATTTCCTCATTCACCAGAGCCTGAAATGGGAAATTGAGTAAGTGTACCTCATGGAACAAGAATGTCGTCGATCGATCTAGCCTACCCTCGACAGGCTCAACTGGCATTAGCTCCTTTATTTAAAATAGGAACCCCCATATCACATATATTGCGGATTCGGATTCTCAAGAAATTTTATGGAAAAATGGCCCCTCACATTAAGAGAGCAAACACGAGCGCAAGTACGCTCTAAATAGTGAGGTAAGATTTTTTTTTTCTTTTTTTAGAGTGCGTAATAAGCCGGAAAAATATTGGTCCATCCTTTGGGGATCCTATTATACAATATATACATACCTATATAATATACATAATGCATTTTAAAAAGTGTTAACTTCAGGAATAGTTTGAGAATAAGAAATCTGAAACAGATTTCCATGCAGAAAATGTCCGAAAATTTGTTCAACTAAAATTTTGAAGCCATGGTATCATTTCTCCGAAAATTCTCTGAAATCATTATTCACCTGTATGTTGTCACAGAGGAAATCTGTGAGGGTGGGAGCCTTCTCAGCAGAAGATGCCACATTCCCCTGTGAGGTGCTGGGTTCAGGAGGACCGCCTCCACCTTCGTCTCCACTCCTCTTCGCCTCCTCATTGGCGTCTTCTGGCTGCAAATCGATTTGTGGTTAATTCACTAGTTAAATATATGCACCAAATTGATGGCTTCAGTACGAGCACACAACTATGGCTATTTCGCTCCCGAGCCTACTGAAGGAAGCGGAAGGTTTGTTTTCACTTTCGGGATTGAAAAATTTCTTGTCCTCCAAGATAGGGTCGGAAATTCTCATTTTTGACCTAAAATTCGCGTTCTCAAAAAAACCCCTGAGCCAATTTTCGACTGAAAATTCCGTCTAGTTGAGCCAAAAAAGAGCGCGTAACGTCAGAACTATTTGGGCACTGAGGGTCCCCCCATGGCAGGAGGGGAGGTCAGTGACGTCATTATTATTAACTTCAAGACCCTTGTATGCTAATAGGATACCCTTCATGTAGCACCATTTCGGAAAGCTCTCGCTAAGATATATCATTTGGAAAGGAAAAAAAAAAAAAAAAAAAAAACGATGCGCACACCCCATTTCCACTCGATTTCTCGTTTTAGAACTCCCTTAAAAAATTTGCTTCTGTGTCTACCGGTCTGTCCGCATTTTTTCCTTGTTGCCATCCGATTTTGTTCAAATTCTCAGGGACTATGCGGGTAGGGTATGAATTTCATCATGATTGAACCAATGGTACGCTCTAAGCATGCGTTAACGTAAAATTCGTCAAAACAGGCATAAATTACACAGTTTCAATTCAATGTCGCTTAAACAATTAGGGAATTTGCGGGCTTGTAGATTGGGATCGATCTGGATCGCTTTTTGTTGATCTCCTTTCATTAAATTGGTTCAGATGGATTGAACGATTCGAATGATATATATAGTCGTTTTATCTGCAGCCTGACAACTCAGTTTTCCCAACTTTCCAGGAGAGCTAAAAAATTGTTTTTCTGTCTTATAATCATGGTAAAAAATGTTGTTCTTCCGATTTTAGCATCGGTAGAGTCGGTTTTTATTAAATCTGAGCATTATTTTTCAATAGGTACCTATTGAAATAGAAAAAACGTTGAGTTGTGCCATGCTGATGGAAACTCGTGGGTTAGTTATGCCATGTTGCAGGTTCTTACTTGGTATTTTATTGAGAAGAATAAAATGATCTTAACAAGAATGAGAGTGCAAATAATTATATTAGTAGGGTCCTGTGTAGAGATGACCCTAAGGGGGGTTATAGTTATAATTGAGGGGGAGTGTCAGTCGTATAGGGCCGTTCGTAAAGATTATGTTGGGTCTTGTGTATAGATGGCCATAACGGGGGTTATAGTTATCTAGGGGGGTTCTGTAGTTTAGGGTCTTGTGTAGAGATGATCCTAACAGGGGTTATAGTTATATAGGGAGGTTCGGTCTTGTAGAGCCGTGCGTAGAGAAGGCCCTAACGGGGGTAATGATTATAGGGAGGTTCGTTTGTGTAGGGTCTTGTGTAAAGACAACCCCAAAACCATCAAAACAGCAGCAGTTCCGAACACTAACTGCAGTTTTCAAAACCTGTAGCTTGACACAACTTCAAACTCTCACTTAGGCGACCAAACTATTGTTATTATCATCCTATTTTACAGTTTATAAGCTATTATATTCCATTATTAACACTTCAACTAATCATTTTCAATGTAAGAGACTAACAAAATGTGTATTATAGCATGGAAACCTTTCAAAACTCAAATGGCTATCACCGGTGAAACGCCTTCGAACACAATTAGTTATTATGTTGATGGGTTGTGCTAGTTATGTCATGCTGCTCCTTTACCTTTAAGCCGGGTTCACATCAAGCCGCAACGACGTAATCTCGTCCGTTCGACCGCAAGGCTGTAAAACCGTAATTGGATTTGATTGGCTAATTGGCTGTTCGTCATCTTTACGGCTTTGCGGTCGAACGAGTTTTGAACCTAACTATACCCGATTCAAAAATGTAAATATTTTACGGCTTTACAGTTTTGCGGATCTGCCTATTGGATTATGCGCAGCAAAGCTGATCGTATTTTGTTATGACTTGTTTCCTCCTCTGTGTACCTCTACTGTGTTTCTTTGGGAATAAGCCCAGTAGTCATAAATGTGTTAAAAATATGACAGAGAGGCATGGTGATTGAGTTCACGCATTTTAAAATTAATTTAGGTAGTCCATCTAGACTAGGTGGGTATTACATTTCCTGTTATTTGAGGACTAATAAAATAATAGTATTCTGTGACTAATATTTTACACCTAGTTTTATTTACTACCAAATGTCAGAGGGTCAGCTGCAGACATCTTTCCCTACAGAAACAAGTGGTTAGGGTACCTACCTAGGTCTAGGGGCTTATCCAGAGTTACGAAGTCAACCTGATGGGCTTATCTCAAGTCCTAGTGATCTGTGCTTTACGGCTTTGTGCCTTCCGTTGAAGCTCCATGTGAACGGTTGACGGCGTTGCGGTTTTGCAGACGAGATTACGTCGTTGCGCCTTAATGTGAACCCGGCTTAAGTCATGTCATAACAAATCTGCCGATAGTAGCGCTTTATGTTGGTTGAATCGAGAAACAGACCTCACCATTCAATTGGGCGTGAAATTACTATTTGAGAGACATGACGTATAACTCATTTTGGTAAAAATGTGAGTTATGTCATTCTGCAGTTAGAACGACAATATCCAAGTATCAAGCCTAGTACACAACCTCTACATTCATGCAACTAAAAATCGAAAGGTATGGACCGAGGAGTAAAGACCGTTTACCTTCTGAAGTAATTAGGGTGGTAATTGTGTTATTATTTATCGCTTATATCCACCAATGACTCAACTAGAAACCATACTTAGGTATTTAGGTACCTACTACTTGCTAATATTTCAGAGCGCGATGAAGACATGTGTTTGAGCGTGTCAAATCCGATCGATTTCCAATGACCAAATTTTGGAAAATTAACTAAATAGTTAAGTAAAATCAACTAGTAAAGTAGGTTCACTATCACTATGCAGGTGTAAACGAAAACTCGAGGATTGAATTTGAATAAGGAGGGTCTGAAATAAACTTTTTTCTAAAACGGTAGATTTATCGGTGACAACACCAACGAGAAATATCTAAAACCAAGTCATTTTTCATGCCCAAAAGACCAACATGCAATAAGAGAACCTAAACACCGAGGAGGGTATGATAGGAATAGGATAGGAATACTCACTTGTTTGGAAGCCATGATTCTACCAAACCTGGGAAAGCTCAGCTGGTGAAACCGACAAGAACGGTGGATGATAAGTTTTGAAATAAATAAATCGTTGGAAATGGATCACAATAATAATAGATATTACAGTCTATACCAGGATTATTCACAGGATAAAACCCCGAAGAGAGAAACAATCCGGAACGCGGACCCGGCCAATCGAATTGATAAGACTGATAAGATGGTGACTGGTGGTTTGTCCACGAATGCAACATAACAAAACAGTCGTTGTTGTTGTTAGTTAGTTACAGGAGTAGGTATCTACCTAACTAAAAATAATAATAGATGATTTTTTAATTAACAAATTTCAAGATTTTTGAAGGGGTTTGGTAGGAAAAGCAATAAATTAATTAGGCGGGGATATCTTTTTCAACATGGAGGTTTTACCGCCATTTTTCAAATAGTGGATAGAGAAATGCCCTTCCAAAAGAAAGCCTTATACAGCTCTATTACGGAGGTCATTCAAAATGTAGGTAAAATCGATTCTCATTTGTCCGTCTACTCTACACCCACTGTCAGACTCCACTGGTCTCAATTTTGATTAAATTCACTCAATCATACCTACTAAGGGGCTTGGGGCAAACATCAAGTCCAGCTCCAAATCTCTGTTTCGTTTTCCCATTACAATATTGTAAACAGTTTCTTTTGTCAATGTGAAGCGGTATTCTACAGTAGAGTCATTTGACAGTCTGCAAAAATGTTCGTAACTCTTCATTTGAAACGCAGACAACTCACTTTGCACTTTGCGAAGGGTAACCTTTAGGGATAGAAACGTTGAAAAAAGCGTGGAAATCTGCGATTCTCCACTTTGCATTTCAGTCTTCCTGTTCAAAACAAAACCGTTCTTAAAGGCCTGGTCACATAGGGAACGGCGGCGCCCAGGGAATGCATGTTCTCCCCGACGTTCAGCGATATAGCTGTCACAAACACATTATCTTTCCACACTTCTTGAATCTTCTCTGTTTCCTCACTAATTTCAAAATAAAATGGAAAAGAAACAAGGGGTAACGCCCTCAGCTCGCGTTATTTTGTGATTTTGTACAACCCCTACGGCTGAAGTCACATTACTGAAAGTATCGCTGAGTCTTAACGCTGTGTGTGTGTGGCGGGGATGATTGAATGTTGCATCATACAACCGTATCGCCGTAACGCGATGGTACAGGAACGCCTAACGTCGCGTTATAAAGCGTCCTGTGTGACCAGGCCTTATGGAACAAAAATTCGTGTGCTAAGTGCAGACTGTGGATTTGAAGAGTGCAGAGTGAAAAGTGAAAGTATTTGGGAATAGGCCTCTGGTTTGTTCAGGACAAACCTCAGGAAGGGTTCAAACTGAAATGGTTAGCAAAATGAAACGTGGCGAAATGTCAAGGTGAATGATTGGAAATTCAACGATCCAAGTTTAATTGTTTGTTGAATCACGGCAATAACTTGGACAAATGGTCAGGGGTACCCAGTGATTGTAGGGAGTTAAACCGGCTCATTCCGAACTTTGCAATAGTTTCCTGGGAAAGTCTCCTATCCACGTTTAGTATTGTTGAGAGGCTGGTAAAGCATGATCATTTTCATCCACGGAATTTTGCTGTTGTACCGCAGCAGTGCGCAAAACTCAACGAGAATTCAAAAAATAAACACAAAGAAACATGGTAGACGTTTACCTGGCCTACGGCTTTGGCTTCGGAGAGTGATAATCCTCGCAACAGCTGGCCCTCGCATATAAGGGTTTGGACGTTTTTTGAAGAGTTGTTTATGTTGTTGTTGTTCCCTTCAGGAGTAACGATCTTCCCGTTGGCCGGTTTAATTTTCTTAGAAGACGTCAAGACGTCTTCTGCTGGTATGGACTGGTTTAGGCACAATGTTGACCAATACTGTGCATGGTAGGAGATCGTCTCGTTGATTGACTCGACGGCCGACTCACAGGGAACCAAACCTTGATGGGAAAACACAATAACTTGTGTAAGGAAGATCTGTTCAGAAAATTCAAAATTCAAATTTTGTCTGCCTTTGTAATTATTGTTATTTGGAATAAAATAACACTGCCAATACAAAGAAAAAAATAGTTCATCGTTCTGGTGTGGGGAAAACATGGAATAGAATCTCAGCTGTTTGAATAGCAGGCAGCGTTCCGAGGGCCTTTGAGAAACCCTTTAATAAGTCATAATTGGTAGTCTGTGTGATCGTTTATTCTCGGAACATGTTTCTGTGGTACTCTGCCACTTTCATCAGCCTGCAGAAGTCTAAAATAAAAAATGTATAACTATAACAATAATTATCTCAGACGAGTTTATACGTCTTAAATAGTGATAATAATGCTATTTTGGTTTAGTTACTAAGTAGGTATACATTTACATTGCAATAGTTACTTAATTGTAAATGAAAGTAAGTACGTACACAAATGTAAATGTATACTTAGTAATTAAGACAAGATAACTATTATTATCACTATTTCAGGTCATGGAAAATAATATACCATTGTGTAATCATTTGCTTGGTTTCTTCTTGTAGGATTCGTCCTTGCGGGTTTTGTCTGTGGCGGTGCG